>CM035413.1:135066638-135069138 GCA_020310875.1 Ceratopteris richardii
CAAAGATTTTGCAACACCTCTTCATCTTCAACACATACCTATCCATCTCTTCACAATGGTATCAGAGCAAGGTTGGACAACATGGCAGATGGATTTCCTTCATCAATTGACAAATTGGACAGAGGTAACTACTCAGCTTGGTCATTAAGAATGGAAGCTTATCTCCAAGGTAGAAGTTTATATGGTTATGTGGCTGGAGATGAAGTTATGCCAAGTTTCAGGAACAAAAGTCAACCAACACAAGAAGAGCAAGAAAGATTGAGCACATGGTGCTCCAAGGATGCACTTGCAAGGTCTTATCTCCTCAACTCTATCTCAGATTTTTTGTTGCCTCACATTAGAAGTTGTAAGACATCTCAGGAAGTGTGGGATGCACTTGAAGCTTTCTTTGCTTCAAGTACTAAAGCTAGGAAGCATCAACTATGGCTGGATTTCACAACTCTCAAGAAGGCTCCCAAACAAAATGTGACTGATTTTGTCACAAAGCTCAAGGACATAGCAGATCAGTTGGGAAGCATTGGAGAGGTAATAGATGAAGAGCAAATTGTAAGGCAGGTCATCAATGGCTTGAAGGCAGATGACAAGTGGGAAGCATTCACCACAGCTATGGATTTGTACATGGACATACATGTACCTGATTTCAACACACTCATTGGACAATTACTTACTCAAGAGGCAAAGCTTATCAAAAATGGAGAAAGCTCTAAAGGTAATCAATCTTCAGCTTTATACACGGATAAAAGCAAGTCTAAAGATAACAAAGGAAAGGCAAAGAAAGTGGATGATGAAGCAGGTACATATCAAGCTAACTATGCAGGTAGAGGAAGACATGGCAGAGGTAGAGGAAGAGGAGGTAGACAAGGCAGGGGGAGATCCCAAGACTCCAACTCATGTTCTATTTGTGGATTAACTAATCATACAACTGAAAATTGCTTTAGGAATTCCAGGAATCAAAGAGGCAGAGGATACAATAGAGGAAGTTATGGCTACTCAAGAGGAAGGTTCAACAACTACCATGGCAACTACAACAACTACAATCATTCAAACTATCAAGGAGGCTACAAAGGAAGGAGAGACTACAATAACTACACAGAAGACTCAAACAAAGAGGATTCATTATTGATCATGAACATGGCTATGCCACAAGGTAAATCTGATGAGCATGTTTTCTACATAGATTCAGGTTGTTCAAATCATGTGGCAGGAAATGTGGCACTCCTATCAGATTTAGAAGATCCAAGGAATAAGCATGAGGTACAAACAAGAGATGATACAAAACATCCTGTGGAGAAAATAGGCAATGTCAAAGCACCTGATGGAAACATCAACCTACTCAGTAAGGTACTCTATGTCCCTACCATAACAAAGAATTTGATAAGTGTTGGGCAGATAGTAGAGAAAGGGTTGCAAGTCAGGTTCACAAAAGCAGGAGCATTTGTTGAAGATCCAAGTCAAGGATTCAGAAGAATTGCAAAAGGTGAAAAGACAGGTAGATTGTTCACATTTGAATTACAGGACACTAGAAACATTGCTCTCTTTAATTATGGTAGTCAGACACTCACAGAATTGGAAGTATGGCACAAAAGGTTAGCACATATTGGTGAAAGGTCATTAAAGCAAATCTGCAGGGACCAAAGTGTACTTGGACTTCCTAATTTGTCAAAACAACATATGATTTATAAGTGCAGTGCATGTCAATTTGGAAAGTCTCACAGGTTACCATTCATGAAGAAAGGTTATATGCATGGAGATCTCTTGGAGTTGGTTCATACAGATGTATGGGGACCAAGCAAGGAAGCTTCAATATCAGGATCAAGGTATTATGTTTCCTTTATTGATGATTGCAGCAGATGGACTATCCTATTCTTTATGAAACACAAAGATGAAGTTTTTTCATGTTTCAAAAGATATTTGGCTCTTGTGGAGAATCAAACAGGTAAATCACTAAAAAGGCTAAGGTCAGATGGAGGGGGAGAATACTTCTCCCATGAGTTTGATTCTTTTCTTCAAGAAAGAGGAATCAAAAGAGAGGTAACTACAAGGTACACTCCTGAGCAAAATGGAGTGGCAGAAAGGAGGAATAGGACAATTGTTGAAGCTGCAAGGTCTATGTTAAATGAAAAGCATTTACCTAATTACTTATGGGCTGAGGCTGTATCTACAGCCACTTACTTGATTAACAGGTTGCCTTCAAAATCCCTTGATGGGATGACTCCATATGAGGCTTGGAATGGAAGAAGACCAAGTTTAGATCATTGTAAAATTTTTGGATGTATTGCTTTTGCTCATGTTCCTTCACAGGTTAGAGGCAAGATGGATCCAAAAGCAGAAAGGTGTGTATTTATTGGATATGACAACAATCAAAAGGGCTACAGGTTATACAACCCTACCAACAAAGGATTCTTGGTAAGCAGAGATGTAGTTTTTGATGAGAACAATTCATGGTATGAAGATTCATGCAGGAAGGTCAATTTACCATATGATCTTGAAGAAGATTTTC
>CM035413.1:135076638-135126638 GCA_020310875.1 Ceratopteris richardii
AAATTTGGTTAGAAAAATTTTCAGATACCTTTCTTGAGTTACATATACTCCATGTTGAATATATGAAATCTCCATTCCCAAAAAGAATGACAAATTTCCCAAATCACTGATTTTGAATTCTTTCTCCATCTGCTTCTTAATCATGTGTATACCTTTGTCATCTGTTCCTGTAAGTATTATGTCATCAACATAAATACAAACATAAATAAATCCATCCTCACTTGCTTTGACTAGCAAGCTACTATCTGTCTTTGATGCTTGAAATCCAAGTTCTTTTAAGAACTTTACAAGCCTATAATTCCATGCCCTTGGGGCGTGCTTCAACCCATACAAAGCTCTCTTGAGCTTACACACATAATTTGGATACACTTGATCTTTGAAACCATCTAGTTCTTCCATGTAGACTTCATTTGAAATATAACCATTCAAAAATGCACTCTTTACATATAATTGAGATAATTCCCAACCTTTGCAAGCAACAATGGCTATGAGAGTCCTTATGGTTGTCATCTTTGCAACAGGACTATAATTTTCATCATAATCCACATCATATGTTTGTGCATATCCCTTTACAACAAGCCTGGCTTTGTACCTAGATACACTTCCATCTGCAAAGCTTTTTGTTTTGTAGACCCATTTACATCCAATGATCTTCTGACTATTTGCTTTAGGAACCAAATCCCAAGTCTCATTTTCCATCAATGCATCATATTCCTCCTGCATAGCTTTTTCCCAATTCTTCTTCCCTTTGGCTTCATCATATGTGGATGGATCTTCATCTGCTTTTAACATGTAAGAATAATCTTTAGTAGTCAAGAATGAAGTATCATAGCTATACCTTGTAAGTTGCCATTTGTGCCTAGATGACCTTCTGAGTTCTCCACTTCTTGAGGTTTCTGGTTCATCACATTCTGGATCAAACCTTGGCACTTCTTCAACTTCAACCTGTACTTCATTGTTCTCCTCTTCATCAAATATCTGAACCTTTGATTTACCTTTCTTTTCATTGACAACTTCTTCACCATCTACATGAACATTAAGTGTACCTGCATACCAAGTACGTTTCTCATCAAATGTAACATCCTTAGACACAAGGAATCGCTTTATGGATGGACTCCACAACCTATAACCCATCTGCTTGTCATCATAACCAATGAATACATACTTCTCTGCTTTAGGTTCCAATTTATGCCTCAATTGTGATGGCACATATGCATCTGCCAAGCATCCAAATATTTTACAATGATCCAAGGTAGGTCTCTTACCCCATCAAGCTTCATATGGTGTCATACCCCACAAAGCTCTACATGGTAACCTATTGACCAAATATGTGTCTGTGTTTACAGCCTCAGCCCACAAATAATTAGGGCGATTTTTCTCCTTCATCATGGATCTTGCAAACTCAACAAGAGTTCTGTTTCTTCTTTGTGCTACCCCATTTTGTTGAGGAGAGTACCTGCAAGTAACCTCTCTCTTTATACCTGCATTCCACAAATAATCACTGAACTCATTAGTGAAATACTATACCCCTCCATCTGACCTTAACCTCTTCAATTTTTGACCTATAATTATTTCTGCATATGCATGATAGTGTTTAAATATATTAAACACTTCTGACTTGTCTTTGATCACATAGATTGTGATCCACCTGGTAGCATCATCAACATATATGACATAATACCTTGAACCATTTATACTGAAATCCTTTGAAGGACCCCACATATCTGTATGTACCAATTCAAGTCTTTCTGAATACATAAAACCATGCTTATTATATGATTGCTTATGAGCCTTACCTAACTGACATGATTCACATTTGTATGTCATGTGTTGACTTGCAACATTAGGCAAACCAAGTACTGAACCATTGTTAACCATTTCTTTGATACCTCTTTCATTAAAGTGTCCAAGTCTTTTATGCCAAAGATCCAATTCAGACACCTTTTGCTCTCCATATGTAAACATAGCATGTCCAATATTACCTTGTATCTTTAATGTGAAGAGCCTTCCTTATTTCTTTCCTGTAACAATTTGTTTATACCCTTGACTAGGGTCTTCAACATAAACTCCATCATTAGTGAACCTTACCTTATATCCTTTTTCCACAATTTGTCCTACACTAATCAAGTTCTTTGTAATTGTAGGAACATACAGAACCTTACTCAAGAGAGTACTTCCATCCTTGGCCTTAACTAAACCAATTGAATTTACTTTGTGCTTTGTATTATCACCTGTTTGAACTATGTGATTGATTGCCTTATGAACTAGATCAGTCATCAAAGCAATGTTTCCACTTAAATGATTGCTACATCCTGAGTCAATATAAAATACTCTCATGTCTTCATGTGAGGCTTCACATGTTGCATTCATAATAACAGTTGAATCTTCTTTTTTATCTGATGCATAATTGTAGTGAGTGTTATTATAAGATTGATTTTGGAGGTTTCTGTAAGACAATAGTTACGCAATATAACACAAGAGCAATAGCAGAGAAGATAACAGATATAGGAGAATCTCAACAATTTTCTACTAGCAGCAAGTACAAAGATGATGGCATTGTCCACCCGTGCGCTCTCAAGGTAGAGCTTAAATGGTGATCTAGACAACTCTAGATAGGGAGATACAAGGTAGAGGTATGCTGGCTCAACTCACTGTCTTAGGTAGTGCAGAAGTCATGTATATATAGGATCATGGGTGGCCTGCCATGGACGGCTATACATGGGCGGTAGAGCGTGGGCGGCCACCGCCCGCGTAATTGCCATACATGGCTTAGACTGGTTGAACCGACCTAACAAATATAAATGATTTCTGACTCCGACAGGGAATATTCCATGGAATATTCCCCGGACCCCACAATTGGGGACCCTGGTAACTCCCTTTCCTTATAATACCTTACATGGTCCAATATGACCTTCATCCAACATTCAAGTTGGGATTCCCATCAATTGGGTAATGCACGCTTGGCTTCTCCTCATAAAGGGGGCCTTACAAAATGTGCATACAATCATGAGGGGTAGACATTGATCATATACTAACACCCCCCCCTCAATGTTTACCGATGATAAATCAAGTAGGTCTCGGTCCTATGCCCATCTGTTGAAGATGCTTGTTGAGCTGCTCTCTTCCAAGTGCTTTAGAGAATATGTCAGCACAATTTGCCTCTGTTGGGCAATATTCTAGCTCCACAATTTCATCTTCAATTAGCTCACGAATGTAATGGTACTGTACTTCTATGTGCTTGGTGCAAGCATGAAATACTGGGTTCTTTGCAATAGCCATACAACTTTGATTATCACACTTGATTACAGTTGGCATATTTGATGGAAAGCCTAGATCTGCAAGAATTCTCCTTAACCAGACTGCCTCACAAGAAGCAAAACAAGCTGCTTTGTACTCTGCTTCAGTGGAGGAGAGTGCGAGAGTTGGTTGCTTCCTACTTACCCAAGAAAATATTCCTGAACCAAGTGAGAAACAATATCCAGAAACTGATTTTCTAGAATCACAATCTCCAGCCCAATCTGAGTCACAATATCCTTGGAGTGTATCACCTGTGGTATACAAAATACCAAAATCCAAGGTTCCTGCAATGTACCTTAGAATTCGCATACCAGCATTCCAGTGACTCTCCTTAGGTTTGTTGGAAAACCTGCTTAACACTCCAACAACATAGCAAATGTCTGGTCTAGTGTTGCACAGAAAAATAAGACTTCCAACGAGCTTCCTATACTTCTTAGCATCTACATCAGGCATGTTATCATCCATAGATAGCTTATGATTTACCTCCATAGGTGTGCTAATTGGTTTGCACTCCATCATTCCAAATGCCTTGAGAATTTCTTTGGAATATTTTTGTTGTGAGATGAAAATGCCATCCTTCCTTTGCCATACTTCAATTCCCAGACAAAAATGGAGTAGACCTAAGTCTCTCATTTCAAACTCAGTTCCCAAGCTGATCCGAGTTTGATTGATGAGTTCCTGATGATCTCCTGTAATGATCAAATCATCTACATATACAATGACAACAACTAGCTTGCTATCCCTTTTCGTTACATACAAGTTAGCATCAGAAGTACTTCTTTCAAAACCCATATTTTTGAAAAAATGATCTATTCGTTGGTACCAAGCTCGTGGAGCTTGCTTAAGTCCATACAAAGCTTTCTTCAACTTGCAAACTTTATTTTCTGAATTGGGCACCTCAAAACCTGGTGGTTGAGATACATATACCTCCTCCTTGAGGTGACCATTCAAAAATGCAGATTTGACATCCATCTGGAAAATAGGCCAGGACTTTTGTGCAGCTACTGCAAGTACCGTCCGAATAGTTGTCATGCGTGCTGTTGGTGCAAAAGTTTCTTGAACATCAAACCCTTCAATCTGTGAAAAACCCTGTGCAACTAATCGTGCCTTATACTTTTCGAATGTTCCATCAACTTTATACTTAGCTTTCCAAATCCATTTAGTACCTATTACCTTCTTCTTTGGCAGCAAGTTGACTAGATCCCATGTATCATTTTTGAGTATACTATCATACTCAGACTGCATTGCCGCTCTCCAACCTGGATCATCAATGGCTTCTTCAATGGTGGTAGGTTCCTTTATCGAACCCATGATATCTGCCATTAGAGCCATGTTGACAATGTGTTCTGAGGCTCTTCTTTGCTCCTCTATTCTCTTTGATCTTCGTAATCCATCTGATGATGATTCTCGTACATCTACATGTGGATTGTGATCATCAAAGAGTTGTTGTGCCCACTTCGGTAGTGGCTTATGCTGTGCAGCTACAACTGATTGGCTTTTTATTGAGGAAATTTCTCCATCAGATGTTTCCTCCTCCTCAACTTTAACCTGTCTTTTGATAGGCACAAGGTGAGATATTTCTCCGTTTGATGAGATAGTAGATTTACCTTTATCTTCTACTAAGTGTGGTCGTTCATCAAACACCACATCTCGGCTGACAAAAATCTTCCTTGCCTTAGGATCCCATAACCTGTATGCTTTAGACTCTTCACTATATCCTAGGAAGACACACTTTTTGCTTTTTGAATCCAACTTTGATCTTGTTGAATCAGGAATATGTGCATAATAGAAACAACCAAAAATTCTGAAATGCAAAACTGAAGGCTTTTTACCAAAATATGCTTCTTGAGGAGTCATCCCCTTCAGTGCTTTTGTGTAGCTTCGATTGAGGATGTAGACTGCTGTATTGACTGCTTCCACCTAGAATGAATCAGGCATGTCTTGAGCCTTCAACATACAACGAGCCATTTCAACTACTGTCCTATTCCTGCGCTCAACAATGCCATTTTGTTGGGGTGTATGAGCTGTGGTAAGTTGCCTTTTCACACCATGCTCCTTACAGTAATTGTTGAATTCTGTTGACAAGAATTCACCTCCTCTATCTGTTCTAAATTTCTTCAGTTTCCTTCCTGATTCATTTTCTACATACTTATGCCACGTTTTAAATTTTTCAAAAGCATCAGCCTTCTCTCGAATGAAATAAACCCACATCTTTCTACTATAATCGTCGACTAACAGCAAGAAGTAGAAAGATCCTCCTAAAGCAGGTGTAGACATTTTACCACAGAGATCAGCATGTACCAACTCTAGAGGAGCTTGAGATCGATTGCTGGTCTCTCTTGGAAATGCCTTTCGTTGTTGCTTGCCCATCATACAAGCTTCACAAGGTTCCTGCAACTTTGAAAATGCAGGCAAATGAGCAACCATCCCTGTTCGTTGCATCTCCTTCAAAAATTGCAAATCCGAGATGCCCAAATCGTTGGTGCCATAACCTGCTTACATCTTTATCTTCTATAGCAGTTAAAGCACTTAAATCATACAAGTTATCCCATCGTATGCCTTTACCTACAACATTACCTGATGAATCCATGATTTCCGCACCACTCTTATTGAAGTGAACTTCGAGTCCTCGATCTGTTATTGCAGAAACTGACAACAAATTTCTTTTGAGTGTAGGTACATAGAGAACATCGGATAACTTTTTCTCAACACCTGGAGAAGTGATAAAAGAGATGGTTCCAGTTCCTTCAGCTGGACACATGGAGTCATTTCCCACCACTACATTGATGGATTCCCGTAGAGGCACTAGTGAACTATACCAATCCTTTTTACTAGTCATATGGCGAGAAGCTCCACTATCTAAAATCCATGGCTCATCAACACGAGCTTGAGCAGATGAACATACCTCTTCAATAGCTACCCAAAGTTCCAGCTCTGTGTTGTTTGCAGACTCTTTGTTCTTCCATGATGATTTTACAGTCCCATTCCGTTCATCAGCTTGCTTCTTTCTGCAATCCTTGATGGCATGGCCTTTCTTTTCACAATAGAAGCAACTTCCTGTGAACTTTTTCTTCTTTGGCTTCTTCTTTGATCCCTCTGAAGAGCCTTTACCTTTTGCATTTGCTGAGAATGCAACATCAGTTGTACTTTGCCGATTCTTCAGCCGCATCTCTTCTCCTAAAAGCATGGCACAAAACTCTTCAAATGTAAGAGGAGTTGGCCTTACCTGAGTGTTAAGGGCTGTTACTAATCCATCATACTTTGCTAGAAGAACACGTACAGATCTTTGAGCCAGCTCTTCTGGTGTTATAACAACACCAACTGCAGCCAATTGATCTTGAAGATGCTTTATCCGTTTGATAAAATCTTCAGCCTTTTCAGAATCAGAATGCTTTTCATTTGCCAACTGATTTTCTAAATTCTGTATCCTAGTGTGGTTCTTGGTCTCATATTGTCAAGCCAATATGCCCCAAGCCTCATGTGCTTTAGTAGTATGTTGAACTAAAGTAAGCACAGAATCACTTACACTAGTGACAATTGCACATAATGCATCAGCATTCCGCCTCTTCCAAGCTCGTAGAAGATCTGGATCTGGCTGAATCATCAATCTTGAATTTGTTGGATCTTCAACTGGTATAGGCTCTGGATCCAATCCCATCGGTCCCATGACAGTGTCAAGTAATTCATAGGAGTCCAAAATTGCAGAAATTTTGAACTTCCAGAGTGTATAGTTGGTTCCATCCAGCTTCCCTTCAGTGAATGCAGGTGGAGGAATTCGAATAGGTGCAGCATTAACATTAGCTGAAGCACCAAGACTACTGTTCGACGATGAAGCCATCATGTAATCACTCGAATAATCTACTGATATTCTAGTCTGCTAGTAGGCTAAAATAATGATACTTCTCAAGCTATTCGAACGTTACAGCTCTGATACCATGTAAGACAATAGTTACGCAATATAACACAGGAGCAATAGCAGAGAAGATAACAGATATAGGAGAATCTCAGCAATTTTCTACTAGCAACAAGTACAAAGATGATGGCGTTGTCCACCCGTGCGCTCTCAAGGTAGAGCTTAAATGGTGATCTAGACAACTCTAGATAGGGAGATACAAGGTAGAGGTATGCTGGCTCAACTCACTGTCTTAGGTAGTGCAGAAGTCATGTATATATAGGATCATGGGTGGCCTGCCATGGACGGCTATACATGGGCGGTAGAGCGTGGGCGGCCACCGCCCGTGTAATTGCCATACACGGCTTAGACTGGTTGAACCGACCTAACAAATATAAATGATTTCTGACTCCGACAGGGAATATTCCATGGAATATTCCTCGGACCCCACAATTGGGGACCCTGGTAACTCCCTTTCCTTATAATACCTTAAATGGTCCAATATGACCTTCATCCAACATTCAAGTTGGGATTCCCATCAATTGGGTAATGCACGCTTGGCTTCTCCTCATAAAGGGGGCCTTACAAAAAATGTGCATACAATCATGAGGGGTAGACATTGATCATATACTAACAGTTTCTTCCTCCACTTCTTCCAAAAGAATTCCTACCACCTCTACCTCTGAAGTTTCCTCTCTGATATCTGCCACCTCTTCCTCTTTGTTTAAAATTCTGATTAAAATTACCATTGCTTTGATTATTATGCCAACAATCATGAGATAGATGATTGGCCTTACCACATATCCAACAAGCTCTGACATTATCTTTGTTATTTCTGCCTCTTCCTCTACTTCTGCCACTTCCTCTTCCTCTTAGGAAGTTTGCTTGACTTGGAGTACCTTCATCTTCAACTGATTGTTGCTTTCCTTTTCTAGCTTTCTTCTTGTCTTTAGAATACATTGCATGACCTGCACTCTTATCAACATCTCCTTTGATATCATTCTCAAAAGTTAGCATATGTCCTAACAATTGATTCAAATCAAGAGTAAAATGATCTAATGAAAGTTCTGTAGACAAAATAAAAGGCTTCCACTTCTCATCTCCTCTTAGCCCTGTGAGAATTTGTCTTACCAACTTATCTTCTTCAATATCTTCATCAACTGCACCTAAAGAATCAGCAATGTCTTTCATCTTTGTCACATAATCAGATATTGATTGTGAAGCCTTCTTCTTAAATGTAGTAAACTCTGCCCATAATGAAGCTTTCCTTGATTTGGTTGTATTTTGAAAATGCTCTTCCAAAGCATTCCATATGTCACTTGCACTTTCAAGTCCTCTGATATGAGGTAGCAAATAATCATTTACTGCCATGTAGATTATGCTCCTTGCTTGAGCATCCTTCTTCATCCAAATCTTTATATCTGCAAGCTCTTCCCTAGTTGGAACACTAGGATCTTTGAAATCTGGATTTTCTTCCTCTCCTGTGATGTATCCCATCAGATCTTTGCTCATAAGATGAGCTTCCATTCTCATAGACCAAGCTGGATAGTTCTCTCTATCCAACTTCTCAATTTGGAGACTATCTCCCATCCTTTCTTCACCTATACTATGAAATATTTAATCCTTATAAGGAATGAATGTACCTTAGCCTCGAATGTTGCTCCTTCTGATCCTTTTGATAGCCTTTATGTGTCTTCCTTCAGTCTTTCTTCCACACTCTAACCTTTTGAACCTTCAAGGTGTGAAATTTGTATATCTACAGCAGTCTGGGTCTTCCTTTCCTCAATTTTGATACTTCCTACTCTGCTACCACTGATGGAGAGTGTTAATCTTCAAAAGAACAAGCTATCCTTGATGTTAGACCACCTCTATATCAAGAATAACTTTAAACTCCAACCAATTTTGGAAGACAAGTACCAAACTATCAAGAATTTAGCTAACTGTGAAGAAAGTCATTTCATAGAAAAGTCTGCTGCACATTATTGACTCATTGATTGACCATTTGAGTAAAGTTTCTAATGAAACTTTGTAGAATGTGTTGCCTAGAGTTTGCGCACTTCCTCCCAGTTAAAACACTTCAAAAGCTTAAGTAGATTATGAGAAATGTTTCAAACAATCTACCTATGTCCGAAACTACCTTTTTGTAGAGTCAACTTTGACATCTGCAACTTCTAACACATGGTTCTCTGAAACTAGAACCCATTTAAGCAATACTTTTATCCATAGATGGCTTACCTTCCAACTTAGATTTTGACTCCTCATTTGTGTAAAACTTTACACTGTGCACTGAGAACTGACCATTTCTTTGACCATCGGGATTGCGCCTGTTTGAGAAGACACTCAACATTTTCTCACATATAGATGTTCCTACACAAAATTCTCTCAGCCTGTTTGCAATTGGACTATCAAACTTTAACCATAGATAGATTAACTATGGACTTAGATGTGTAAAAAAGGATTTTTGATAAAATCAAACACAGAACCAGAACTAGAGAAAAAATCAACGTGCAATTCTCTAAACATTCTTTCTATTCAACTCTTCATACATCTAATGGATGATACATCCAATACTCATCATCTACTCATCTATATGTCATCTCTTTCTCATAATACGACTAACTACAAGTATATATATATATATATATATATATATGTATATATATATATATATATATATATATATATATATATATATATATATATATATATATATATATATATATATATATATATATATATATACATATGAGTATTGATTCATCATTACTTCAAGTATTTTGAAGTATTTACAAAACTAATGTACATATATTTAGAGAATTTTTCTTCCTGAATCTTCACTTCTCTTCATGAAGTTGAACTTCAATCGTTTCTTCATATCTTTATTTCTAGACTTCATATAATCATCAATTGTTGATTGTCCTGTTCCAACATATCTATCTATCTATCTATCTCTCTATCTAACTATCTATGTATCTATCTATCTATCTATCTATCTATCTATCTATCTATCTATCTATCTATCTATCTAATTAACTAACTATCTAACTATCTATCTATGTATCTATCTATCTATCTATCTATCTATCTATCTATCTAATTAACTAACTATCTAACTATCTATCTATCTATCTATCTATCTATCTATCTATCTATCTATCTATCTATCTATCTATCTATCTATCTATCTATCGACCTATCTATCTATCTATCTATCTATATATCTATCTATCTATCTATCTATCTATCTATCTATCTATCTATCTATCTATCTATCTATCTATCTATCTATCTATCTACCTATCTATCTATCTATCTATCTATCTATCTATCTATATATATATATATATATATATATATATATATATATATATATATATATATATATATATATATATATATATATATATATATATCTTTTTGTTTGCCTATCTATCTATTTATCTATCTATCTACCTAAATATCTATCTATCGATCTATCTATCTATCTATCTATCTATCTATCTATCTATCTATCTATCTATCTATCTATCTATCTATCTATCTATCTATCTATCTATCTATCTATCTCTCTATCTATCACTCTATCTATCTATCTATCTATCTATCTATCTATCTATCTATCTATCTATCTATCTATCTATCTATCTATCTATCTATCTATCTATATATCTATCTATCTATCTATCTATGTATCGATCTATCTATCTATCTATTTATCTATCTATCTATCTATCTCCCTCCCTACCTACCTACCTATCTATCTATATATCTATCTATCTATCTATCTATCTATCTATCTATGTATCTGTCTGTCTATTTATCTATCTATTCATTTATCTATCTATCTATCCATCTATCTATCTATCTATCTATCTATCTATCTATCTATCTATCTATCTATCTATCTATCTATCTATCTATCTATCTATCTATCTATCTATCTATCTATCTCCTCAAGACCCCTGTGTTTACGGTGGGGCAACTGGTGTTATTCTACAATGCTAAAGCAAATCGATCTGCTAGGAGATTTAAAGTACGGTGATTCGGTCCATATCGAATTATTGAGCAGGTGGGACCGGCTACTTTTAGGTTGGCCACCTTAACCGGAGTTCCCCTTCTGAAAGTGATTAATGGATCTAAGCTTCGCCCCTATCAGTAATCGGCCGATAACCAATGATGTGTACCTTGTCTTGTTCGCGTGTCAATTGTTTATTTATTTTCCGGTAGTTCAGTTGACCATTGACCCTAATCCCCTCGTTATGGTATCTAAATATGATTAATCACCGCCTTGTGTTACTATTTCTATTTCTGCATGCATGCCGAAATTATGAAGGGTATCATTTCAATACCGCGTGATGATTAGGGTTTTCGGTCACTTCATGATGCCCGTGTGTCTACTTAACCTTGTTTCTTTTAGTGCTAATCGTTACTGCGTTTGTGTGCTTATGCGTGTTCGTTGTTGTCTGTATTCGTGTGCTCACTTGTGCACGCCATGGAAGCTTTAGCGAATGTCACTACTTTTCGTGCAGGACTCACTCCTGAAGTAAGTGAGTACTTGCGCACTCGAGGTTTGTTGAATTTCACTGAATTGCCTTGGCATTCAGTGGAATGTCAGCCATTTTATGCGCAAATTATTGCTACCATCACCTCTACACCTGCTACAGAGCAGTGTTGGCCCATCGCCTGCTTCCCATCCCGCGTTGTTATCACTTTACCTTCATTTGTTGAAGCTTTCCGCCTCCCTATGGAAGGATTGGAGAATGGTCCACTCCTTCCTGTAGCCACCCTGAAAGAGTTGTTTCCTCCACACTCATCTAATGAGTACGCCATTTTCTATAGACCCAAACCAGAGCACACTGCTCTGCAGTTTTTAGTTGCTATTTTGAATTTGCAAAAGCGCACTTACGGTATCTCGTGCCCCTTCTATTGAATGATAGACATGGCTTCTCGCGAGTCTGTCAATTTTGCTTCTTTTTATTTCCGGTGCATTCACCGTGAATGTGTTCCGATTATCAAACAGGTCAATAAGGGTGACCTTCCGCGTTCTCGTCTTCCCCATATCCTCACTTTTCTCTTTCTAGTAATCCAAGCCACACAACCGCCTCCAAACGCTCCCATCTTGCTCCATGAAGAATCTGCTCAAGTGCTCGAGGACGCAGAGGATGATGATGAGGATCTCTTCCAACTTCTTCACCAGAAACGCAGACCAATAAACCCCTCTGAGAGCCAGGTGCAAGGTTCAACGGCTAGCCATGAAGAAGAAGTCTTCCATGACACGGCTACATCCATTCATGTCGAATCTTCTGATCATTCTTCTCCAAATAAGCACCAAGAACAAGATGCCCACACCGAAGACTCTGACGAAGTTTCTTCTCGGGAGGATTCTCAGCTACAGAATCAAGACTCTATGAAGGATATTGTTGCTGACATTTTAAATGACGTGCTTGTTATGATTGACGCCGTCATCAATAATGTTGAGGCATCAAAGCAGAATACCACCGGCCTCATTCTAACGCCAATTATTTCACCTCTTCCACCCATGAACACTATCGAACCGGTTGTCCCTGTTGCGCCTATTGTTCCAGACGTATCTGCTACTTCATCTTCTTCTCCCAATTACTCTCCACCACCCTCCCCTCATCTGTGCTCTACTTCTACATCTCAACCCCTTCCTGGCCTTCTTCCTCCGACCCCGATGTTTTACGAACTAGAATCGATGGGTCGACTTTTGATCAATTTTCACAGCAGTTACCTATACAATTGAAGATGGTGACCGACACTATCTGACAAGAATTACAGCACAAAGTGGATGTCTTAGAAGCCGACATTGCTCCATTGCAAGAGGAGACTAATGTGATGAAAGTGGAAAATCATGCCCTGTAGTTACAGATTCAGCAACTTCAAGATCAGCTCGCATAGAGGGATGCTTTGCTGGGTCAAAAGGATACAAAAATTACTACGCTGAAGCAGGAACTCCTTGACAAGACAGATGCGATGACAATGTTAGGCAATGAACTTCATAGTACGCTGTCGTAGAGGGGTGTGAAGGGAGGCTGACGTTCATCTACAAGAATCACGCTAACCTAACCATGTTACTGCACGCAGGGTGCTTCTAAGTATGCATAGGGCCTTCGGTTGGTTTTTTAGTTTAGGTGTGATAAAAACCTATATGTTTCTAATATATGGGAGTGTAAATTAAGAACTAATTATTTAGACTAAGGACCGTAAGGACGAGCGTTTCTATAATTTTTTGTAGCTTCTAATTGATAAGACAAAACTAAGTTCTCGTTTGTAATTTTATCTTTAACAAAGTCAACTTCTCCGTTCTCAATTTGATTTGAGTTAGGTTTTCTTACTAAATTAGGTGGGAATAAGTCTTTCTTGTCCTCCGATTCTGGCAAAACTATGGTAATTAAAGGTAAAATTCTAGAAAGAAGACGATCGTAATCTAACGTGTGTAAAGTTTCATTAACTACTTTATCTTTAATAATTTCAACTTCTATATTTTCCTTATTATTTGAACTATCAATTGAAGACGGAAGCAATGTTCCTATTATTAAGTTTTCTAATTCTTGATTCTTAATATCAGAATCGTTTGAAGATACTAGTTTAGAACAACTTGTAGATGCTGATTCTTTAGACATATGAAATAAAAAGGAATTTCAAAATCAATCTTATTTAAGCCTATACAATAAGCCTATACAAAAGTTTATCATAAGTGCTAATACAATTCTCTTAGTAGATAATCCTATACAACTTAATAAACAATTTTCAAATATCATAATTTCGTGATCTTGAAATCTCGTATGCTTGTGTTCTCCTTTTCTCCTTTGTAATCTCTTCAATGATCTGCAGACAGAGGAGCATTAGAAAAAAAACAAAAAACATAAGTATGCTTTTAGTAAATATGAAACACTCATTTAATAATTTCATATTATAACTTAAACCTATACTAACATATGTATACAAACATTTCTAACTTCATAACTTTAATGCTTATGCAAACTTCATTTTGCACACATGTTCATTTCTCTAACACTATCATAAACTCATAATTACTTATACAAACATTTACATGCATTCAGTAACATCCAAATGTATGTACTTACTCTCATGCTTTTATTCATATATATGCATGCATATGATTAAACTCATAAGATTACAACTCTACCTATATTGTGATAGATCTAATATAATAGACAGGTAAACTCCATACATCTACTCATTGAGTTTTTCCCTCCATATTCTTGCTAAATTCTCTGCCCCTCTCTCTCTCTCTCTTTTGCTTTCTCTCTCTCTCTCTTTCTCTTTCTCTCCCTCCCCCTCTCTCTCTCTCTCTCTCTCTCTCTCTCTCTCTCTCTCTCTTTCAGCGGCTGTTGCCTGCCTCTTTTTTATCACCATCCTACAGCGTGCAAGCCGCCTGCTTAACCTCTCTCTCCCTACGTCTCTCTTTCTCTTTTTATTTATCTAACTTTATCTCTGTAGTCCTTGCAAACATGAGAGAGATTATCTCTAATATTTTACATATAGCAGCGCAATTGGATGGAAAACTCAAGCATAGGAAATTATAAGATCATTTAATGCAAACATCGATTTCATCTTTCTATGCAAACGTCAGCGGCTGGCAGGTGCCATCTGTTGCACTTTCAACATGTAGATAAAAGACATAAAAAGTATGAGATGCTATGCAATGCACTAAACTGAGACTCAAAGAAGAATTCACCATATTCTGCATTGAACAAGCTTGTCCAATTCCAACCAGAGGTTCCTCTCTCGGCTTCATAGCCTCTCAAATCCAATTTCACAAGTCGTATTTAGATCCTAGCTAGAATAGTAAGAAGAGATCGATAAAAAATCACTTGCAGACCCTACAAGTCGGACAATCTGAAAATTCTCACATGTTGAGATGGCATGTAGAGATTCATTACTGCATTGCTGAAGCTCCAATTGTTGGAGGGTGTGATAATTCCTAAATACGCAAGACCGTGGCTAGATACATCATCATTTCCTTAAACTAAAGGAGCGTTTATAGTTTTCAAATCATCACTCCTCTCGTGCTCTTCATCCATCGCTCAATTTTGACCTCCTTTAGACATAGGCCCCAGATCTTTCATGCTTGGATCCCCATCAACTTTTTATGTTGATAGAGAGTTCATACGACATAACAGATTTATCTTTAAACATTCATCAAGTGCAGTGAGAGACAACTATTGAACATGGAGAGGTGCTTAATAGATAATGGATCATATGCATCTACGTCCAAATGGACTCTGAGGCATCTATGACTGAAAAGTACATTAATAGAACTTGGGCTTTTGGGTACTGCAGAACGTCATGCAGGAGTTAGATCAATGTCTATCAGATTAGGAAACCTCACAGATATGCGCCTACTCTCCACAAATTCCTAGTCCAAAACCTTGATAGTTGTGCGTAGCACAGCTTGCAATCGCATCCGCCTGAAATTATAAAGCGATTGTAGTCCAAAACATCCAGCAAGTTAGACATGCGTTGTACGTCATTAAATCCTATGAAGGTATAGGTTATCTGATATTCCATCAAAGTAAGTACGTTCTTTGTGGCAAAATTCGAAGAAAAAGAATGAGAAATGTATTGAAAAAGATAGAAAACCACTACTATTGGATACCAGTATCATACAAGAGAAGTAAAAAGCTCTCTCTACAGCGTCAGCCCATAACTCTCTCTCGTGAAAATCTTGTGCAATGACTACGCGTGTAAGTTTTTGATGCAGCTGCTGGAGGTGAGCGGGAAGGGGTGGGAATACAAGAGTTATAGGACTCTCTCTCTCTCTCTGTATCCCATCCATAAGACAGATTCTCAAACGGATAGAAACAGAGCTTGTCACGGAGATGGTGAAGCACGAGTACTTGCGTGAGCGTCTGGTTGATACAATGCATGTAATGAATATAGAAGTTCATCGAATCTCTCTCTCTCTCTTTCTCTCTCGTACGCACCTGCAGACAGAGGAGCATTAGAAAAGAAAAACACATTTCTTAATACATATATATACATACCAAGGAACCTATGTGCGCATGCACTCAACTAGATAACTAAGACATATACCTACTTAGCTAATATACATCACACACACTATGCATTTACTAGTTAACTAGTACACACACTTAGTTAATTAACACACATAACTTCACTTATGCACACGTAAAATTTAGCTAGTATTCTAATAAAATATTTTCATAAAAAACAATAAAGTGACTATTAATTTATTAAGTTATTTAATGTATATGTTATAATTAATAATTATTATAATTAGTCATTGATAATTATTTAATTAGCCATTTAGTTATTTATCATAGTTATTTAATAGTTATTTTTAATAATTATTTAATAACTAATTAAACATATGTTAATCACGAAGTGACAAAGGTTTATAAGCACAAATTTACACATGGGTTTAACAAAGGACTTAGGATAAAGTAACTATTTTAAATTGATAATCTAAGGTAAATAATCACATAGGTTAATAATAGGGTAGGATGATTTTACTATGAAAAATAAATAGGTATCTTCAAAAAGTAAGTATACATATGGTTCTTGAACTTACCTATACGCAAACTCATAGGAACAAATTGTTATACTCTCAAAGTTTTCTTGTTCATCAAAGGAGGCAAACATAAAGGCCTAATAACTCACTACTCATATCTAACACAACTAAAGCACATTTATTTAACAACATAAATACAGTTAAGCGGACAAGTATAGATGTACAAGAGTAGGAATTTTTTTAGGAATACATAATTATATACATATCTTCATTTCTTTAAGAAATCACATATACAAGAACATAAACATAAAGATCCATAATCATTATAATACATTCACACCCTTGTAATCAACATCAATGTTCATGCATACACATGACACATACCCATGCATATACACACATATGAACATGATTAAAATATATGTCATAATACTTCCTTGTATCCAACTATAAACTTGAGGCTTTTAGATAAGAAGATCTTTTTTCAGTTCAGCTCCTCATGATTTTTATTGCCTGCAGGTACTAAGAGAGAAACATCAGTCATTTTAAATCAATACATTAAAAATTTTATGAGGGAGATATCATTTAACCGACTATAAAGCAAAATATTTTTATTTTTCCATATGACAACTCGAGTGAGGAAATCCTTCCGACATCTGCCCCCACCAAACCTGCACATCGCCCTCGATGGGCCAACCTGCAGTTCAATAGGAAGCAGTATCAAATTCTTTTGAAAAATATTTTTTTTTGAACTATTTTATTCAAAATTATGTAAAATATGCTCCTAAAGGTAAGTACATTTTCTGATAGTTAAGAAAAACCTTTTTAAAATTATGCAAACTTGAATCATAAACGTTTTTGTTCAATGCATGAAATTGAAAACAAGTTTTAGAAAGTCCCATAGAAATCAAGCAGACAGTTATGGTACTTGCTCTTCTATTAACCCGTTCAAAAGTAGTAAATATTTTATATAAATGGTCTATCCCTCATTCCCTAGCCACTCGCCATAAGATGCATCTAACTAATTCTTCTATAGCATAAATCCGCCTCATAATGCCCGTATAGAATTTCAGAAGTGGTTTCAAGACCACAATTGAATCATGATAACTTTTTCTTTTCTTTTCTTTTCTTTCTTTTTCTTTTTCTTTTTTAATTTTCTTTTTCTCATCTTGCAGTAGCCATTAATATACTGCTTGATGTTCTCATTTTTCTCTTTTCTTAATTTTTCTTCACAACTTTTTTGTTTAAGGGGAAAGGCTTAACCCCTATTCAGAGCAGAGGTTCTAGAGGAATGCTAAAGTGGGAACTAGGATCTCATTAGCTAAATGGTTTGGAAGTTAAGGAAGTCTACCTATATAAAATAAACTTACTTCTTACTAGGAGTCGTAAGTCAAGTGTTCCCTCTCCTATCCTTATGAAAGCCATAGGGTCTCTAATTCTTATCCTCTCTTCATACACATCCCTACTTCAGTTTTAAATTCATTGTTTCATAATTTTAAAAATCTTCCTTTCCTATCAGAAGGATGTACATATCTATACATGAAATGCATCAATAAAAAATCATATTAACAACTAATAAATAAGTAAAGTTTAGAACTCTTTCACCTGATCATTTTTATTCTTCTTCATCATCGTCCTCCAAGAAGTCTTCGTCCAATTCAAATTTACTGCTTTCTCTTCTTCTAAATAGCTTTATTCTTTTCCCTGCAATCAAATTCTTTAGCATAGAACCATCAAATTCACGTAATTTATATGTACCTGATTCATAAACTGAAACAACAACATAAGGTCCAAACCAACGTTTAGTTAGTTTTCGACGTGCATCGTATTGAGTATCAAACATACTATCATATACAAGCACCCAGTCACCACTCTCTATTGGTTGCGGTCTTAGTCTATGTTTCTTATCAAAATATAATTTATTTTTCAACCTAGATGTTTTTAATTTTTTTATTGCTTCTTTAAGATTTTCATTTACTTGTTTTAATTGCTTAATTCTAAATGCTAATAAGTCCTCTCTTGAAATGTTATCTTTCCAATCTAAATTCATCCAATTAATTATCTGAGTATGAATGGGAAATAATGGTTTCTGACAGTACATGAGTTCAGCTGGCATAAAACTAGTTGTTCTCGTGTACGTCATGCGATCAGCCCAAAGAGCAAATGGGAGATATTGTGGCCATTTACCAATATCTTTGTGGCAAGCCTTTGAAATAGCCTTCACTATGGAAGGATGTCCTCGTTCTATTTTACCATTTGCTTCTGGGTTATAGGCAGTCGTAAGAGACAATCGAATCCCATGTTGTGCAAAGAATTCTCTCGCCTCTCTCGCATCTAACTCACCTCTATCCGCTACTACTTTTTCTATATATCCAAATCTGGATAATACTTCTTCTAAAAGGAATACGCATACATTATAAGTAGTATTGGAAGGAAGCGCTCTACCTTCGACGTGATTTGTCAAATCCTCTCGTGCAAGAAGGATGTATCTCATACCATCACTGCTTTTAGGCATGGTCACAAGGTCAACTACCCACTTGTAATGAATACAAGGTGGATAGGTCGGGTGAAGGGGATCTCTATGCTTGACAGAGGAGTGTAACTGGCACGTACTACAAGTGCTCACAAATTCTTTAACAGTTACATACATCCTCGGCCACCAGTAGCTTTCCCTAATCTTTTCATACGTAGCTACAAAGCCTTTATGACCAGCCCAAAGGCTTTCGTGCATCTCTTGCATAACTTTCACTTGAAAGACCTTCAAACCTAGTACTCTTTGAGGGTTTCGAACCTTTCCTCTAGCATGTGTCCAAAGATATCCATCTTTCAAGAAGAAGTTGAAAGACTTCTTCCTGATGTTCCGGAATCGATTTGAAGACCAGCTTGGGGAAGGCAAAAATGAACTCAGATAGTTTCCTATATCTCGCCACTCTCCTTCATAATCGCACTCTCTAAATCTTTCATATGTATAGGTAGATGTTTTATAATTTATTAAATTAATATGATTATTTAATGCTTCAATATCATTGTCAAATTTTTCTCTTGAAAGCATATCAGCGACAGTGTTATGTTTACCGGCTATATGTACAAAAGCAGGATTAATGAATTTAATATAGGCTATCCATCGAAGCATGGCTATATCCGGAGATGAACAATTAGCTATTAAACCTATTAATGGAAGACAATCAGTCTCTACTACTACATTAGCTCCTATAAAGTATTCTCTATCTATTTTTAAAGCTGTAACTAATCCCCACAGTTCTCTTTTAATTTGCGGGTAATTCTTTTGAGTATCATGAAGAATCTTTGCTCCAAAGAGAATTGCGTACCTTTGTTCCTTCTCATCATCCTGCCCAATGACCCAGCCTATACCAATAGGACTAGTGTCAACGGTTAGGATTACAGGTTTATTTCCTGTATAGTCAATACGTTTCAAAATAGGAGCATTGATAAGCAATTGCTTTAAACGTCTCATAATTCTAGAATGTTCATCAGTCCAAAAGAATTTCTTTCTTTTTCTTAATAAATCATAAAGCAGATTCGCTACATTAGCAAAGTGAGGGATCCAGATGACATACAAAACACATGCACCTAGGAATCTCCTTACTTCACTTACATTGCGACATCTCTCAGAAATCCTACTAATGGCATCAACTTTTGTTGGATAGGGTCTACGACCATAATGGCCACATAAATGCCCAACTATTAGCACTTCATTAATACCAAAAGTTGATTTCTCTAGGGAGAAAGTTAGTCCAACCTCTTCAAATATTTCAAATATCTTTTCACAATCTGAAATATGGCTGGAAAAAAACTTTCTACAACCAGATGAATCTAAACTTTCATCCTTTTCTTCCTCCACACATCCTTTTATTAGAATATCATCAATAAAAGGCATCGTCACTTTTGGGATAAAGTCATGTAGGAATAGATTCATAGCATTCATCATGTGTGCCACAGAATTCGTGGCTCCTTATAGTAAAGTACACATACGTACTAAACCCAAAGGAGTCTTCATCGTGGTCACATCTCGACTCTCAATTGCTAATTGAAACTGATCATACCCTGAATACAGGTCTCCCATTGAATAGATGGAGTGACCAACAAATGCCTCGGCAAACTCATCTACAATGGGACCCGTTCCTACATTCCTAATAGTGACTTTATTCACAGGCTGCAAATCTTGAATAGAGCATAGCTTCCCACTCTTTTTCGGTACCGTGAACCACCTATTAGAGTATGGTGCTGAGGATGGTTCCAAGATTCTCATGGTGATCTTCTCCTTTAACAATCTCATTAGCTCAGGTAAATGAGCCTTTGGGACTAGAATCGGACGAAGATTCCAAGGAATATGCGGTACTGTGAAAATAATCATCGGAGCTACTAACTTTGGGTATGCACATCCTATCTCATGTGGGAACAAAGAAAAAGCTTTACCATGACGAACAATCATCTTGGTAAACTGCTCTTTTTCAATTTGAGAAAGAAATTCATCTCCAAATTTAATAAACTTCTTACTCTCATCAGTAAATATGTGACCTATCTTAGATCGATCTCTAAGAATAGGATCATTTGATACTCGACGAAGTATTTCATGACTATCTTTGGGTAAGGGTTGAGCTACAGGCTTTATTTTCTTTTCTACAGTTTTGTATTTGGTTTCTATGCTAACTTCATGCTCTAAGAAGAATTCACTAATAATCTCATACTCTCGAATAGAATTAAGAATTATTAGATTTGATTCAAAATTTTCATGAGAAACACTTTCAAGCTCTTCTAATAAAGTGGAACTTTTTGATAATTCAATTATACTCTCAATTTTCTCCTCACTTGAAATTAATCCAGTTTTTCTGAAATATTTTTCAATTTGTTTTCTAAATGTTTTTGTAAGATTTTCTATAGTAATATAATGCAAACTAGTTGTAGGAGTACAAATTAAGTAATTTTCAAATTTATGTTCATTGATAGGCGAGACATCAAAACAAGGTCCACTATTGTCTCGCTCAATAGTGGAGTCTAGCAGAAATTTTGATCATAGTACGCTCCATATTCTCTTACAGTCAGTGGATCATCACATACATGACTGATTGAGTCAATAGGATTTCTTCTTAAGCTCTTTCTATTTCTAGTGTGGTTTGGGCAAACCGTCATAACTTGCAAAGAATCCATCCCTGATTTGGATCGAATTCTTGCATATGCTGATCCCTCGTTCATTGCTTTTGTTTCCATCCTCATTTCAGCTATAAATGGCTGTCCAAGAATCACTTCATATGAACAATTATCTTGAACGAAGAAGTGAAACTCTTCTCGAACACCACCTATCATAATAGGCACATTCGCACATGCACCCAACAAAATGGGAGTGCCATTGTCAGCTGTTCTCATCCGCCAACTGTGCTCTTTATTGATTGGCCATCTAAATTTGTCAAAGAACTTTTTTGAAATCACGTTTATCTCTGACCCTGAATCAATGAGAGCCAAAGCTAAACAAGAATCTTTCTCATCTCCAATTCTAATCTTCACTTCTGGTGTGCCTCTTGCCCAGAAGGTAGAATTGAATTTACTCTCACTCTTTAACATTTCTTCATCAGGTTGTATGGGTCCTAGAAAATTTCTATTTACACTACCCGTTGTAAATTCTTCATCATCCTCATAGTCACTTTCTCTTAATGTAACTGCATCATTCATAGCTAGGGTTTCTTTTGCGACGTCTTGCATATCCTCGTCTTGTGGAAAAGGAAAGCATCTTCTTCTAATAAGTCGAATAAAACTGTCCTTGAACTCCGGTTTCGCTATGGGAAACACTTGCTCAAGTGACATCGTTACTTGAATTTTTAGAAGAATGTCATTTAAAATCTCCCTAGCATCATTTTTCTTTTCAAGCTCAGAAATCATAATAGCACGTGGAGCTCTTCTACCTTTCTTCTTCCCTTTTTCTTCATTTTGCTTATGATCCTCTTTATTTTTAGGTTTAGAAGTTTCCAATTTCTTTTGTTCTTCTTTCGATTGAACATTTTCATCGGTCGGCTTTTTGTCTTCCTTTATCATTTTTCTCTTTTCTTCTTGAGATAAATTTGATTCATCAAACTGAACTTTTTTATCAATTTTCTTTTCATCTTCTCTCGTTTGTCTCCTAATTATCCTCCTATCACCTTCTTCTCCATCATCCTATTGATCTTCTCGTCTCCGTTTTTCCTCAACATTAGCAATGTGAGAAAAGACAGAAGATTGATCTACAGGAGATTTCCATGCAGTCTTGTACATTATCGCGTCTCTAGCTCGTACCAGTGCCTCTATCGAATATGGATTTTGGTTAGGCGTTGAAGAAGGCCTATCCTCGACCGGCTCTAGTCTTGCACCCGAAGTACTGGCAGTTGCATCTGATACTCTTAAATTTTCATAAAGCTTTTTCATTCCGCCTTTGCCCCAATTGACAGACAAAGGAAGACGAGACCTAAAGTCACATAGTCTTCTATCTATTTCTACAACTAATTGATTCGCCTTAGCACTTTTTAACTCTTCACAAGCAAATGATGCGTGCTCCAGACTATCACACCAAACACAACGCTTCACGCCAGTCCCTCTTTTCTCATTAGTTCTTTGAAAGGGTGGCTGTACAGCAAACTGAGAAGCTTGTTGTGGTACCGGCTGAAAGAGTGGTTGTGGTGGAACATACTGAGGCATAACTTGTTGATTAGGCGGTGCTTGCCCTCCACCACTACTGCTAGCCCCTGGATCGTTAAAGCTCATGGAGTAAACTTGTTTATTTAAATTAGCAACCTCTTTTGAAAGAGATGCTTGCATGTTCATAACATTTTCCATTTTCTTACATAGAATATCTAGTTGAAATTCTATGGGAGCTTTAGTAGCAGTTGTATTATCAGCCGTAGTCATAGTAGCAGGCATTGGCATGTCAACTTGCCTTATAGCAGGAGTCTCTCTAGGCTGCGAAGCATTAGGTTTAGCATACAAAATTGTTTGCCTTTGCTTCATTTGAGCAACAGCCTCTATCTCTTTTTTGACATTCTCCCAGTCATCAGTTAGCCCATACCTTTTTCCTGGCTCCTCTATTCATCTTTCAATTTCAGCCCTATCTTCTGGATTAAGTATCTTAAGAAAATATATAATTACATCTGGATTAATAGCATTTCTATCATCTTCAGGAAGTTGAGCCAGACGTCTCATAAACTCACCGTGAAGATGAGTTAAAGACTCATTGCTCTTAACAGTGTTTAACCAACGTAGAAATCCTTCACGACTGTGCTGGCTAAAATCTTCGAGGTAGAACATTTTATGAAGTTCCTTTCTAAATTCCTCCCAAGGTTTTTCAGCGTGTTCTTGTATAGATTCTAGAATTGAACTAGAAACTACACGTCCAAAGTATTTCACTAGCACATCTTCAGGTAATCCCTGGATTTGCACTTGCTCCTCAAATGCATCCAGGTATTCTGTAATGTTTAATCCGGTAAATTTTCCTTTCTCTTTTAGAATAGATTGGACTGTACGTGTCCCTTGCTTTTCTATCATCATGTTCCTAAACATCTCCTCCATCTTGCGTTCTTGATAACGTTTCGAATAGAGAAGAAGTTCCCTAATAGCCGGATCTAATTGCTCTCTAAATTGTCTAAATCTATCACTAGTTGATAAAGCCAGGGATGGCTTTACCCTAGTCCTGGGCTTTACTAATTCTAATTTTCTCTTTTCAAAAATAATTTTGATTTCAAAAACCTAAATTTATCTCTTATATTCAAAAAAAACCTAATAAAGTAGTTTTTATAAATTTTCTTGATTTAAGTCTTTTAGTTTAATATTAATTTTCTTTTAAAATAATTTGTTTGGGAAAATTAAAGCATTAACTATAAATCAAAAGTAACCTAAATTTAAACTATTTTTATGCTAAAAGCTTTTCTTTTTATGCAATGAAAATAAAGCAAACAATCTTTCTTTTTCAAAACTTAAAATCTTTTCTTTTTGATGATGCAAAAATAATGGCTTTTCCTAAAACGCAGATATTTAAATGCTTTAAGTAAAATTTATATTTCCTAAATACAAAAGAAAAATTCAAATACTCTTTAAATGCTAATATGAAAGTGCTTAAATCCTAGTGTAGATGAAAACAACTTTTCTTTTTAAGTGATGTGCGTAAACTAAAAACAAAGAACTTAAACTAATCACCTTACTTGATGATATCTTTGCTAAAGAGGTTCAAAAGTGAACGTTAAAACAATCTTGAACATAAAACTAAAATGACCATGAATATATCTTGATTCTCTTGAACGTTGAGGGGGGGGGGTTTTGAAATGACGAAGCTCCACCAGTTGGAAATCCTTCTTCCACGGTTTTTTCACAGCTTCAATCTTCAATTTTTCTGCATACAAGAAAAAAATGAAATTAGAGATTTTAAATAAAAACTGAAAATGTAACGTAAGTCCTAGGCACACTATCGTCACGCTTCACGTCGAGATCACCAAAGTTGTCGTAGAGGGGTGTGAAGGGAGGCTGACGTTCATCTACAAGAATCACCCTAACCTAACCGTGTGACTGCACGCAGGGTGCTTCTAAGTATGCCTAGGGCCTTAGGTTGGTTTTTCAGTTTAGGTGTGATAAAAACCTATATGTTTCTAATATATGGGAGTGTAAATTAAGAACTAATTATTTAGACTAAGGATAGTAAGGACGAGCATTTCTATAATTTTCTATAGCTTCTAATTGATAAGACAAAACTAAGTTCTCGTTTGTAATTTTATCTTTAACAAAGTCAACTTCTCCGTTCTCAATTTGATTTGAGTTCTGTTTTCTAACTAAATTAAGTGGGAATAAGTCTTTCTTGTCCTCCGGTTCTGGCAAAACTATGGTAATTAAAGGTAAAATTCTAGAAAGAAGACGATCGTAATCTAACGTGTGTAAAGTTTCATTAACTAGTTTATCTTTAATAATTTCAACTTCTATATTTTCGTTATTATTTGAACTATAAATTGAAGACAGAAGCAATGTTCCTATTATTAAGTTTTCTAATTCTTGATTCTTAATATCAGAATCGTTTGAAGATACTAGTTTAGAACAACTTGTAGATCCTGATTCTTTAGACATATGAAATAAAAACATAAAGATCTTAATTAATTTTCAGAGAAACAGTATGAAGAATTTCAAAATCAATCTTATTTAAGCCTATACAATAAGCCTATACAAAAGTTTATCATAAGTGCTAATATAATTCTCTTAATAGATAATCCTATACAACTTAATAAACAATTTTCAAATATCGTAATTATCGTGATCTTGAAATCTCGTATGCTTGTGTTCTCGTATTCTCCTTTGAAATCTCTTCAATGATCTGCAGACAGAGGAGCATTAGAAAAAAAACAAAAAACATAAGTATGCTTTTAGTAAATATGAAACACTCATTTAATAATTTTATATTATAACTTAAACCTATACTAACATATGTATACAAACATTTCTAACTTCATAACTTTAATGTTTATGCAAACTTCATTTTGCACACATGTTCATTTCTCTAACACTATCATAAAATCATAATTACTTATACAAACATTTACATGCATTCATTAAAATCCAATATGTATGTACTTACTCTCATGCTTTTATTCATATATATGCATGCATATGATTAAACTCATAAGATTACAACTCTACCTATATTGTGATAGATCTAATATAATAGATAGGTAAACTCCATACATCTACTCATTGAGCTTTTCCCTCCGTATTCTTGCTAAATTCTCTGCCTCTCTCTCTCTCTCTCTCTCTCTCTCTCTTTCTCTTTCTCTCTCTCTCTCTTTCTCTTTCTCTCCCTCTCTCTCTCTCTCTCTCTCTCTCTCTCTCTCTCTCTTTCAGCGGCTGTTGTCTGCCTCTTTTTTATCACCATCCTACAATGTGCAAGCCGCCTGCTTAACCTCTCTCTCCCTACGTCTCTCTTTCTCTTTTTATTTATCTAACTTTATCTATGTAGTCCTTGCAAACATGAGAGAGATTATCTCTAATATTTTACATATAGTAGCGCAATTGGATGGAAAACTCAAGCATAGGAAATTATAAGATCATTTAATGCAAATACTGATTTCATCTTTCTACTCAAACGTCAGCGGCTGGCAGGTGCCATCTGTTGCACTGTCAACATGTAGATAAAAGACATCAAAACTATGAGATGCTATGCAATGCACTAAACTGAGATTTAAAGAAGAATTCGCCATATTGTGCATTGAACAAGCTTGTCCAATTCCAACCAGAGGTTCCTCTCTCCGCTTCATAGCCTCTCAAATCCGATTTCAGAATTCGTATTTAGATCCTAGCTAGAATAGTAAGCTCAATGACTATAAAAAGAGATCGATAAAAAATCACTTGCAGACCCTACAAGTCGGACAATCTGAAAATTCTCACATGTTGAGATGGCATGTAGAGATTCATTACTGCATTGCTGAAGCTCCAATTGTTGGAGGGTGTGATAATTCCTAGCTAAATACGCAAGACCGTGGCTAGATACATCATCATTTCCATAAACTAAAGGAGCGTTTACAGTTTTCAAATCATCACTGCTCTCATGCTCTTCAGCCATCGCTTGATTTTGACCTCCTCTAGACAAAGGCCCCAGATCTTTCATGCTTTGATCCCCATCAACTTTTCATGTTGATAGAGAGTTCATACGATGTAACAGATTTATCTTTAAACATTCATCAAGTGCAGTGAGAGACAACTGTTGAACATGGAGAAAGTGCTTAATAGATAATGGATCATATGCATCAACGTCCGAATGGACTCTGAGGCATCTATGACTGAAAAGTACATTAATAGAACTTGGGCTTTTGGGTACTGCAGAACGTCATGTAGGAGTTAGATCAATATCTATCAGATTAGGAAACCTCACAGATATGCGCCTACTCTCCACAAATTCCCAGTCCAAAACCTTGATAGTTGTGTGTAGCACAACTTACAATCGCATCCGCCTAAAATTATAAAGCGATTGCAATCCAAAACATCCAGCAAATTAGACATGTGTTGTACGTCATTAAATCCTATGAAGGTATAGGTTATCTGATATTCCATCAAAGTACGTACGTTCTTTGTGGCAGAATTTGAAGAAAAAGAATGAGAAATGTATCAAAAAAGACAAAAAACCACTACTATTGGATACCAGTATCATACAAGAGAAGTAAAAAGCTCTCTCTACAGCGTCAGCCCATAACTCTCTCTCGTGAAAATCTTGAGCAATGACTACGCGTGTAAGTTTTTGATGCAGCTGCTGGAGGTGAGCGGGAAGGGGGGGGGATACAAGAGTTATAGGACTCTCTCGCTCTCTGCATCCCATCCATAAGACAGATTGTCAAACGGATAAAAACAGAGCTTGTCACGGAGATGGTCAAGCACGAGTACTTGCATGAGCGTCTGGTTGATACAATGCATGTAATGAATATAGAAGTTCATCGAATCTCTCTCTCTCTCTTTCTCTCTCGTACGCACCTGCAGACAGAGGAGCATTAAAAAAGAAAAACACATTTCTTAATACATATATATACATACATAGGAACCTATGTGCACATGCACTCAACTAGATAACTGTTTGTTATTGATCTTTGGAGTTGTCCTCTCCAATCATTTAGCATAAAGAATCAACAATACATCTTTATTTTGTCAATCCTGGAAGTATTCAAGAGACCACAGCCCCTTCTAGATGATAGAATCCAAGAAATAAGAAAATAATGGCTAGATTTTCTGAGAATGGTGAAAATGAAGAGAAATTTCTAGGGTTTGGATTATCTTGAGCAAATCTCCACCATTTTCTACAATCTTGGTGTCTAATACATGATATTTCATCAGTAGAACACAATTATGAAGTCAAAACTCAAAACTATTACCTGTACCATACAAACGAGACAATCGTGATTCTGTGAAAATAGACGATTTTCATCTCCAGCACCATTCTTCATCAACTTATCACTCAACACATCAGTATTCAGCTCTCTTCATACACATTCAATAGAATTACACAATAGAAGCTCACAAATCTCCATAGATACACAAGAATTGGACTCACAAATCAAAGAAACCACACAAAGAGGAGAAAACACGATTTTCAGCAGGAAACTCTTTCTCTATTCACTTGGATAGCATGTAAACAAATGATTAACCAACCTCCTCATAATAGAGGAAATTATCTTATATACATTTTCAAGTGTCCCTTTTCACACTTGAATTTTGGTCTTTTCCTCTATTATTCAAAAAATATGCTATCTAGGAGTTTGAAAAATTCTAGAAAAATTACATAAGATTTTATCCTACATAAGGAAGACTCTTCCTCATTTTTACTACAGCTGCATAAATATTTTTACAAGTTTTTGTCATTTTACAATTATTTTTCTTCCAAAAGGCTTCAAAAAATACATCTTCTAACATCCTTCCCCTCCTAAACCTTTTGGCTCCTGACAAAAGACTTTCTTGCTTTTCTGTACTGATAGCTTTTCTTCACTTTTTCTTTCTTTGATAGACTTGTGACAGCAAGTCATGACTTTTCCTTTCTGTAATGTTTAGGTTATTGACCATTTCAAACAATGCCTTTCTCCACTGTACTGCAGCTTTTGGTTTATCAATGACGTCCTTTTTCAAGTTCTCTGTATAGGCGGCTTCATATGCTGTGAGTCTGGACTTAGTAACAACTGATAATTTTCCAAAAAACTCAGATTCTCTTTCAAAAAACCCGTAATCAAATGCATCTTAAAAAATTTGTAAGTAATGACTGCCCAAAAATATTACTCTACTGTAATATGCCATTAAATAGATTCTATCAGGTGTTTTGCTAAGATCAAACAATAATGCATCTGTGGGAGAATTGAAGCCAATGTAATTTAATGTTCTGATATCTGTATCGGTGTATGTTTCTATACAGGCCAAAATTAATCTCATTATTTTGATAAGTAGAATGCATGCAGGGTCATTTACATCTTTGTATGTAGCTATAACGAACTCAGCTGTATCCACCATGTAATTTTTTGTAGGCCATGTGCCTGCCTTTGGACCGGCTATTTTTGGGAAATTCAACCACTTAGGTGGGATTTGACCTTCTCTCCGTCTTTCCCAAAAAATTGTCCATTCTCTTCTTCTTGCCACTGGACAGTAAGCTGGATTAATTTTTAAGTGAAGAGGTGCCTCCTTCCAAATTTTCCTACATTCTTTGTTGGCATCCAACCATTTGTTCCTCCACTTTGGATTGGCTCTTTCAAAGAATTCTTTAGTCACATTGATATCCTCTTCATACTCAAGATATTTATTTGGAGGTAGCCCAACTCTGGCCAATTGATAGTTCTTGATACTCTCCATGATCATACACAATGGTATACCCAATCCATCTGCGGCCCAATGATGCTGGTCTGGATTAATCCCCTTATTCAATGCAAATGTGACAATTTGAGCTTCATATTCATGATGCATTTTCCTGATAAACTCCATTCTGGAATCTCTATTTGTCAGTAATTTTTTTACAAATTCTTCTGAATATTCTCCCTCTGATCTTTTTATCTGCTGGTTCACTTTCATGTTGTATTCCATCATTATTTTCTACCTCATATTCTTCTCTATATGTGGTCTCTACATGTGTTTCTTCTTGAACTTGTGGCTTATCCAGCTTATTCTGTAATTCCTCTATTGTCATCATCAGACTTCCATTCTGTTTTGCCCATAACTCTTTTTCTTTTATCCATTCATTTTGTTCCTTTTCCCTCTTTGTCTGCCAATCACTTCTTTCTTTTTCCATGTCCATGTGCAACTTGTTATATCCTCTCATTGATGTAGCAGCATGTATACTAGCCTGCTTCTCTAGTTCCTTGGCTTCTTTCAATTCTAGTTGTAATCTCTTAATTTCTTTGTGTAATACTTCCTTTTCTTCCTCTGTCATCTGAGTTGTCTGGCTTTCATCCTTTAACTGACCTTCCTCCAATAGAAACTTGTTGATTTCTTCATTTGCTTTGGTTAAAATATGATAGGAAGTCTGCAAGGTTCTATATCTTCCTTCAATTTTTCTCAACTCCACTTCCATTTTATTATTCTGCTCTATTAATTTTACACCCTTTTCTTCTAGATATTGAATTTTATTTTGTTTATGCACTTCTAACTCTTCCAAAGCAATTATTCTATTTGTAAATTCCTCATTTTTCTCTTGCACCTTCCTCAGTTGTTCTGACATTTGTTCCTTCTCTCTTTTGTGCTCTTTAATAATCATACTGCCTTTCTCAAATTCGGACTCTACTACCATTCCTGAAATGATCATGTTCCTGCTTGAAGGTCTGAACTGTTCAATGTTATTCATAATAATCTGACAAGCTGATCTTATGTTCTTTGGTATTCTTTCCAATCCCCCTTCCATTTCCATTTGTTTAGCTTCCATTTGCTTGTCCTCTTTGCATTCATCCTCCTCTTTATCTTCTTCTTCATATTCTAAATCCTTGGCCTGATGTTCTTCATTGCTTGGATGAGTCTCTAGTGTTTCTGAATCTGCCATGTCTTCTTCATGTTCCAAAATCTGAGCACCTAGATTCTTCTGCTCTAAGACATCTGGAGTCAGCTTTATTCCTTGTACCTTTTCATTCTCCATCTCCTGTTGCTTTTCTTCAGAGAGGTGTCATTCCTTTATTTGTACTTCCTTTTCCTGGCTTAGGGTTTCCTGAAACTGAGTATATTCAATTTTCCCAACAGATTTTACTGGACCTTTACCTGTTTGCTCTTCCTCTTCTTCCTTTTCTTGGACTAGAACTGATTCAATCTCCTCAAAAACTTTGACCTGATCATTAATTTTTTGTTCTTTGTGTCCTTCTTCCTGCTCATCAGTTTCCGTGAAATCCATTTCTCCCTCCTGTTCCTGATCTTTATTGGTGGTAAATTCTTCATTATTTTTCAAATCATGAAGTACATCTTTTATACTTTGGATGATCTCCTTTTCCACTACTCCTTGTGTGACTTCTTGAATATTGCTTTTCACTACTATTTCCTCTTCTTCCTGAATTTGATCTTGATCTGCACCTTTTTGACTTCAAACTAGACTGCTTATCTGTGCTTTTTTGGCTATTTCTGCTATGCTCTCATCTAATTTGAAGTAGGTCTGTGAGGGTTTTATCCATACTGATTTAATTCCTATATGCACAAGTCCACAACTGACTTCTTCTCTCACTTCACTTTCTTGTTCTATCATAGCTGCTTTTCCCTTCATCAATCTTCTTTCATCTCCAAAACTAAGCTGTTTCACTTCCTCTTCTTGCATCTGCTTCTCCTGAGACTTCTTCCTCAAATCTTCAGGTGTTTTATGTTTCTCAGGGACCTGTGTAATCACATTAGGAGTATTTGGTATTGATAGATTCAGACTCTTTAATAAAAAGCTCTCAATATCACTTTCAGAATCAGAGGAAAAATGTGAAGGTCCTCCTCTTTCTAGTTCTTTGAGTCTTGGTGCTTCTACCACAGTGGATTGCTTCTGTGTTTCTTCCACTATCACTTCCTCCATTTCTTTTGTGGTTACAGTTTCAACTACTGATTTTCCCTTTCCCTTCTTGGTCAACTTCTTTTGCACTGGTTTCTTTGGAACCTTCTTTTTTACAACAATAGTGGTTCTAGTTTCTGGAGGTCCTTGCAATTCTTTGAAGTAAGCTAGCAACTCAACTTCCTTTCTAACAAACACCTCTTCTGTTTCAGTTGTCATCATTTGATTGTTCTTCTTTTGTAGCTTCCTCCATCTCTAGTTCAACCTTCCTTGGGTCCAACCTCCTTGTCTTCACAGGAATCACTTCCTCAGATATTACCTTTCTTTTCATTCATGTTCCTCTCATGCGGGTTTGTCCTTCTATTTCCTTCTCAACCATTTTCCTTCGAGGACTCTTGATTCCTGACATAAGGTTCCTAAAATACTGTGCCTCTACAGCCAGTTTCAATTGATCTTCCATTCCTATGACATGATAAATGATCCTTGTTAAAAACTGGGCTCCATTCATGAATTTCTTCTGTTCCCAGTGTTTTGCTACTTCTTTTAGTTTTTCATGGATGTATGGTGTCAAATCCATTACTCCAAAGGGTTTGGTTCTATCCTTGTTGTTGAACATCAACAGTGTCACAGACTTATGTGGCATGGTATACCTTGGTAGCTTTGGGAAGCAAAAATATTGTAAGAACATCCTTGTGGCATATTCTTCATTCTCTCTTCCTTTAAAGTCAGTGAATTTTGCATACCCTGTATAGGTTTCCTTATTCTTCTTTACAAAGCTGGGATCAAGCTTGGTTCCCATTGGGTAGAATTGTAATGCTGCTCTGATATGTTCTGCTTTGATAGTGATACCCACCTCCTGATTATCTTTGTTCTTGACTTTGCACCGGAAATAAGCATCATTCCCTTTTCCTATTTCCAGCAGACTGCTCATTACTTGTGCCACTCTCTCAAAATCAATGAAAAAGATAGGCTCTTCCAATATTTTGTGCAACCCTACTGCCTTCCATCTTTTCATATTGATAGCAACTCTTTGGAACCTGTAGAACTCTTGACATAACATTGTATATTTATATCCTCCTACTCCTACTGTGAATATGTGCTGACCAATTATGCTTAAGGTCTCCTTGAGTTCCTTCACCACCTTCTCAGCTTCTGGAATTTCTGGCTCTTCATCTGACTCTAGGTCCACCTGTTCTTCCACAGCTTCATTGTCTAGGAACCAATGACCTCTTGACAGAGTGACTGATTCTCCCTTGAAGTCATGAATTGATAACTCCTTTGTATTCACCATTCTGAGGAAAATAAAACACACAAAGAAAAAATCCACCCACATGAGTCACAAGAAATCAAAGAGTAATATCTATTTTGAGATGTCATGACATAAAAATGAAAATAAAATCCAAAATAAATTTTGTTTCTTCAGAAAGACTCAAAAAGTGATCATTACAGGTGTAGCAAGATGTCTAGTGCAGTCCCTTTTCCTAACAACTCTTTTGTAGAAAAACAAAACATTTTATCAATGATAAAGAGAAAATTAATTAATAAAGAATAAATAGAACTGTACTACTTTTCTACCTAAATCTTGCTTTGTGATATATAATTTTTGAAAAAAAGAAAGGAAAATAAACAACTTTTCTCACTTTTTCTTTCTCTCCTCTTTTTCTTTTTCTCTTTTTTTTTTAAGAATAATTTTTTTAATAATATTTTTTTCTATTTCTTTTCTTCCCCTCCTAATTCGCTTTTTTAGAAAAGAGAATCAAGTCAAATATTTTTGTCATAATTTTTCAACATGTTATGATTTTCTAAATATAGATCAAATATGGATGATCTTTTTTCCATTGGAGCAACTCTGATTTTTTGACCCAATACTTCGTGACTCTAAATGTTCTGGTTTCAGACAAACAACCATTCCCTTTGGATAAGCATTTTGTAGGATTTTTTGGTCTCCATATCCATTTTGTCCTCGATTTCTGTTTTGATGAGCAGACCTCCTGTAGACTTTGATTCCATGTGCTTCTTGTTCTGATGCTTTGATTCTTTGGGCCATGATTGCCATCTTCTTCCTATCTCTCCACCCTTCTTTGTTCTTCCAATCTTTTGCTGATTTTGATTACATGAAGCTTGATCATTTAACATTTGTATTGGTAATATGTGTGTATCTTCAAATGCAAAAGTGAATCCTTCCAAGTGTATATCATGCACATCTGATTGAATTTCCTGTTTTTCATTACTCAATAAAAATATTAAAAACCTTTTGTCATTTATGTTCAATTTAAGCTTCATTTTTTCAAAATCCAAGATCACTTTACCTTGTTGGAGCCATGGTTGACCTAAAATCACTTTTTCAGCCATCAAATGATCTAGCCATTCTTCACAGTCTATTTTCATATATTCTTCATTGAACTTCACTTCAATAGACAGTGAAGACATGCTCTGTACTATTTGACCTTCCAAAGTTTTGATTAGGGTTCTACTTTTAGTTCTTTTTATGTTGAATTTACTTACCAAAGCTGAACTAATCAGATTTACTTGTGCTCCAGAATCTATCAAAACCCTAATGCTTTCATTTTGAAAATCCATTATCATCACACGGACATGTTCCTTTGGTTTGAGAGAAGTTTCACACAGACAGACTTCCCTAAGGTCTTTGATTTTTCTTATTCTTTCCATAGCTTCCTGTTGAGCCTCTTTTCTAATGTCTTCCTATTCTCTTTTCCTATTTTGAGCTTGTTGCAACCTTCTCCATTCATCAACAGTTAATGGGCAATCATACCTCTTAACTCTACATCCACTTATGAAGTTTGGCATGATTTCTCCATCTATGTTAGCTAGTTGAATGGCTCCACTGTTGCTTATCTGATGTATAATATATGGTCCATGTCCTTTTTTCTGGAATTTTTTCTGATGTTCTCTAACTGTGTAAGCCAAAACTAGATCTCCTACCTGTAGATCTTTTTCTTTTATGTGAACATCATGATAAGCTTTTTGCCTTTTCTTATCCACATATAAACTCATAATGGCTTGGAGTCTAGATGCTCCCAATTTTTCCAATTCTATTACTCTCTCTGATAGTTCATGTCCAGTCCAATTGTAGTGACTTCCTACTTTTAATGTTGGAATAAGGAATTCCATAGGTAGAATTGCATTTTGTCCATATACTAGATTGAATGGTGTGTTTCCAATTGCAGTTTTATAAGCCACTCTATAAGCCCGTAGGACATGATTAAGTTGTAAATCCCAATCATTCCTGTTTGTATTTACTAGTTTTGATAGTACAGTACAAAGTACTTTATTAGTACTTTCTGCTAACCCATTGGCTTGTGGGTGATATGGGGCTGACTTTCTATGACTGATCAGGAAATATTCAGTGATGTTTTCTATGATTTGGTTTACAAAATGGGTCCCCCTATCACTTACTAGTTCAATTGGAAGTCCAAATCTGGTGATAATGTTTTCATATAGGAATCTGGCAGTAGTATGAGCATCATTCCTTCTTGTGGCTTTGGCCTCAGCCCACTTTGTCAGGTAGTCTGTAGCCACTATGATGTATTCAGCATGGGATTGTTTTGCTGGAGGATGTATAGGTCCAATGAAATCCAGCCCCCATTTACTAAAGGCTCTGGCTGAAATTAATGGAACTAATGGCATATCATTTCTTCTATTTGGTTGACTCACCCTTTGACAGACATCACACCTTTTTTGCATAGGTTCTTGCATCAGGAAATAGTGTTGGCCACCAAAAGCCAGAATATAAAATGAGTTTAGCAGTTCTGTCACTTGAGAAGTGTCCTCTTGCCACTCTAGAATGTGCCATTTCCAACATTTCCAGATATTTATTCTCAGGGACACAAATTCTTAGGTATCCATCCATTCCTCTCTTATACAACTGTTCTCCTATCAATTGATATTCTTCAGAGATTACTTGTAGATTTTTTGAATCTGTACCAGCTATCACTTGTTTTCCTTTCTTCTTCCTTTTCAATTCCTCAATGATATTTTCACTCCAATCTGGATTTTTCTGGAACCAATATAGAGTTATGAATTCTGAATCTTGCAATATTTGGCACTTCCTGCAATTAATAATGTATTTTGTTACATCTTGAGTCTTATTAGGCCAATGTACCCCCATCCTGTTGAGATTACTTAGGGTGACTACCCTAGAAGCATGAGTGCAAGGGTTCCAATGATGAGCTCTCCTCAGATATTCTTGTTGCTCTTCCTCAGGAGTACAATATTCCAATATGCTTGTGTGGTTGAGATGGTACAAATGCCCAGCTAGCAACATAAAGTTTCTGCTTTGTAACACTAAGTGTGCATTGTTCCCAACTATTCTGCAAGGTCCCATCGTTAATAATGGTACTAAAGTCATGGCCCACTCAAGAACACTCTCTACCTTAAACAGATAAGTGTCTAGCAGATTGTCATCTAAAGGTGAACTAGGTTCTTTAGACTGAATTCGAGATAAATGATATACTCTCAAGTGTGTTTTCCCTTATCTGACCACCACTTCAAACTCAAATTCCATTAGCAAAAGAAACCATCTGACTATTCTCCCAGTGTGACAAGGTTTATTTACCAAATATAACAAAGCTTGATGGTCTACAAAGGACTTAAACTTGTTGGCCAAAAGGTAATGTCTGTATTTTTTTACAGCAAATACCATGCCTAATCCCTCTCTTTCAGTGGTTGTGTAATTTTTCTCTACTAGATTCAATTGCCTACTAGCATAGGCCACCGGAAAATCTAACTTGCTTCCTTCTATTGGTTGTGCTAACACACATCCTAAAGCATAATTTGAAGCATCCACATGGACATGAAAAATTTTATCCCATTGAGGTGTTTTCAGAATTGGGGTTGTTACCAAACAAGTTTTCAGAGTTTCAAAGGCTTGGTCACACTCCTTGGTCCACTCAAACTTTGTAATTAGGGCATATAAGGGTTTGGCTATGTCAGCAAATTTGTGTACAAATTTCCTATAGTACCCACAATGTCCCATGAAAGTTTGAAGTTCCTTTACACTTGTTGGTTTTGGAAGCTCTATTATGGCCTTTATTTTCTTCTCATCAGTTGAAATTCCATTTTTAGAGACTATGTGACCTAACATTCTTCCTTGTCTTACAAAGAATACACATTTTTCTGGATTTAAACATACTCTGTAGGTTCTGCATTTCCTATATATATTTTCTAAATCCTGTAAGTGATCTTGTCTTTTTAATGAAAAAGTACAAAGATCATCTACATAGATTTCCATTACCTTTCTCAGGAACTCTTTGAAGATATGATACATTAACCTCTAAAAAGTTGTTGGAGCTTTGGTTAACCCAAAGGGCATAACCCTAAAAGCATAAATTCTCCATTCTGTGGAGAAGGCAGTTTTATGTTGGTCTTCCAATGCTATGGGAACATGGTTGTATCCTGAAAAACCATCTAAAAAACTATACACCTCCTTCCCTGCAACTCTTTCTAGAAGATGATCTGTTATAGGCAGTGGATAATTATCTCTTATAGTTGCTGCATTTACTTTTTTCAAGTTAATGCATACCCTAAGTTTCCCATTCTTTTTTGGTACCATAACTATAGGAGATATCCATTCTGTATACTCAATTTCATAGATGAAATTGGCAGCTAATAGCTTGTCAATTTCTTCCTTTATTTTAGCAGAGTATTTATCATTGAATGTGTAATGTCTCTGTTTACTAGGTTTGGCCTCAGGTGTAATAGGAATCTTATGCTCACAGATTTTAGGATCAATACCTTTCAAATCCTTATAGCTATAAGCAAACACATCCCTATAGTTTTTTGCCCAGTTTCTTAGTGCCTCCTCTTCTTGAGTTGTCATGTGATCAGCCACTACAATATGTCTTTATTCTCTCTCTTCCTAAGTGATCATGATCTTTTTAGTTTGTTCCTCATTATCATAAGCCTCACCTTTCTTCTTTTCCCTCTTTGGTTTCGTCTTGAGAAGTAGTCTGCTTTCTACTTCATAAGTCTTGAAATTTGCTTGTACATCAAACTGTTGATCTTTGTTTGTTTCCCTTGTCTTCTTCTCATCCCCTTGATTTTCTTCTATTTCCTTGTGTTTGTTTTTCTTATACTTGCCTCAAATTTTATCCTTAATAGCATCTTCAGCTTTTACTTCCTCCAAAAATTGTGTCTTCCCTTTTTCTAATATCACTTCTTCTTCTTTGTCCTCTTCTGTTCCGGATACCTTTATCATTTGAATTCCAATGTGAAAGACATCATATCCTTCTTCATTTTGAAATTCCACTCCTACATATTCATCACTGACTAGATCCATGGTAGCCAAAATTTGATTCCACCCATAGGGCTCAAATTCCTCATCCTTGAATTGTTGTGTTACATAGTTCTCCTCTTGTAACTTTCTTCCTTCCACACAATCCTCTCTTCTTAATCTCCTTTTCCTATTGGTAAGATTTGTTATCATATTGCACTTCCATACTGATGATTCAATTTCTTCCTGGTCTTCCATTTCTGATTCCTCACTCAACTCTTGATTCTGATGAATTTTATACTATTCTTGAGGAGATATGTCACAGTAGTGCCCATTTCTTAGATTTACTTTGGTTATTCTTCCTTTGCTCTGCAGGTATAAGCAATCATTACCCCAATCTTGCACAATTTGCATTTGTCTCATGAATGGTCTTCCTAGGATAATTTCATATGAAGTGGATTGTGGGAATTCAACTATAGCAAAGGTGTGTTCTATCTCTATCCCACATATGTCCACAATCAATTTTTCCCATATTCCTAGGGGTTTTTCTATGTGTCCATATGCAAGTTGCAATCTCATTTTGGTGGGTAATAATTCATTTTTTCCCCATTTCTCCCAAGTTTGTTTAGTCATGATGGCCACTCTTGATCCACTATCCAGAATAGCTTTGGCCTGGTTTTTACCAAATTGTATTTTTAAGGTTGAGTTTCCCTCTTCTCCTTCACAATATCCTCCTATCTTATCAATGGGAATATACCACAACTCCTCCATTTCCTGTAGTTGTTGGTGAAGATTTTCTGGTGTTGTTTCCCATTTTTTCATTTGGTTCTGTAAGTGAGGATTTTGTTTCATTAACTCTTCCCATGTGGTATGATAAAGAATTGTGCATCGTTTATCTATATTCACCTGGAGTGTTACTTGTGGGTTTTCTTCCTTGATACTATTTCCTCTTGTTTTTGTTATCTCAGATTCCTCAATTGTTTTTTGAGAATTGTCTTCTTCCCCCATTTTGAGTTGTACTTCCCGTATGATTTATTTACACTTCTGCATCCTTTCATGTTCTAAGTTTGGCATAGGATAAGCCATTGTATGATTAGTAGGGCTTGGTCCCTCTTGAATTCTTCCTTTGTATGCTTTTATTAGAGTGTCTAGACTTTGTGAATTTCCTATCTCCAATTGGGTTTGTATCTTTTGAGGAGAAGTACTATTTGATTGTTCCCTATTTTCTTCTTCAATATTTTTACTCATTTTTTGTTTCCTTTCCCATTTCCCTTTTTGTCTATTTTTCTTTACCTTTGAGATTGAACCTTCATTCTGTTCCTTAGTTGTTCTTTGTTGTTTTGTTTGTGACCTTGTTATAGCATTTACATTTACTTGGTCAATGTCACTCAATTCTTCCTGTTCCATGATACTGACTGCTTTTAGTAGTATGTTATTAGGTGTGTTTTGTTGTTTTTGAGGATTTTTGGGCAATCCTTTATCAAATGCTCCCTGCCACAATCCTTGCAATATGCTCCTTCTATTCTTAATGTAGGAGGTTGTGGACAGTCTCTAATGAAATGATCTCCCCCACACCTATAACAAGTTATCTTTGGTCCCCCTTTGAATTGAGGTTTTTGGTTGGACATATAATTATTGGTTATATACATGAAAGTGACAGTGTCCATCTCAATTCTTCCATTTCCCAAGTCTAGGGCTTGTAATTCTGGTTCTCTTAATTCATAACCTTCCCATTCTTCTTGATATCCTTCATTCCATTGATAATCCTTCTTGTATGGTGACTTTGTTCTTGAGTTTCCCTCCTCTATTGGTGTGTATTTGATTGGTACCACATTTGTTGGTATAGGAGGTTGTTGCCCAAGCACAGGCCTTGGTTGCTCAATATACCCTGATTCTCTTTGGCTCTCATAGTCTCTCTCCTTTATGGGTTGTTTATTATAGAAGCATTCCTCCCTGGTATGATTTGTCCATTTCCTCTCTAGTGTAAAATATTTGAGTGTTTTTATGTCTTGCAAATGTGGAGGCTTTTGATATGGGCAATGTTGTACCAGATGACTTTCTCCACAATTGTAGCATTTTTTATTTGTGTTTATCCCGGAGTTTATCAAATTGGTTTTAGTGCTTACCTCTAGGGCTTTAGCAATGGCCTGAGCCAATTCTTCTACTGGAGGGATTTTATCTTCATTTGATCTGGGTTGATCAAATGCTAACAGATCTTGGCCTCTGTTATCTTCCAAATCTATTGCTTCTTTTACACAAACTCCTAGATCGAGGCATCTCCTGTAGTACACTAGGGTTCTTAATTGAGCACTTCTTAACCCTTCTATGAATACGGATACTTGTCTTGCCATGTAAGGTACTTCTTCTTTAGGACATTTGTCAATATATTGCTTAAATCTCCTGGCTGCCTCTCTGACATTTTCACCTTTTTGTTGTTTAAAACTGTGTATCTGAGTGGTTGTGCTATGCTTTTTTCCAGTCTTTTAGAATTCACCAATGAAGGCTTCTAGGAAGGATTCAATATCTAGGTACATTTCCTTTCTCAAAGGGATGAACCAAGATAATGCTGGTCCTGTTAGGGTTAGACCAAATGCTTCAAATTGGACTTTGTAATCTTCCACCTCCTCAGCTCTAATTAATTGCCTAAATTCTGCAGCATGAGCATGCGGATCAGAATACCCTTCATATTGATTTTTCATGCATTTGGCTACTTGATATGGTCTAAGCATTCTACCTTGAGGTTGCCAATGATGTCTTCTTCTTAGTGAAAATTCATTATATCCTTCTGGTTCCTTTTCAAAGGGATTTGGGGAAGCATGTGTCCTCCTCCCTTGTTGTTGCTCATTACTAGTATAGTTTTCGTGTCGTCTTGATAAATCTGGTTGTCCTATGTTATGTTCCCAAGGTCCTTTGTCAGCACATTGTCCTAAGTCATTTGAATTTTCTGGGTCTTGGGAGAAGATGTACACACATCCTTGCCTATCTTCATACCTACCATCTTTAAACTGAGCTACTAGTGTTATGTTTAGGGGAACTTCTAAGTTTCTCAATCTAATGAGAAACTTATGCATTCCATCGTGATATACATAGGTTCCAAACCTATTTGTATACATGTATTTGATGATATTTCTATAATCCCCAGTTTCAATGGGCTCATTTGTTTCATTTAAATTTTCCATGTTGTTTTCTTGCCCTAAATTTCTTTCTTGCACTTCCCTTTCCACTGACTCTATCTCCTTCCTACCTAAGTCTTGCTTAGTATATGAGTTTAGTTTGTTTCCAGACATAAGGATCATTCACCTAATTTTCACGATTCTGTGGTCAGAATCGTGTTTTTCACGATTTTCTGACTGAACTAGTGTTTTTCACGATTTTCTGACTAAAAATTGTGTTTTTTCATAATTTTCTACTCAAAATCGTGTTTTTCACGATTTCCTACTGAAAATCGTGTTTTTCACGATTTCCTACTCAAAATCGTGTTTCTCACGATTTTCTGACTAAGATAGTGTTTTTCACGATTTTGTGTCCAAAATCCTGTTTTTCACGATTTTCTACTGAAAATCGTGTTTTTCACGATTTTGTGCTCAAAATCGTGTTTTTCACGATTTTGTGTTCAAAATCGTGTTTTTCACGATTCTGTACTCAAAATCGTGTTTCTCACGATTCTGTGCTCAAAATCGTGTTTTTCACGATTTTGTACTAAAAATCGTGTTTTTCATGATTTTGTGTTCAAAATCGTGTTTTTCACGATTTTGTACTCAAAATTGTGTTTTTCACGATTCTCTGCTTAAAATCGTGTTTTTCACGATTTCTTGACTAAAATCGTGTTTTTCACGATTTTGTGTCTAAAATCCAGTTTTTCACGATTCTGTACTCAAAATCGTGTTTTTCACGATTCTGTGCTCAAAATCGTGTTTTTCACGATTCTGTGCTCAAAATCGTGTTTTTCACGATTTTGTACTGAAAATCGTGTTTTTCACGATTTTGTGCTCAAAATCGTGTTTTTCATGATTTCTTGACTAAAATCGTGTTTTTCACGATTTTGTGCTCAAAATCGTGTTTTTCACGATTTCTTGACTAAAATCGTATTTTTCACGATTTTGTGTATAAAATCGTGTTTTTCACGATTCTGTACTCAAAATCGTGTTTTTCACGATTCTGTGCTCAAAATCGTGTTTTTCATGATTTTGTACTAAAAATCGTGTTTTTCACGATTTTGTGCTCAAAATCGTGTTTTTCACGATTTTCTTCCCAAACAATCGTGATTGCTCACAATCGTAAATAACACGATTTTTTTATGAAAATCGTGTTCTGGGAATTGCGATTTTGTTCTTAGTTGAGAGAATCGCGATTTTGTGTTTGACTACAGAATCGCGATTCTAAACAATTTTTTTGAAGATTTTAAAGTATTGATTTTCAAGTTTTTATTTCTTCTATTAGAATCGCCCTATCAAGTTTTTACCATGCAATGAAAAAGATTATCCAAAAAATAATATTTTTTCACTGAAAATTAAAAACTCAGAAAATCACAATTTCATGATTTTGATTATTTCCTACTTTTCTGTGTTATATGATCACTAAAATGCAAAGAAATTCAATCAAAATAATGTTGAGACTCCTTACATTGCTTGCTTGGTTGAAAATTTCTCCAAAATGATTGGCTGCAGAAAATCGCGATTCCGTGCCTGTTCTCTCTCTCTCTCACACTCACTCAAAATGAGTTTCTTTTGAAATTTCAGGATTTTATAGTGTCCATAAAATCACGATTTTGTGTGATTTCCACAGTTCTTCCCTCTTTCACTTGTCCAACTTTACTTAATCTTGATGAAATCTTTTGCAATTATCTTTCTTCAAAAACCCAAATATGCTGAATGTTCCAGAAAATTTCCCTTACAGAAAATCGTGATTTTGTGCAGAAAATCATGTTTTTTCTATACTTCTTATTTTGTGCAAATTTGAGTATTCCTTTCTCTTTTTCCCCTTCAATACCCTCTGCCCATTGCAGTTCAACAGAGTCCTATACTTTTGCATCAAAATCACAACATTTCTCAGAAAATCGCGATTTTGTGCAGAGAATCGTGTTTTTCCAATTTTCTAATTTTTTGACAATTTTTTGCTTTTCTTTCACTTGGTCCCTATTACTCTTATCAACAAAGCTTCAGTCCAACTTCCTAAGAAGAAAACAAATTTGTTTGATTGTTTTATTGAATTTTATGCATTTTTTTTCGTATTTTGCCCTAAACTAAGGTAAACACTTCACTTAGGGTTTCTTGTTTGGTGATCTATTGATCTTGTATTCCTTGATTGGTTATACTCTCTTGTGGCTTAGCTATCAAAACAGTTCATGAGAAAAAATTCCTAAAAGAAAAATTGTGCTATGAAATGCAAGTATCAATTTTTGCAAAGATAAACTCAAACACTCTTTTTTTTTTCAAAATGCAAATCAGCTTTGTTTCTCAAGATTTATGCTTTGACTAGGTTAACAAATGAATCTTTTCTACTTGCATCTAGCTACTTTACTTGACTTTTCCTTATTGCAACCATGTTATCTTCCCAAGATCAACAATTTTGCCTAGTACTTGTTGGGTGTGTGTAGAAGTGCGAGAGACACACAAGAAGCACACACAAGGAGCACAAACGCAACAAGACACACGGAGAAGACGATGGTTGGAATAGCTCTCTCTATTGATCGATGAACTGAACTGAAGTAAGAGCTGAATAATATCCCTAAGTACAAAGTACCACCACATATGAGAGTATCAAGTATGTGGTAACATGGGGAAAAAACCTCTAGCCAGCACTAGAGTAAAAAGTGCCCATGTATAGGGAAAAGGTTCACATCAAAGCTACACAAGGAACACATAAGTGTAACAAACCCCCCTGGAGCGAATGATGTGAACACATACAGGGAGTGATAAATCAGCCCCCACAAGGTAATAAGCCTAAAGCTTTGCGAAAAGCTTCAAACTTTTCCCGTGGAAGAGCTTTGGTGAATATGTCAACCACATTATCTTGTGTAGGCACATATACCAAATCAATATCTCCTGCATGAAGGCACTCTCTCACATAGTGATAATGCACCTCAATATGTTTGGTCCGTGCATGAAACACTGGGTTTCGTGCAACAGCCAAAGCACTCTGACTATCTGTGAGAATATGCGTAGCAGCATCAATCTCCATGCAAAGATCCATCAATAGGCATCTCAACCATATACACTCCATTGTAGCTGTGAAAACTGCCCTGTACTCAGCTTCACAACTCGATGTCGCCACTGTAGGTTGCTTCTTACTCAACCAAGATATGCATGAGTCTCCAAGGAAAAAGCAATTACCACTAGTGGACACGCGAGTATCATAACAACCAGCCCAATCACTATCTGTAAAAGCGTGCAAGCATGGCTGAACATCTCTGCCATAAAAGAGACCTAAGCTCAAAGTGCCTCGAAGATATCTAAACACACGTTTCACCGCTTACCAATGCTTAGTGCCAGGGCTATGCATGAATCGACTCAACTGCGAAACTGCATACTGTATATCCGGCCTTCTGTTGCATGCATATATAAGACATCCCACAGCCTGCTGATAAAGAGAAGTGTCAAATGCATCACTGGAATCCTCAACTGAGAATCTAAATCCTGTCTCAATTGGTGTGGAAACTGGCTTGCAATCCTCAAAGTCAAAACGCTGAAGTAGTTTTTCAACATACTTTGCTTGATGCATAACAATTCCCCCCTCAACGGATACAAACTGGATGCCAAGATAGTAGCTCAAAAGACCAAGATAAGTGACATCAAAAGTATGCTGCAAATCAGCCATAAGAATTTCAAGTTTTGCATCACATGACCCAGTCAAGAGTATGTCATCAACATAAAGAACAAGCACTATAAGATCAGCCCCATTTTTGCATACATAGAGTGTGCTTTCAATCGGACTACATGTGAAGCCAAGAGCAATCAAGTGCTTATGTATTTTGTCATACCATGCACGTGGAGCTTGCTTGAGACCATACAAAGCTTTATGCAAGCGACAAACCATATGCTCTTTCCCTTTCATAGCAAATCCAGGAAGTTGCTTCACATAGACCTCTTCTTGCAAATCTCCATTCAAGTAGGCTGTTTTTATGTCCAATTGATGCACTTTCCAACCTCGATGGGCAGCGAATGCAACCACATTATGAATGGTAGTCATGCGTGAAGTAGGTGCAAAAGTTTCCTCATAGTCAATGCCGTATTGTTGTGCATATCCTTTGGCAACCAATCTAGCTTTGTAGCGATCAATGCTACCATCAGATTTTCTCTTAATCTTGTAAACCCACTTTGTACCAATGGCATTCTTTCCTTTTGGCAATTCACATAACTCCCAAGTACCATTCCTATGTATGGAATCCATTTCTGATTGCATAGCACTCATCCATTGTGGATCGTCACATGCATCTTCAAAAGAAAGTGGCTCTTCATTACATGATGTAGCAATAAGAGAATAATCCACAAAATTACTTGATGCATGGTGAGAGCTTGACCTTGTTCTACCAAGTAAAGGTGCACTCAATTGGCTGTCCTGCAAAGTTTGTTTCAGCCACTTTGGCATAGATTGTGCACTCTTGATAGACATGCGTTCATTATGTAAAACATCTTCAATATGTACATCATGCGTGGGCTGAATTTCATGCTCAGTTTCAGCCATATTTTGTCGCATATGTTCAGCCATATGTGGCTAGAAATTTCCAACAGTTTTGACATTTTTTGGCTGAATTTTTTCAGCCATGTTTGGCTGAAAATTATCCACATTTTCAGCGCTATTTGGCTGAAATTTTTCAGCCCTTTGAACCTCAGTTGGCTGGTCTACATGGCCATAGTCAAGCGCACCATTTTGGAACAAAGGCATGAGTGTATCGAACACATCTTGTGAGCTAACTGTTGGCAATTTTTTGCATTCAAGTAGAGGGAAAACTGAATTTTCAGCAAATACCACATCTCGACTCACAATAATTGTGTTCGTCAATGGATGGTACAACCGATATCCCTTACTTTCAGCACTATAATCAACAAATATACATTTCTTTGCCTTGTCATCAAGTTTGTGATGTTGTTGTGATGGCACAAGAGCATATGCCAAACAACCAAACACACGCATATGACTAACCATAGGCTTATGACCATTCCAAGCCTCTTAAGGAGTGATGACTCTCAATGCTTTTGTAGGGCAGCGATTCAACACATAATTTGCACACATGACGGCTTCCATCCAAAACTTATGAGGAAGATGCTTTCCTTTAACCATACATCGTGCCATTTCAAGTAAAGTTCTATTTTTATGCTCGGCAACACCATTTTGTTGAGGTGTATATGGCACCGTACATTGGTGTGAAATACCTCTTTCACGAAGAAAAGCATTAAACTCATGTGACATGTACTCACCACCACGATCCGTGCGTAGAGTCAAAAGCTTTTGTGAAGAAAAATTTTCAGCCATAGCTAAAAATGCTTTGAAGCAAGAAAATACCTCATTCTTTGCTTTCATAGGATACACCCATGTATGCCGAGTAGCATCATCAATGAAGGTAACAAAATATACATGCTTCCCAAAAGATGGAGTCTTGACCGGACCACATACATCACTATGAACAAGTTGCAATTTTCTTGTAGTGTGTGTATGACTATCTTTTGGAAAAGAAGCACGATGCATTTTTCCAAGAATGCAACCTTCACATGCATGCTTTTCAATGGACTCAAGTGTAGGCAAGCCAATAACCATGTCCTTCTTTTGCAAGTAGAGCAAACTATTGAAGTTTAAATGACCAAAACGAGCATGCCAAAGCTCCATTTCAGCCATGGAAGAAGTATGAGCAACCAAGGCATTCGAGGCAGCCCTCTTGTATGTATCCATGCGATACAAACCATCACATAATGTACCGGACATCACGATAACATCGCCATTGCTGAAATCATGAACCATACACTTATCATCAACAAAGTGTACATGAAGTCCAGCTTTGGCAATCAACGGAATTGAAATTAAGTTCTTCTTGATACCGAGCACATACAATGCATTTTTCAAGAGAATCACACCTCCATTTGCAGCTATAAGCTCAATTTCTCCTACTCCAATGATAGGATAAGAGGCATTGTTTGCACACACCACATGTCCTCCTTTAGGTGCATCTTTCAAAGAGGCAAAAAATCTTTTGCATGATGTTATGTGCTTTGAAGCACCACTATCAAAGAACTAATCCGAATCAGCCTCACTCACAACCATACATTTAGAATGTAAAGAAGCATCATAATGACATGTAACAACACATGCCCAAAAATCTTGAGCCATGTTAGCTTCATCATTCTTTGCATTTGCTGAATTTTCAGCAATAGACATGCCCGATTCCTTCTTCTTTTCATTGCGTTTAGCAAGCTTTCTACACTCATCAATAGTATGACCAGCCTTCCGGCAATATTTGCATCTCTTCTTCTTTTGCAAATCAACATCATTAGAGGAATGAGTGGAAGAAGAAGCTTGAGGCTTTGGTTTTGATGAACCAAAAGCTGAACCATACTTGCTTTTCCCCTTTTGTGAGATAGTGAGTGCTTGCGTTCCTTCAATCAAACCACTCCTATTCACTCTAGATTGCTCTTCTTGCAAAAGAAGAGACACAACCTCATCAAATGCATACATATTAGGATTTCCTTTTGCAACCAAACGAAGTGTAGTAGCAAAGCTTTGAAAAGATTCCGGTAATCCTTTCAACAATGTAGAAATGAGTGATGCATCCGGAATGATCTCATCTATGTTTGCCAATTGCTCTTTCAAGTCCTTGATGCGTGTCACATACACATCCACTGACTCATTTTCATCCATACATACATCCTCAAGTTGCTTCATCAAGTATGCAACACGTGCATCATTACGCACAACATACAAAGAAGCAAGAGTGTCCCATGCTTGTCGTGATGTAGAACATGACCGAATGTGTGGAACTATATGACACTTCACTGAAAGCACAATCAAAGCATGAGCTTGAGCATCTTTTCCATCCCATCTAAGCTGCTCCTGTGTAGGTGGAGAAGGAGAAACCACTGTACTCGAAGAAGAAGCTCCATCTGTGACAGTAGACTGTGAAGTAGAAGCACCTGCCGATCTTCGATCTACATCTGCCACTATGTTCCAAAGTTGTTTTGCAACAAGAACGTGCTTCATCATGTAAGACCACATCGGATAGTTGGTCCCATCAAGCTTATCTTCAGCTTGAAGCAGGCCAAACAAGTCATTGCTGTCTGCCATTTCACTAAGGAACAAGAATGTGATAAATCTTCACTTCGACGAAAACTGAAATGAGTGCTGAAATTTCAGGTCACAAACCGTCACTTTGATGGCGATTCTGACTGCATGAATGGCTTTGAAATGGGGGTAAAACCCTAGCGCACCTGGTGGAAATGTTTCCGGGCTACTGAAATTCACACTTCTATGCTCTGAAGTCGATTTGCACTGTTAAAGTGCGCGCGCGCCGCGACGCGAAAATCCGAAACTTGAGAAGAAGCTGAACCTACTCTGATACCACTGTTGGGTGTGTGCAGAAGTGCGAGAGACACACAAGAAGCACACACAAGGAGCACAAACGCAGCAAGACACACGGAGAAGACGATGGCTAGAATAGCTCTCTCTATTGATCGATGAACTGAACTGAAGTAAGAGCTGAATAATATCCCTAAGTACAAAGTACCACCACATATGAGAGTATCAAGTATGTGGTAACATGGGGAAAAAACCTCTAGCCAGCACTAGAGTAAAAAGTGCCCATGTATAGGGAAAAGGTTCACATCAAAGCTACACAAGGAACACATAAGTGTAACAGTACTTCGTCAAAAAGCACTCTAAAAATGCAAGAATAGACACATGTTACCTCATCTTCAGCTTTCTTGATTCAAATTTTTCCCACACCTACACTTTTACTTCAAAAAATGAGATGAGCAACTATCAATTTACAAAAATTTTAGCACTTCCAATTCTAAAAGATGATCTATTGCTTTCTTTTCCCAAAAGACAAACAAAGACATCTACCTTTTCATGTTCGTGACATTTCTTGATTATAGAGTGTTACCTTTTCCATGTGTTTGTTACCATCAACAATAGAAGATCCAACAAGGTCCAACTTCAATGAAGCTTTTGAAATACTCCCCCGACAACGATGCCAAAAAATGTTTGTTATTGATCTTTGGAGTTGTCCTCTCCAATCATTTAGCATAAAGAATCAACAATACATATTTATTTTGTCAATCGTGGAAGTATTCAAGAGACCACAACCCCTTCTAGATGATAGAATCCAAGAAATAAGAGAATTATGGCTGGATTTCTGCGAATGGTGAAAATGAAGAGAAATTTCTAGGGTTTGGATTATCTTGAGCAAATCTCCACCATTTTCTACAATCTTGGTGTCTAATACATGCTATTTCATCAGCAGAACACAATTATGAAGTCAAAACTCAAAAATATTACCTGTACCATACAAACAAGACACTCGTGATTCTGTGAAAACAGACGATTTTCATCTCCAGCACCATTCTTCATCAACTTATCACTCAACACATCA
>CM035413.1:135134138-135139138 GCA_020310875.1 Ceratopteris richardii
TTGATGAAGCTGAGCTTAAAAAACATCAAAAGATGGAGAGAATAAGCATTGCACTGATGAACAAAGCTTTGGACTATAGCCTTGGGAAATTGGATACTCCATCTCTCAAAGTACAATCAGAAATGGAGTTATGGTGGGTTGGCTGTGCTCAAGTTCCATCTGAGATCCATAAAACACTTAAATGGTTATTCTCACAGACAAACATTCCAAATGTTATCCAAGGGCATCATGCAGGAGAATTGTTGAATGTCAAAGACTACGGGAACTTTCAAGTTGAGTGGCATTTGAGTGGAGACCTAAAGACACTCAAATGCATGTTTGGTATAAGTGGGGGAGCAAATTCTAAGTACCCTTGCTTGTACTGCATGCAAAGCCCAGGCACAAATGGATGGATTGCTAGAGCTGAGGGTGAAGAGGCTCCTTCTAGACAAAATGTTATTCTTTGTAACTACTCATCTTCTTCAATGATTTGGGATCCCATACTTCCAATAGCATTGAAAAATGTACACATATGTACGCTACATGTAGAGTTAAGAATCATTGACAAGCCTACAACTCTTGCAGATGAATGCATAAAAAAATGTGAATGTCTTCTTTCAAAAATGGGATTTCATGGTGGTGATGTTCATCTAAGGAAAGATCCAAAGCTTTCACAAAATACAGGTGATGTTTTACAGGATGTCTCAATGGGAGGTGCAAAAGCAAGGAGATTCTTCAGCAACCATGATGGCAAACAACTTAATGCCATGTGGAATTCATGGAAAACATTTTGTGAGGTCACGACTAATGTAAAAAGCAAACCAGAAATAGCAAAAAAGAGAATGGAGGTGTGGGTCAAACTAGATAATCTTTTAAAGATCATGAGGCAGTAGGTAACATCAAAAAGTTATGTGATAGATTTCAGAAAGGCGACCACAGAGCTTATAGAAACCATCATAGAGGCATGGGGTGCCAAAGACATAACATACTACTTGGTGAGCTCCAAAGATATTTTATTCAATTTATTTATTTTTAATTGAAATAAAGATCTAATGAGATTCTTCTGCTTTCCAGCATATTCTTCTTGTGCATGGTGCATTCTTTGCAGAAAAAGAACCACTTGCCATGTGGAACACCCAAGGCATGGAAAAATCTCATTATCAAGCAAGGACAAGCTTCTTTAGGTGTACAAGGAAAGGATGAGGAGTAACAAAGAGCAATGCCTTCAGAGAGCTTTTTGATTGGTTCTTTAGAAGACAATTACAATGGAACTCATGCCAAATATAATCAGAAGGATATGGCTATCTCCAGACAAAATCATCATGTATCCATATCACAAACTGAAAAAGACCACATTTCAAACAGAGCTTTAATATTTGCAATGTCTTTTATTTCTTTGAGAAATAAAAGATGTCATGTATGTACATTTCATGATGTATTATGCTTTGAAAAGAAATGTGTCTACTACCATCATATGACTTTGACCAGAGAATCAATAACAATTAATATTAGGCCATGGATCAATAACACCAAAAAAAATTGCAATGTCTTATATCACATTGGGCAATTTCCGTATATGTACATTTGTTGAGATATAGAATTTGAAAAAATCAAGTCATTCCTTGAGCCTTTTTAAAGAGCTTGGCTCTGGCAAATCACCTCTATATGTGAGGAACTCTTTTCTCCTGTATCCAGCAATGCTTTTTAAATCTGACACCCCTGCAGCCATTGCATAGCTTGAATAACAAAGAAAGTACCCTGCCCTTGAAGCATTGAGTCCTGGGGCATATCCAAAAATTCTGAATGCAGTTGCTCTTTCAAGCAATAAAACTCTGAAAGCATTAAAGGGTATTGGAGTAAAACCCATGTATTTTGATAGAGTCCTCAAGCAGAACAATGCAAAGTCTGGCTCCTCACTATAGTGCTTGTGAATAACACAAAAAGTGTCTGGGTTCAAGTTTGGAAGATAGTGGATAATAGAATGAATATCCACCTTTGCTTTTCCTTTCTCTTCTATGGCTTTTCTTGTTCCCTTGCCCCTGCCAAGGTAATTGTCTTCATCCAATAAAGTTAACTGTGGTAAAAATAAAAAACAAGGTTAGATGAAGTGCAAGCACACTTTAGGAAACATGTGAAGTAACTTGAAACTATTAGAAAGAAAAGCAAGAGACACGACTGATGCAAGCGATAAGGGTCTTCAGAGAAATTTAGACAGTCGTTATCGCTTGCATCGGTCGTCATCAATATCTATTTGCAAACTACCTAGAAACATCTAATGTTTGATAAATGAGGGGAATTCCCACAAGCAAGATATCTATTATCATTGCTGCATGGAACTCCTAGACATGACCGATACAAGCGATAAGGCCCAACGAAAAATATCCGATGGGCCTAATCGCTTGCATCGGTCGTGATCGATTTCTGACACTTCTAATGGAGAACTTGGACAAATCTGATACAAGAAAGAGATTTTGCATTGGTCCCATCTCATATCCTTAACCTAAAGTTCTTGAGAATATAGTTAATTGTATACCTTGACGTCATCTTCCTCAAGTCCAAACACGACCGATGCAAGCGATGAGGCCCAACGGAAAAAAAATCTGATACAAGAAAGAGATTTTGCATTGGTCCCATCTCATATCCTTAACCTAAAGTTCTTGAGAATATAGTTAACTGTATACCTTGACGTCATCTTCCTCAAGTCCAAACACGACCGATGCAAGCGATGAGGCCCAACAGAAAATATCTGATGGGCCTTATCGCTTGCATCGGTCGTGATCGACTTCTGACACTTCTAATGGAGAACTTGGACAAACTGACACAAGATAGAGATTTTGCATCAAGCCCATCTCATCTCCTTTGCCTTTAAATCATGAGAATATATTTTACTACATACTTGACCTCATCTTCCTCTTCAAGTCCGAACACGACCGATACAAGCAATAAGGCCCAACGAAAATTATCCGATAGGCCCAACGGAAATTATCCGATAGGCTGTATCGCTTGCATCGATCGTGGTCATTTTCTCACTAAAAAATGGAGATCTCGGACAAAAACTTTAATTCATACGAATATATCAAACAACATACCTTGACCTCATCTTCCTCCTCAATAAGCTCTTTTGAGTCAATACAAATTGTTCCTTTGTCCTCAGCAACATCCAAGAATGAATAGCCGCGCCCAAACGAGTATATTCCAAGTTGCTTCTGATGCTTATCAAACTCTTCATCAGCAAGTTTTGGCTTCTTTGAGATAGCTTTCTCAAAGCATTTTGAAAGAGCTTGTGATGAATCTTTGAATTCTTCATTAGACAAATCCAAATCAAGACGCAAAAATTCCTCTCTTCTTTCTCCTTTCTTATTGATGAATCTCCTTGCAACTTCTTCTGCCTCAGCTATAGCTGCAAGGCAGTAGTCCTCCCTTAGATTGAAAAGTTCCTGAATGTAAAATAGAGGTATGAAGTCTTTCTTAGAGATAAAGTAAAAAGGTAGATTTGGAAGAAGTAGGGACTTCTCAGACACTTGAACTTCTTCAGTTGGCTCCCTTATGCAGTCTCTGCTTTAAAAGTGGCCACATCAAAATCTTTGACCTGCTCTTCTTCTACTTGGAGATTGATCTCCTCAACAATCTCCATGACACCTTTCATAGTTTTTGAGCTACCCTCAAGTGTCAGCTCTAAGAAAGGCTCGTCTTCATCATGAACATTTTCCTCCCTTTCAATTGAGATATGATCAAGCCATATCAAGAAAGCAATGTTTAAAGGGAGCAAGCAGCAGTCCTTTTCATGCTCTAGGCATAAATCAAGCTTCCCTGGCAAAGGGGATATCCTTTTGCATTTTCTTGTGATTTTAGCCCTATCTATTGGATCCTTCCCAAAGATGTGAGGATGGACATAGGTTTTCTGAGAAATAGAAAGGATCCTTCCATTGATCAACCCCAAGAAAATCTCCCACTCATCCTTAAGAAAACTTTTCGAGCTCTCTAAGAGTTTTTCAAAATCAATCTTGGGGTTGAATATCATCATTGCATCAGGAAAATAATCTACATTGAACCCTCTTGAACCATGAAATCATGAAGTTTCTCTGATGGAGAGACACTAAGGATCTCATTCATTCCCTCCATTTTAGCTGCAGCTTCTCCTGTATGCCTATTAGGAGAACACAACCGATGCAAGCGACTAGAGCGAGTCAACGTAGGTCAAACGGGGAAAATCGCTTGTATCGGTCGTGTCGGGGACAAAAGAAAAATACGCATGTAAGTGAGACAAATTCTCTGAAGGTTGAAAGTTTGAGTTTGTGAAGGAAGTAGCTATTTATAGGCGAGGAGGGAAGAAACGGTCGAATGACGTGGACCAATCATAGAGTGCCATGTGGCAAAGTGTACATTGCCCAATGCAACGGATAGATGACATGGACCAATCAAATCATCCCACATGGCAAAAGACGTTGGAATTCACAACGGCTATATGACATGGACCAATCGGGGCATACCACGTGGCACAATGGTCAACTCAGTTCTGGGACCTATTTAAGCTTCCCTATTCATTTGCTTCATATTTTTTTGTCAACACTTGCCAAGCGTCGAGGTTCCATCACCACCAAGTTTTTTGGCTACTTCACAATTTCTATAGAGAGCACTCTCTCCGTAAGGTAATGTGGACACGACTGATGCAAGCGATTAGGGACATCCGAGATTTTTGGATAACCCTAATCGCTTGGATCGGTCATGTTTTTTAAATGGCATCGAATCCTTGATCATACCTTGCAAATTTTGGTTTCCTTTGTGATGCTTGAGTATAACGCATTGTTACCTTTATTTTAACTTCTATTTATTGAAATATGATCATGAATTCAGGGACGACCGATGCAACCGATGAGGGACATCCGGCCATTTACAGATGACTCTTATCGCTTGGATCGCTCGTGTCTCTAGTGAGACAAATTCTCTGAAGGTTGAAAGTTTGAGTTTGTGAAGGAAGTAGCTATCTATAGGCAAGGAGGGAAGAAACGGTCGAATGACAT
>CM035413.1:135154138-135164138 GCA_020310875.1 Ceratopteris richardii
CTGCATACTGTAGCACCCCGAAAATGTCGGTTTAATCCCAAAAGGAATTTAGTCAATTGTAAGCACATTGAGAGCTCTATTCATTCAACATATGTAGAGACCAAAATAGCAAGTCTTGACACTAGTTAAAGTTTCTAGTCATCTGTTTTGATCCATTGATTAGAGGATCGTCCAAAGCACATAGATGATTACTTATGATGGTTGGGAAGCTCAAGGGGTCTAGTATACTCTCCACAAATTGTTCTCGGCTGGTGTGAAGCAGGTTTTTGCAACACCACTTCATCTCTAGAATCTATCCAACATCTACTTCAACAATGGTATCAGAGCAACAACAAGCAAAATGGGAGATGGATTTCCATCATTCATTTACAAATTGGGCACGCGCAATTATGCAGCAAGGTCCCTAAGGATGCAAGCCTATCTCCAAGGAAGAAGCTTATATGGATACATCTCTGGAGATGAGGAAATGCCAATATTCAGAAGCAAACATCAACCTACAAGAGAAGAGCAAGAAAGGATAACTAGATGGTTTGCAAAGGATGCTCTAGCCAAGTCTTATATATGTAACTCAATATCTGATTTCATATTGCCTCACATTAGGAATTGCAAGACCTCCCAAGACACTTGGGAAGTAATTTCTTAATATTTCTCATGCAATACAAGAGCTAGGAAGAAGTAGCTTTGGATGGAGTTCACAACCTTAAAGAAGCAACCAAAGCAAAGTGTAGCTGACTATGTAACCAAGATGAAGGATGTGGTTGACCAACTTGGGAGCATTGGAGAAGAGATAGAAGAGGAGTAGATAGTAAGGTAGATCATAAATGGCATCAAGGCTGAGGATAAGTGGGAATCCTTCACCACAATAATGGACCTATATATGGATATGCAAATACCTATCCTCAACACATTGATGGGGCAACTCTTCACAAATGAGGCAAAGCTCAAAAAGAATGGAGATAAATGTAGAGGTAATCAATCTTCAGCCCGTTACATAGATATAAATCAAATTAAAGATAAAGGCAAATGTAAAAAGAATGAAGATAAGCCAAGTACTGTAAGAGCAAGTCTATGACAAGCCTAAGTATTGGCTTGAGCCCCACAAAGTCATAGAAGAAGCCTTTAAATGAAGACTATGTAAAGTTCACTTGTGAACTACCCCTTGTAACTTTTGAAGAGTTTACTTAATGTAAAAGTGAAAGAATCTTAAGTGGTTGAGTCCACTTGATCAAAAAGGGAAAGAGGAGCCACCAATTCGTGATTTGTGATAGGTAGAGAATCAAATCAATCACTGATTGATTGGAGAATGATTGAGGGAAGTTAGCCTCCCAAACTCAACTATAAATAGATGGCAGCTTTAGTCGTGGTTAAAGAGACCTATGTGAAGACCTCCAAGAGCTGAGCTTTATGCCATATCAAGGTGTGATTCCAAGGCACACATATGTATCAGTAAGTCCATTGTATTGTAAAAGCAATATACTTTCATATTCATGATCATTTGAGTTCATATTTCCATGTTCTTGTGAAGTGTACTACTCACTGCCATATCTCTCAGTTTTCTCAATCAGATTGCAGAGATGGTTTCTCTGAGCTTGGTGTATCATTTTCAGTGATTTAACTTGGTAACGTTAGCTCTGTAAGTCTACTATATGCTCATCATATTTCATTTAATTTGAATGTTGCAATCTTCAGTTATATTCAGTTGAAGTCAACCTTGTCTGTCATTTTCACTTCTCTGTTAGGTACCCGACTTTTTTACTCATCTTGGTAGAGTTGTTTATCACTGTGTACTTATTCAAATTCCATGATTTAAATCTTGTTTGATTTCACCTACTGTGTAGTAAAAGCATACAAATTTTCATAATCATTGGATTCTTAAAACTTGAGTTATGTTTATTTTGCTGCTCACTAGTCTGATTTTTGTAGCTAAAAGGGCCCACCATATACTCCTGGAGTTCATTTGGCTGGTGTAGATCAAGGATTTTTTGTAGCTAAAAGGGCCCACCATATACTCCTGGAGTTCATTTGGCTGGTGTAGATCAAGGATTTTACAACACCTCTTCATCTTCAAGCACATACCTATCCAACTCTTCACAGTGGTATTAGAGCAAGGTTGGACAACATAGCAGATGGATTTCCTTCATCAATTGACAAATTGGATAGAGGTAATTACTTAGCTTGGTCATTAAGAATGGAAGCTTATCTCCAAGTTAGAAGTTTATATGGTTATGTGGCTGGAGATGAAGTTATGCCAAGTTTCAGGAACAAAAGTCAACCAACACAAGAAGAGCAAGAAAGATTGAGCACATGGTGCTCCAAGGATGCACTTGCAAGGTCTTATCTCCTCAACTCTATCTCAGATTTTTTGTTGCCTCACATTAGAAGTTGTAAGACATCTCAGGAAGTGTGGGATGCACTTGAAGCTTTCTTCTCTTCAAGTACTAAAGCTAGGAAGCATCAACTATGGCTGGATTTCACAACTCTCAAGAAGGCTCCCAAAGAAAATGTGACTCATTTTGTCACAAAGCTCAAGGACATAGCACATCAGTTGGGAAGCATTGGAGAGGTAATAGATGAAGAGCAAATTGTAAGGCAGGTCATCAATGGCTTGAAGGCAGATGAAAAGTGGGAAGCATTCACCACAACTATGGATTTGTACATGGACATGCATGTACCTGATTTCAATACACTCATTGGAAAACTACTTACTCAAGAGGCAAAACTTATAAAAAATGGAGAAAGCTCTAAAGGTAATCTATTTTCAGCTTTATACACTGATAAAAGCAATTCCAAAGATAACAAAGGAGAGGCAAAGAAAGTGGATGATGAAGCAGGTACATATCAAGCTAAATGTGCAGGTCGAGCAAGACATGGTAGAGGTAGAGGAAGAGGAGGTAGAAAAGGCAGGGGGAGATCCCAAGACTTCAACTCATGTTCCATTTGTGGACTAACTAATCATACAATTGAAAATTGCTTTAGGAGTTCCAAGAATCAAAGAGGTAGAGGATACAATAGAGGAAGTTATGGCTACTCAAGAGGAAGGTTCAACAATTATCATGGCAACTACAACAACTACAATCATTCAAACTATCAAGGAGGCTACAAAGGAAGGAGAGACTACAATAACTGCATAGAAGACTCAAACAAAGAGGATTCATTATTAATCATGAACATGGCTATGCCACAAGGTAAATCTGATGAGCATGTTTTCTACATAGATTCAGGTTGTTCAAATCATGTGGAAGGAAATGTGGCACTCCTATCAGATTTAGAAGATCCAAGGAATAAGCATGAGGTACAAATAGGAGATGACACAAAACATCCTGTGGAGAAATAGGCAATGTCAAAGCACCTGATGGAAACATCAACCTACTCAGTAAGGTACTCTATGTCCCTACCATTACAAAGAATTTGATAAGTGTTGGGCAGATAGTAGAGAAAGGGTTGCAAGTCAGGTTCACAAAAGCAGGAGCATTTGTTGAAGATCCAAGTTAGGGATTCAGAAGAATTTCAAAAGTTGAAAGGCAGGTAGATTGTTCACATTTGAATTACAAGACACTAGAAACATTGCTCTCTTTAATTATGGTAGTCAGACACTCACAGAATTGGTAGTATGGCACAAAAGGTTAGCACATATTGGTGAAAGGTCATTAAAGCAAATTTGTAGGGACCAAAGTGTAATTGGACTCCCTAATTTGTCAAAACAACATATGATTTATAAGTGTAGTGCGTGTCAACTTGGAAAGTCTCACAGGTTACCATTCATGAAGAAAGGTTATATGCATGGAGATCTCTTCGAGTTGGTTCATACAGATGTATGGGGACCTAGCAAGGAAGCTTCAATATCTGGATCAAGGTATTATGTCTCCTTTATTGATGATTGCAAAAGATGGACTATCCTATTCTTTATGAAACACAAAGATGAAGTTTTTTCATGTTTCAAAAGATATTTGGCTCTTGTGGAGAATCAAATAGGTAAATCACTAAAAAGGCTAAGGTGAGATGGAGGGGGAGAATATTTCTCCCATGATTTTGATTCTTTTCTTCAAGAAAGAGGAATCAAAAGAGAGGTTACTACAAGGTACACTCCTGAGCAAAATGGAGTGGCAGAAAGGAGGAATATGACAATTGTTGAAGCTGCAAGGTCCATGTAAAATGAAAAGCATTTACCTAATTATCTATGGGCTAAGGCTGTATCTACAGCCACTTACTTGATTAACAGGTTGCCTTCAAAATTGCTTGATGGGATGACTCCATATGAGGCTTGGAATGGAAGAAGACCAAGCTTAGATCATTGTAAAATTTTTGGATGTATTGCTTTTGCTCATGTTCGTTTACAGGTTAGAGGCAAGATGGATCCAAAGGCAGAAAGGTGTGTATTTATTGGATATGACAACAATCAAAAGGGCTATAGGTTATACAACCCTACCAACAAAGGATTCTTGGTAAGCAGAGATGTAGTTTTTGATGAAAACAATTCATGGTATGAAGATTCATGCAGGAAGGTCAATTTACCATATAATCTTGAAGAAGATTTTCCAAAGCTTGGTGGAGAACAACCAAAGATTGAAGAGCAAGACACCTCGGAGGATGATGAAGAATCTCATATGGAAAAGATCAAAGCATGGAAGTCTAAAGGTAAAGCAAAATTGCAGGAACTTGGACATGAGGCAGAATCATCACATCATGGCCTAAGAAGATCTATGAGGGAAAAGAAAAAACCAGAAAGGTATGGGTTTGACACCTCATTAGTAACTAAACATTCTATCTACATAGCACATGACATAAACCAAGAGGAGCCATCATCCTTTGAAGAGGCCAAAGCAAAATCAGAATGGAAGCATGCAATGAAGGAAGAGATTGAAGCACTTGAGGAAAACAACACTTGGGACTTGGTGCCCAAGACTTCATCCATGAAGGTAATAGGCTCAAGATGGGTCTATAAACTCAAGAAGAATTTTGATGGTTCCATTAACAGGTATAAGGCAAGGCTTGTAGCAAAAGGCTTTGCACAAACCCAGGGAATTGATTATGAGGAGACCTTCTCTCCTGTGGCAAAGATGCCTACTATTAGGGTTTTGCTTAGTATTGCCTCTTCCAAGAATAGGAAGATACTGCAACTAGATGTAAAGAATGCATTCTTGAATGGTTGGATAACAAAAGAGGTATATATCGCACAACCACCTGGTTTTGGGAATCAAGTTTATCCTGATTATGTGTGTAAACTTAACAAAGCATTGTATGGTCACAAGAAATCCCCAAGAGCTTGGAACTTCAAGCTTGTTTCATTCTTGCAGGACAAAGGCTTTCAAGAAAGCAAGGCAGATCCTTCACTCTTTATCAAAAAGAGTAATTCTGAGGTCATCTATTTATGTGTATATGTAGATGATATTATATTGATAGGAAATGATGCAGATGGTATGAAGAAGATCAAAGATGAGATGAGAGAAGAGTCCAAGATAAGTGATTTGGGTTCACTTACCTACTTCCTAGGTTTGGAAGTTGTCTACAAAGATCATGGTTTGTTTCTCACTCAAAGAAAGTACATTAAGGACATGTTGGCAAAATTCAAGATGCAAGATTGTAAGATTGCAGGTACTCCAATGGAGGTCAATCACAAATTGAGCTCACATGAAGGTGAACTCATCGAGGACATCACATCATATCAAAGTCTAGTGGGTAATCTCAACTATGCCACATTGACAAGAGTATATATATGTTATAGTGTGAGTGTGCTAAGTCAATTTATGCACACACCAAGGAAACCACACATGGATGCTGCTAAAAGGATTCTCAAGTATCTCAAAGGAACCATAAATGAAGGACTTTATTATCCTTATGTATCTGATTTAAGTTTGAAGCTATTTTCTGATGCAGATTGGGCTGGCTCCAAGGAAGATAGAAGGAGCACTTCAGGTTATCTTACCCTTGTAGGTTCAAAGCTTATTTCATGGTCATCCAAGAAGCAACCCATAGTTTCTCTCTCTTCTACTGAAGCTGAATATAGAGGTCTTGCCATAGCTACACAAGAAGCTATGTGGATGAAGACATTATTCAAAGATCTTGGATTGGAGTTTGGAACTCCAACTATTTTTGGTGACAATATGAGTTCTATTCACTTGGCTGCTAATCCTATTTTTCATGCAAGGACTAAACATATTGAAGTTCATTATCACTATGTAAGAGAGAAGGTTCTAAGAAAAAAGATTCAAATATCATATGTGTCCACACATCAACAATGTGCAGATATTCTAACCAAGGCATTGGATGGTACAAAGCTTTGCAAATTCAAGGCTATGATAGGTTTGCAGGTAATCTTGAAAGATTGAAGACCTCAAGCATACTTGGCTTGAGGGGGAGCTATTGGAGCAAGTCTATGACAAGCCTAAGTATTGGCTTGAGCCCCACAAAGTCATAGAAGAAGCCTTTAAATGAAGACTATGTAAAGTTCACTTGTGAACTACCTCTTCTAACTTTTGAAGAGTTTACTTAATGTAAAAGTGAAAGAATCTTAAGTGGTTGAGGCCACTTGATCAAAAAACGAAAGAGGAGCCACGAATTTGTGATTTTTGGTAGGTAGAGAATCAAATCAATCACTTATTGACTGGAGAGTGATTGAGGGAAGTTAGCCTCCCAAACTCTCAACTATAAATAGATGGCAGCTTTAGTCGTGGTTAGAGAGACCTATGTGAAGACCTCCAAGAGCTGAGCTTTGTGCCATATCAAGGTGTGATTCCAAGGAACACATATGTATCAATAAGTCCATTGTATTGTACAAGCAATATACTTTCAGTTTCATGGTCATTTGAGTTCATATTTCCATGTTCTTGTGAAGTGTACTACTCACTACCATATCTCTCAGTTTTCTCAAGCAGATTGCAGAGATGGTTTCTCTGAGCTTGGTGCATCATTTTTAGTGATTTAACTTGGTAAAGTTAGCTCTATAAGTCTACTATATGCTCATCAATTTTCCTTTTAGTTGGATGTTGCAATCGTCAATTATGTTCAGTTGAACTCAACCGTGTCTGTCATTTTCACTTCTCTGTCAGGTACGCGACTTTTTTACTCATCTTGTCAGAGCTATTTCTCAGTGTGTACTTATCCAAATTCCATGCTTTAAAGCTTTTAAAAATTCAGCTTAGTGTCTAGTATACACATACACATTTTCATAACGATTGGATTCTTAAATCTTGAGTTATCTTCATTTTTTGGCTCACTGGTCTCATTTTTGTAGCAGCCCATGAAAATCGGGATGATGTCATCACTTGCTAAACCTCCTTCTCAGTGTGTGGTTCATTATTTTTTATGAGATTACTCTTGAAAGTTAGCTCTTTAAGTTAACTAGACTTCCCCAAGAGGAATTAAGCTAATTGCTGTTGTGCTCAGAGAATTATGCAAAACACTGGGCAGGTGTATGAACCAAGAATAGCAAGTTCTTCACCTCTGAGCTAACTCCAACTTATCTCTTTTGATCTATCTTTTTGAGAGTGATCTTCCAAGGTACATAGGGTGTCTAATACATCCATTGGCAAGCTAAAAGGTCCCAACATATACTCCTGGAGTTCATTTGACTGGTGTAGATCAAGGATTTTACAACACCTCTTCATCTTCAAGCACATACCTATCCATCTCTTCACAAGTACCTCTCAACTAAACTTCACAGGAAGAGGAAGAGGTACTAGAGGAAGGGGCAAAGGAGGAAAACAAGGCAGGGGGAGATCATACAACTCTTCACCTTACAACATCTATGGCTTCACCAATCACACCACAGATGAGTGTTTCAAGAACACAATGTATCATAGAGGAAGAGGCTTCAATAGAAGAGGCTATGGTCAATCAAGAGGCAGGTTCAACTATGGAGGAAGCAATTATCATCATAACTACAACCAAGGTTCAATAGAGGAGGCTATGGTCAATCAAGAGGCAGGTTCAACTATGGAGGAAGCAATTATCATCATAACTACAAAAACAACTATCAAGGAGGCTTTAGAGGTAGAACAGATTATAATAACTACACAAAAGACCAAAAGGCTTCTCTGCTCATCATGAACATGACATCCAAGCAAGGTAAAGATCATGAGCATCTTCTGCATATTGATTCTATTTGTTCCAATGATGTGGCTCAAAATGTAGCATTGCTATCTGGTCTTGAAGAACCTAAAGGGAAGCATGAAGTGCAGATGGGTGATGACACTAGACACTCTGTTAAGAAGATTGGGAATGTCAAGGCTTCTGATGGTAACATGAACCTTTTAAGTAAGGTAATATATGTGCCAAGCATAACACAAAACCTAATCACTGTTGGAGAGATTGTTGAGAAGGGCTTACAGGTTATATTCACAAGGCATGGATCATATGTGGAGGACCCTCAATAAGGCCTCGCAAAGATTTCAAAATGTGATAGATAGATAGATAGATAGATAGATAGATAGATAGATAGATAGATAGATAGATAGATAGATACATAGAGAGATAAAAAAATAGATAGATAGATAGATAGATAGATAGATAGATAGATAGATAGGTAGATAGATAGATAGATACATAGATAGATAGATAGGTATGTAGATAGATAGATAGATAGATAGATAGATAGATAGATAGATAGATAGATAGATAGATAGATAGATATATAGATATATAGATAGATAGATCGATAGATAGATAGATAGATAGATAGATGGATGGATAGACAGATAGATAGATAGATAGATAGATAGATAGATAGATAGATAGATAGATAGATAGATAGATAGATAGATAGATAGATAGATAGATAGATAGATAGATAGATGGATGGATGGGTAGATAGATAGATAGATAGATAGATAGATAGATAGATAGATAGATAGATAGATAGATAGATAGATAGATAGATAGATAGATAGATAGATGGATGAATGGATGGATGGATAGATAGATAGATAGATAGATAGATAGAGAGATAGATAGATAGATAGATAGATAGATAGATCGATAGGTAGATAGATTTATAGAGAGATAGATAAATAGATAGATATATAGATAGAGATTCTATGTTTCTTGAGAAATGATTAGAACATCCAGAGTCAATGTAAAATACCTTTAGATCTTCTTTACCTTTCCTTCTGTTGCAACCTTTGAGCTTAAAGGATAAATAATAATACCTTTTGGAGTTCTTTGTGTATAAGGATCCTTTTGAAGTAACCTTTTGATGCCTTGTGTCTTCAAATGCTTCACTTTTCAAACTTTAATGGAAAACTTTACAAAACTTCTCGTACCTTTGTCGCCTTCTGATCTTCAAGACCTTTCTGCTCTGATACCACTTGTTGATGTGTGAAACATCACAAGAAATGAATTAATGTGACACTAGACAACCTCTATGCTCACCATTAACTCACTACCACTCAAAACTTTGAGAAATGATAGCCAAAACCAAGAACTTTACTTCCAAAGATTTTTCTAGTCATTGAAATGACATACCTTCAGTATTTCCTTAATTTCTCTTAGCACAAATATCATTTCTCCAAGATCTTTTGGTGCATGAGAGTAGTAGAGTAGAGCTTTCCAACACCTATCATATGCATGAAACGGATCTCTAGAACTTAAGATATAGCCTTTACAAGATGACCGTGTATGACTTCCAAAAGTGGAAATTATGCCTGTTTTAGTAAAAAACGCCTATCTAAATATGGAATTCGATGCCTAGCATCGACTTGCAATCAAAAGTCGATGCCAAGCATCAACTTTGAGCTTTTTTACCGAACTTTTAAGCACCTCAAATGAGCCCTTAAACACAAGATATGAATAAAGAACGTTTATGCTAGAAGTCGATGCCAGGCATCGACTTTATGCTGAAACTTGATGCAAGGCATCGACTTGCTCTGCAAACTTCATGTTTTTTAGAAGATTCAACAACAGGTAACACTCAGAGAATGAAAACAATGACTTACCAGCACAAACTCGATGACAGACATCGCGTTGCTTGGAAAAGTTGAATTTTTGAACTCATCACATAGTAGAC
>CM035413.1:135171638-135174138 GCA_020310875.1 Ceratopteris richardii
GCCTTGTCTGTCAAACGTGCCATTATTCCTCACATTCGCTCTTGCAGAACAGCAAAGGATGCTTGGGATACACTTACCACTTTGTACCAGGCTAGGAATGAGGCTCGTGTTGCTTACCTCCAAAAAGAGTTGGAGAGTGAGCACATGAATGAAGGTGATTTTATGGACAGTTTTCTTACAAAGATCAAAGACCTGAAGGAACAATTGATTTTTGCTGATGAGGTTATACCAGATAGCTCACTTGTACAGACTGTTCTGAATGGTCTTCCTGATTCATATCAAAGTTTTGCCTCTACTCTTCGGTTGATGATGAAAGGCAATCCGAATGCCTTGTCATTTGAGGAATTAGTCTCTGTTCTGTTGCAGGAAGATCAGTCCAGGCAGAACAGGTCCATTATGCGTGTTGTAGATCAAGCTTTCCTGGCTAGTCAGAAGGGCAAAGGAAAATGGAGCTCTTCTACTAGTAAGCAGAAATCTGCAAATGCTGCACAATCAAAGAACAAGGATAAAGATGAAAAGAAATCAGAAAAGCAGAAATTGTTCTGCAAGTACTGTAAAGGAAATGATCATATTATAAAGAACTATCCAAAACTGGCTGCTAAAGAGGCAAAGAAGAAAGAGGCTGGAATGGTTGTTGCAGAGGCCTCTACACCAAAAACAGAGTCTGCAAATCTTGTGCAGGAAGAAGAATGGGCGTTTACTACTGTCTGCAGTTTTGACCCATCTTCTCATGATCAGTGCATGTCTGCAGTAGACTCAGATGTTTGGTACTTTGACAGTGGGGCGACCAAACATATTACCTCGCAGCGCAGTTTCTTCTCTTCACTCGAGCCTGCCCCTACAGGGAATACTGTCACATGCGCCAATAACTCCTCTTATCCTGTTATGGGAGTTGGTAAGATCATTCTGACTACTGCTGATGGTAGTTCTTTCACTTTGTCAGATGCTTTATTTGTGCCAAGGATCAAAAAGAACCTGTTATCAGTTTCTGCATTAGCCAAGATTGGCTTGGTTGTGAAATTCGTTGATGACAGGTGTACAGTCCATGATCTCTCAAATGGCGATGTGATTATTGCTTCTGGCATTTTATGTCGTGGGCTGTATAAGCTCATAGACTATGAAAGATCTGTGAATGATTCGGCATGTGCAGTTCATGATTCTCAGGCTATGTCAGATGCAAAGCTTTGGCATGCACAATTTGGTCATCTGAATTTTGCTAGTTTGTTACGCCTACAGAAATCTGAAATGGTGTCCTCTTTGCCCAAACTTGAGGCACCTAGAAAACATGTTTGTGAAGGCTGTATTTTGGGCAAAATGCAGCGTTCTTCCTTTCCAAAAGATGGTTCAGTTCGGGCTACGCAGAAATTGCAGCTTGTACATAGTGATGTCTGTGGTCCTATGCAGACACCCTCTTTTGGAAATTACCTTTACTTCGTGACTTTCATTGATGATTTTTCCAGGCATGCATGGGTATATCCACTCAAAGCAAAGTCTGAAGTGTTCATGTGCTTCAAACAGTTTTTGGTTTTGGCTGAAAATCTGTCAGCATGTAAAATGGGCACCCTCCGTTCTGATCGAGGGGGGGAATATATGTCTTCAGATTTTAATGCATTTCTGGATGAACGTGGGATAAAACACCATTGTACAGTGCCGTATACATCTCAACAGAATGGAGTTGCTGAACAAAAGAACAGATCACTCATGGAGATGGCGCGGTGCATGGTCAAAAGTCAGGCTTTACCACATAGTTTCTGGCTTGAGGCTGTCATGTTTGCAGCATATGTACTGAACAGGTGTCCCACTAAAGCGTTGCAGTCTATCACTCCATATGAGGCTTGGCATGACCGCAAGCCATCTGTTGCTCATCTACGTGTTTTTGGTTGTTTGGCATATGCATTAGTGCCTGAACAACATCGCAGAAAATTGGATGATAAGGCAGTAAAATGTATTTTTGTTGGGTATAGTTCTGAAAGTAAAGGCTATCGTCTGTATCATCCACAGACTAAACACATTCTGGTTAGCCGTGATGTTGTCTTTGTGGAAGATGCTATTCAGCCATTACTTTCATGTACTAAGGAGATATCTGTTAGCTCCAAAGACATGTATGATACTTTGATGCCTCTTTTTACAGGTGGATAGGCTAGTGCTGGTCCTAATGAGGCAACTTCTCAACCTTTGCAGGTTTCATATGATGATGCAAATCATTGCATTTCTGATGCAGATTTACATGATGCACTTGTTGATGAGAGAGCTGATATTGAGCAGGCAAAAACTATGCCAAAATGGCTGGTGCAGACTTTGCGTGACAGCAAATTAGATGCACCTTTGTCATATCGTACTCGTTCAGGCTCTCATAATGCCTCCTTTGCATCAGATTGCTATGCTATGGCTGCATCTAGTCTCTGTGATGAGAATGAGCCTGTTTCTTTTGATGAAGCATAAAATTCAGAAAATTGGATGGCTGCTATGCAATCTGAATATGATGTTATAATGAAGAATG
>CM035413.1:135186638-135194138 GCA_020310875.1 Ceratopteris richardii
TGTGAGGCACTCCACGGCATGACATCTTGCCTTCAGAGCAGTTGAAACAGAGAAGGACTAGTCTCTGCTATGGAAAATTACTATCCTCCAAAGAGGAGACATAGTCAACTCTGCAAAATCAGTCACCATCGTCCGAATCTGAGGGTGTTTGAAGGGTTCATCATCATTAACTGATCCCAACATCCTAAATCCATAGGGTATGTCCGCTATGAGAAGGGAGAAATGTTTCCTAGGCACAACAGAACAAATATTATTTACATCACTACAGTATACATTGTAATATACAGGCCTAAGGGGGTCTAGGGGATTGGAGAAGCATTTAAGATCAGGTTCATCATCAAAATCCATCTCCTTGGCTTTCAACCTAGATTTCTCATGCCTTGCTCTTTGAATGTGAGCCAGGAATGCAGGGGGGCAATCATCTAGTAGCTCCGCAGACTTACTTTTCTTTGGTTTCTGCAGAAAAAAGTGGAAAGACAACTAAATGAGCTCTTCAATACAGCAAGCAGAACATAAGGAAGCGATGAATGGCATCGATTTCATGTGGGGGTAGATGCCAGGCATCGACTTTCTACAGAAAGTCGATGCCTGGCATCGACTTTAGGACATTAGTCGATGCCTGGCATCGACATATGCCACGAGGTCGATGCCAGGCATCGACTTATGCTGTAGGTCGATGCCGGGCATCGACTTATGCCCCCAAGTCGATGCCAGGCATCGACTTTTGGCTGCAGGTCGATGCCAGGCATCGACTTTTGGCTGCAGGTCGATGCCAGGCATCGACTTTAGCCGTAAGTCGATGCCAGGCATCGAGTTCGTACTAAAAGCCTGGCATTAAGTTTGTTTGGTGAATCAAGGCATCTAACCTAATGGCAAACCAGGCACAACCTCAAAGGAGAACCTACCCAATCACGGAAAAGGATGAAATATTCTGATAAAGCTTTGTAGGATGATGTGGTTGGATAGTCTCTTTGGACCTCTGTCCAAGAAAAGCAACCCAGCCTCTTCATCATGACCTCTTGAATCTTCATGTAAACTTTATGACTACAGTCACAGAAATTAAAAAGAGACTAGGTGAGAACAGAAACATGGGAGGAGGGAAAAAGGATCTGAGAATAACATACATACTTATTGAGCTCAGTCACCATCTCCTCCAGGCTTAAGTCCTTGGAGATTACCCTCGACAAAGTTGATATGATCAATGTATCATCCTTGATTCCTTGAAGGGCCCTCCATGGTGTGAGCTTCATGTCCTCGGGAGCCTCTTCAATTGAGAGGTCAGCTTTCTTTCCCTTTCCCTTCAGATCAACCTGTGGGTCTGGCCTCGACTTTCGTTGCTTCTGGCCCTTGACTTCCCTGTTCTCCCACATTGTGAAAATTCTATCCTGTAAATCCCAGATCTCACCTGTTCTGAATGCCAGTTGAAACCATGGATCATATTTCCTCAAGGCATCAGACTTTGTATTCTCCTCCAGTGCAATTCCAACCTCAATAAGGCATTGCTTTCGTAGATTGGGATGTATTCTTCCAGCTTCCTTAACAAGACAATCTTCATATTCATGGTGGAAGAACCGAATTCTCTCTATGGAGGACATTTTTTGCCTGTAGTCATTGTCATTGTTGTGATCCCAAGCAAGAAGCTTGGCTTCCTCAGTTGTAAGACCAGCATATATCTTACACTCTGCATACCTAAAGAAAAATGTGGTAGGGTGCTCCTTCACGAGCTGTCTACGGGCCTCTGCAGAGTGTGAACCTCCAATCACATAATAAGTATACTCCTCAAATGAACCCTCATTGAACTCTTCAACAGAGCTGCACTCATTCGGATCCACCATGACAAGGAATGGCACAACAGTAGCATGAGGATTTATTCTCATTTTCTTCTTAAGATTCTGCACATGCAAATTGTGTGGCTCCCTAATCTCAAGGGGCCTCCTCCCTGTGACTGGATCTATAGGTGGCCTGTGGATGATATTGATTGGAAGGTGGAACAACTGCCCCTTCTTCACAATTTTTCTTTTAGCTATATCCTCCCTCATCTTGTTCTGCTCAGTACCAAGAACACCCGAGGCAAGCTCTCCACCGGGTGCAACAATTATATCCTCAGAGCTAGAGCTTGAGTCAGAAGACTCCTCTTCTGAAATTCTCTTCTTTTTCTTTTGAAGCTTTTTCTGCACGCTCTGCTTACCCCTTGCCTTTACAGGGGTCATCTTCTTCTGTTGTGTTGGCATGATATTGCCCTGGATCCATGGCATCAGGTCTTTGATGAAATTCACTGAGTCTCTGCATATCTGAGCTAGCCCTTCTGGAACACAGCACTCTGGGCACAAGAAATCCATCTTGCATATGACATTTCTTAATCCTTTTGATGTCTCCACCAAGAAAAGCAGGTTGTCAGAATCTTCATCTTCATAATCTAGTTTGTAAACAAGGCCATATTGAAAACCTTGTGTTGTCGTGATCTTTCCTCTGCCATAAGCCCCTGCGAACACAAGGAGGACTGCATTCTTCTCTTCAACGTACTGGAGGCACCACTCTAGATTTGTCATGTCACGAAGTGGACGATCTGTCCTCATTACCTCCGTCTCCCTAGACCTTTCCCTCATATTTGGATCCTCCTCAGGAATTTTAATGCTACTCTGTCCACGTGAGGATATTCCTAGTGGGTTGCTGGCCTTCTCAGAGGATAATGGTGCAATAATTTTCTTTGCTTTTGCTTCGTGACCAACTCCTTTGTCACGTTTCTGGTCAACAGAGCCCATGGTGACTCTGAGCTTCTTGATGGGCCTTTCATCCTTGTACTCCGCATCCCTGAAGGCACTTGGAAATATCATATCAAACGTAGATGTGGTTTTCAAAGGCCCAAGTCCATGCCAGGCATCGATTTTGAGCTTCAGGTCGATGCCAGGCATCGATGTTTAAGTGAATGTCGATGCCAGGCATCGACTTTGTGTGCAAGTCGATGCCCGGCATCGACTTGAGGGTGAAAGTCGATGCCAGGCATCGACTTGGGGTGCAAGGGTCGATGATTGGCATCGACTTTTGGGCCCAAGTCGATGCTTGGCATCGACTTTTGGGCCAAGTCGATGCCTGGCATCGACTTTTACCCTCAAGTCGATGCCTGGCATCGACTTGCACACAAAGTCGATGCTTGGCATCGACTTGGGCCCAAAAGTCGATGCCAAGCATCGACTTGGGCCCAAAAGTCGATGCCAAGGAGCGACTTTGCACCCTAAAGTCAATGCCTGGCATCGACTTTTCAATGCATGTTGATGCCGGCAAGTCGATGCTTGGCATCGACTTCTGAGCCCAAGTCGATGCCTGGCATCGACTTTCAGGTGTAAGTCGATGCCTGGCATCGACTTGTCAGTGCAAGTCGTTGCCTGGCATCGACTTGCAGCCCCAAGTCGATGCCTGGCATCGACTTGAGGCTGCAAGTCGATGCCAGGCATCGACTTGCACCTGAAAGTCGATGCCAGGCATCGACTTGGGCCCAAAAGTCGATGCCTGGCATCGACTTCCACCTGCAAGTCGATGCCTGGCATCGACTCGCATTCCTAAGTCGATGCCTGGCATCAACTTACACCTTAAAGTCGATGCCAGGCATCGAGCTGTACATTCTTTGGATCCATATTTCTAGAGATCAGAAAAATAAATACCTAGAAATAAGACTTGTTACACAGACATACAGAGGGAATCTTTTTGGAATCTTTATTTATGGTATTATTTTGTCTACCTCTTGGTACTTTTGCCAACATTCTTCTTCTCCATCTGACTTGGCTTGCTGGTATGCTGAGCTCTGTGCTCCATGGTTGTCTGTGCGCTGCTGCTCTCTCTTGCTCGTGGATTTTGAAAATGCGAATGATCTCCTCCTCTGGTATTTATAGGCAATTGGGTAACTTGAACCAGAGACTAACTGGATCTAACTGAATGAGTCCAGTTGCTAACTAAATCTGTCAACTTATCTAACCAGGGAATATCACCCACAGTAATAGGCTGTTTCAGAGCCACTTTTATGAAATATTCATAGACCCTTGCAACTATTTATATACATTTGCATAGAAATCACATTTCAATGGCAAGAGTATGGTATGTCCATGAGGATGTCTAAACTCATGTAGAGATTTGTTTCTTAGAATCTCTTTCTTGGGAGAAAATCAAGTCAAAGTTGTGTTGACTGTGGGAGACTAATGACATCTTTATAGTATTACCCTCCTCACTTTAGTTCATATTCACATTTATCTTGTAACTCACTGTTGAAATGGAAAATCAATGTATGAATAAACATTCAAGTACAGAACCTTGCAACTATTTATATACATTTGCATGGAAATTAAGCTTCAATGGCAACAGTATGGTATGTACATGAGGATTTCTAATCTCATGTAGAAGTTCTTTCTTAGAGTCTGTTGCTTGGGAGAAAATCAGGTCTAAGTTGTGAGATTAATGACATCTTTATAGTGTTATCCTCCACACACTTTAGTTCATATTCACATTTATCTTGTAACACAATGTTGAAATGGAATATCAATGTATGGATAAACATTCTGTGTACCTCTTTTACACATAATTCTTTTCTAATATACTTTCATCTACCTCTTTGATATCTAGCCAAGACCACAATAAAACCTAATCCTTGAAATCTTAACGGAATGTAAAATTTCTTCTTGTATAGGGTTCAATGGCATAGCATATTCCAGTTGGAACTCAACTTGGATATATTCCAGTTGTAAAATCTCTTCTTGTAAAATTTCTCCAAACAATTTTATTATATATTCCTGTTGGAACTCAACTTGGATATATTTTGATTCATTCACAATGCTTAGACTCAATGACTCATATGTAGTTAGAAATCAACTGTGTTTCTCATTTGAATCAAAAGTGAATCAAATCTTTGGTTCCCTTATTAGTGTATATTTGAGTAATTAAGTGATTTGATGTAATTTGATGTTTAATGTTATTTAATGTACTTTAATAAGATTTTGATTTCATATCTTCTTGATGTGACATTTGATGTGACATCTTCACTTGATCTCGGATTTCTACTTATTTAAAAAGGTCATTCATCTTCAGTCTTCTGTGAACTCAGTGAAGATGAGCTCAATCTTTTCAGTGGATGCTTGGGCATCAGCTTCCTCTGCTCATATTGATTCATTGTTCTCAGTTGAGCCTTTCCAGAGAAGTGATGATCCCTATGATTTAGAACGTGCTGATGATTCCATGTTTTCTGTTGAGTCATTTAAGTTATCCAATTCACAGTGCAATGCTGCTCAACCAAATGCACCTCTTGATCTCCCATCTGATCCAACCATTGATCTCCCTTCTCACTCAAGTGCATGTGGAGCAACGAAAAAGCAAAGCAAGCTCAATCTACGATTTAAAAGAAGGTCTCGTGAAGTAAGTCGAAAAAGATTTAAATTTCTTACTTCAGATAGACAGATTGCATTGGATATTGTGAAGCATTGTTGTGGTTTGAAATGTTTGTATAATTTAGGAATGAAGAAACTAAAGCACATAAGAGAAAAATTCCTCCATTTAGATAGTGAAAGGCAAGATATATACCTTGTTTCTTGCATGCAAATGATTGAGGATAACATGTCAGTAACGCGTGTTGGTTTTGAATATTTCTTTACTCAAGGGATGCCATGCTGTAGGGCTGCATTTAAAATTGCAATGGGTGTAGGAAATTTTAGAATACATAGGGTTCAACAAGGGTTTTTGAATGGGGATCTCATTTTGGATACGTTCCATGTTGGGACCAAAGGATCTGTTGGACGTCATGCAATGAATTGGATGATGAACTATTTTAGCTTGCATTGTGAAGTTATGCCTACAACTGGAAGGTTGCACTTGTCAGATAACTTTACTCGTCGAGAGGTATTTCAAATATATAGAGAAGACATGGAAAATAGAAATGAGAAGTATGTGTTGTATCGTCACTTTACTCGATTATGGAAGGAAGAGTTTAACAATGTTTCTATTCCTCGTAAAGTTAGAATGGGTGAATGTTCAGTTTGTGCCACTTTGAAAAACATGGCAAAAGGGGCTACAACACCACAGGAAAAGCATAATTTTAAAAACCTTCTTAACAACCATCGTGACAGTCAAGCATTAGAGAGAAAGAAAGCAATTCATCATCGAAGTAAGGCACTCAGAAATCCGGAGCGTTATATGTGTTTGTTGATCGATGGTATGGATCAAAAAAAAACTTGTTTGCCACATTTTTATCGCATCCCTAAGGACATTGGAGATGAAGTCCTTGTGCAAATGCATTTGGTTGGTGCTTTGGTATACAATGGAACTGTAATGTCCAAGGTTTTCTTCACATATCCAAATGTGCATAATGATCCAAACCTTACAGTTACTGTCATTCATCGTGTTTTGCAATCATGGAAGGGTCTTTTGCCACCAACTCTATATTTGCAACTAGATAATACTGCAAGAGAGAATAAAAATTCTACAGTCTTTGGATATTTAAGCATGCTTGTTGAAAAACAGGTATTTCAGAAGGTTAAGGTAAATTTTCTTCTGGTTGGCCACACTCATGATCACATTGATCAAATGTTCAGTACTTTCTCTAAGAAGTTGGCACGTAACAATGCTTTTACTCTTCCGATTTTATCTGAGCTGATTTCAGAAGCATATACTCCAAAACCAGAAGTTCAACACCTCACACAAATTTATGACTTTAAGCACTTTTGCTCAATGGGCCTTGATAACAGTGCTAAGGTTTTGGCTCCACTGCACAATATTAGTTTCAACCATGTATTCTTGATGAGGAGGGTTGATGAAATAACCCTTTTATTTGCAAAGCAGTATTCATCTTCTCTTGGGTGGGAGCCTAAAGAGGGATGCAGATTGTTATTGCAGGTGCCTAATTTGTCTACTGTAACAGTGTATGGTGCAGAACAATCACCATATGAAGATAAAAACAATACATAAAGATATGGAAGTGTGGTTGATCAAAGTAAAAGCTGGATGCATGCACTCATTGAAAAGAAGAGACATATTGAGCGTGCAAAAGAATATGCTGGAGATCAAGATGTATCTTGGTGGGAGGACTTTTTCAATCATCAAGAAGAGATTATACAGTATACAATTGCAGGTCACTGGCTAGTTGATGTTCCATTCACATGGGATTTTTGTACACAAAGATCCGTGAATGTGGCCCAAGCATGTAATGCAGATACACTTCAAAGTTTTATACATCCACCAGAAAGAAATATTTATGTAGGCCCAAGGATGACAAAACAGGCAGAAGCAAGATGGCAAGGAAATTTAATAGAGATAAATGTTGGAACGCTTATTGCAGTACTTGCTGATGGTGATGAGGCTACCAGACCATTTTGGATTGCAAAGGTTTTAGAGATAACTAAAGATATTGATCAGAGAAGAATAGAGGCTTTGATGGTGCATTGGTATTACACTAAAAGTAGTAATGCATTCACAGGTAAATATAACTTAGAAATGGTGTGTGATACTAAACGAACAGGTTCAAAA
>CM035413.1:135219138-135229138 GCA_020310875.1 Ceratopteris richardii
GGTAAAAGTAAGAAAGTTGATGAAGAAGGATCCACCTCCCAAGCAAACTATGCAGGGAGAGGTAGATCATCTAGAGGTAGGGGCAGAGGAGGTAAGTCAGGTAGGGGGAGACCCTATAATCAATCTCCATGCAATATTTGTGGCTTGTCTAACCATACTACAGATGAATGCTACAAAAATTATAAGAACCAAAGAGGAAGAGGTCACCAAAGAGGAGGATACTCCCAAGGCAGAGGCAGATTCAATCAATCTCAAGGCTACCATGGCTACAACAATAATTACAACAATAACTACAACAATAGCTACAATCACAATGGCAATTATCAAGGAGGATACAGGAACAGAAAGGATTACAACAATTATGCAGAGGATCAAGATGATTCCTTGTTGATTATGAACATGACATCTAAATCAGGTATCAATGATGATCATTTGTTCTATATTGACTCAGGTTGCTCCAACCATGTAGCTGGGAATGTTGCCTTACTCTCTGATTTGGAAGAACCTAAAGGCAAGCACCAAGTACAGACAGGTGATGACACTAAACATTCAGTAGTTAAAGTAGGTAATGTCAAAACAAGTGATGGTAATCAGAATTTGCTAAGCAGAGTATTGTATGTTCCAACAATCACCAAGAATCTGATGAGTGTAGGTCAGATTGTGGATAAAGGTCTACAGGTCAGGTTCACTCAACATGGTGCATATGTGGAGGATCCAAGACATGGATTCAGAAGGATAGCCAAGGGAGAGAAATCAGGTAGATTATTTACCTTTGAACTTGAAGATACTAAGAGCATTGCATTATACAACTACAAGGACCAAACTCTATCAGAATTGGAGATGTGGCACAAGAGATTGGGTCACATTGGAGAGAGGACCATAAAACAAATGAGCAAAGATCAATGTGTGCTTGGGATACCTAATGTATCCAAGCAACACATGATATACAAGTGTGGGGCTTGTCAATTTGGTAAGTCACACAGATTGCCATATACCAAAAAAGGTTTTATGCATGAAGACTACTTGGAATTGGTGCATACAGATGTTTGGGGACCAAGCAAGGAGCCATCCATATCTGGATCAAGGTACTATGTATCTTTTATAGATGATTATAGCAGATGGACTGTCCTATACTTCATGAAACATAAAGATGAAGTATTTAATTGTTTCAAAAGATATCTTGCATTAGTTGAAAATCAAACAGGTAGACATTTGAAGAGGCTAAGGTCAGATGGTGGTGGAGAATACTTCTCAAATGACTTTGAAGAGTTCTTGCAGGAAAGAGGCATCAAGAGGGAGATTACCACAAGGTACTCACCTGAACAAAATGGGGTAGCTGAAAGGAGGAATAGACTCATTGTGGAGACAGCTAGGTCTATGCTTAATGAGAAAAAATTACCAAATTACCTTTGGGCAGAGAGTGTATCTACTGCCACATACTTAATCAACAGATTGCCATCAAAGACACTTGATGGAATGACACCCTATGAGGCTTGGCATGGTAAGAGACCTTCTCTGGATCATTGCAAGATCTTTGGGTGTGTTGCATATGTGCATATTCCCTCACAGGTAAGGGGAAAGCTAGATCCTAAGGCTGAAAAGTGTATTTTCATTGGTTATGATTTGAATCAGAAAGGATACAGGTTCTATAACCCCTCAAATAAAGGCTTCAAGGTAAGCAGAGATGTCATCTTTGATGAAAATGATTCATGGTATGATAATGAGTGCAGGAAAGTTAGCCTACCTTATGATATGGAAGAAGACTTTCCAAAGCTTGATAGGCAAGAACCAACTCAGAATGAGGACACAAGTTCAGATGATGAAGACACCATCAACATTGAAGAATTCAAAGCTTGGAAATCCAAAGGGAAGATGAAGATGAAGCAACTTGAAGACAATCCAGAATCCTCAACTCAAGCTATGAGGAGATCTTCAAGAGAAAAGAAGAAACCAATTAGGTATGGATATGATACTTCACTTGTAACCAAGCACTCTGTATATCTTGCAAAGGATATCTTAAGTGAAGAACCAGGTACATTTGAGGAAGCCATTACTAAACCAGAATGGAAGGAAGCAATGGATGAAGAAATGGAGGCTCTCAAGGAGAGTGATACTTGGGATTTGGTACCCAAGAAGGACTCCATGAAGGTGATAGGATCCAGATGGATCTACAAACTCAAAAGGAACTCAGATGGTACAATAAGCAGGTACAAAGCTAGGTTAGTAGCCAAGGGTTTTGCACAAACCCAAGGCATTGATTATGAGGAGACATTTTCTCCTGTGGCCAAGATGCCAACTATCAGAATTATGGTGAGTGTAGCTGCATCCAAGAATTGGAACATGTACCAATTGGATGTGAAGAATGCATTCTTGAATGGATGGATATCTGAAGAGGTCTACATGTCACAACCACCTGGCTATGAGGATCCCAATAAGGTAAATCATGTGTGTAAATTGAAGAAGGCTCTATATGGATTGAAGCAGGCACCTAGAGCATGGAATTATAGGTTGACAACCTATCTCTTGGATCAAGGATTTGTGATGAGTAAAGCAGATACTTCATTGTTTATAAAGAAGAACAATTCAGAGGTAATATACTTGTGTGTCTATGTTGATGACATCATTATTACAGGAAATGATGTTCAAGGAATTAGACACATCAAAGGTCAAATGATGAAGGAATTCAAGATCAATGATCTTGGATTATTGAAGTACTTCCTAGGGCTTGAATTGGTCTACACAAATTCAGGTATATTCATTACTCAGAAGAAGTACATTCAGGACATGGTCAAGAAGTTTAATTTGCAGGAAGCTAAAGTCTCAAACATTCCTATGGAGGTCAACCACAAACTCAGTGCACATGAAGGAGAAGAACTCAAGGACATTACAGGTTACCAAAGTTTGGTAGGTAGTCTCAACTATGCTACCTTAACCAGGATTGATATATCATATGGTGTTAGTGTACTTAGCCAATTTATGCATAAACCAAGAGTACCACATTTGGAGGCAGCCAAGAAGATAGTAAAGTACCTAAAGGGAACACAAAATCATGGTTTGTATTATCCATATTCATCAGACATTGACATCAAGGTATACTCAGATGCAGATTGGGCAGGTTGCAAGGATGACAGGAGGAGTACATCAGGTTACATATGCTTTGCAGGTGATAAACCAATTTCTTGGTCATCCAAGAAACAACCCACAGTAGCTTTGTCATCTACTGAGGCAGAATACAGAGGGCTAGCCAATGCCACTCAAGAAGCCATATGGTTGAAGCTTTTATACTCAGAATTGGGTCTATATACAAGGTCACCAATCATATTTGGAGATAACACAAGTTCACTTCACCTAGCAGCTAATCCTGTGTATCATGCTAGGACAAAACACATAGAGGTGCATTACCACTATGTGAGGGAGAAATTACTTAGCAAGGAAATCCAATTATCATATGTGTCCACTAATATTCAATGTGCAGATTTGCTTACAAAATCTTTGGATGGGAGCAAGCTATGCAGGTTTAAATCAATGATAGGATTGCAGAATATCATTGAAGACTAAGATGAAGACTCAAGCAAGTGTTTGGCTTGAGGGGGAGCTGTTGGTGCAAAACAAGCCTTAACACTTGGCTTTGATTTGTACCTTGAAGACTCAACATAAAGCTTGGACCATGGAAGCCTAGCATGGGTTAATTCATGAGGATTTCACTTGAAGCATGAACCATAGAAATCTAGTCTTATTGGTTATTACTTTTTATCCCTATATAAAAGTCTAAATGACTTCAATCATTCTTTGTAATCCCACCTACTTCAGAAGTCGTGGAAAATCCAATTGATTGAGTGGTTGAATGATTGAGAGAATATCTCAATCAACTTTTAGGTACAAGATTCTAGGAATTTGAATTAAAGTTCAAATTCAAATTCTCACAAAATATATATATATATGAAGGAAAAAGTCGCGGGTGGATGTCACTCTTCCCGAGGCAATTCTGAGAGATTATTGAGTGTGTGTGAGCTACACCATAGCCAACACCTCTGAGTACCATTGAGCATTACTTTACATGCCAATGGTGATGGAGAGTGTTAATCTCCAAAAGAACAACCTACTCTTGAATTTAGAACACCTCTATATCAAGAGTAAGTCAAAACCTTCACTAAATTATAGGTCCAATCTCCAAATTATCAAAATTAAGAAAATCTGTGAAGAAAGTGGAACACATAAAAGTCTGCTGCAGAATTTCTTCACATTGACTTATCAAACGTGTAAAGTTTTTGATGAAACTTTGTACGAATCATCTCCTAGGGATTGCGCATCACCTCCAAGTTGAATCACTTGAAAAGGTTTAGTATAACTTGAGAAATTGTCTTCACAAGTTACCTATGTCCAAAACTGTACTTCTGAGAAGTCGATTTAGACACCCCTAACTTCTTAACTTTAGTTCTCACAATATCTAACCCGTTTTGCCAAATGCTTTTAGCCACGAGTAGATCACCTTCCAACTTAAAGATTAAGTGCTTGCTTGCACAAAACTTTAAACTATGGAGTGAGCACTGGTCAAAAGATTAAACTCGAAATTTGCGCCTGTTTCAGAGAACTGTAGACACTCAACACATATGAATGTTCCTACTAACAATTCTCCTAGCCTGATTACAATTAGACTCTGAAATTCAGGTCACAGGCTCATTAACTAACAACTTAGATATCCTCAAAAGGATTTCACAAATGATCAAACACAGAAGGAGCAGACACGAAAAGATCGGGCGCAAACTTTCTTCATTAACTCAGAAATTTACAACTGAGTGATGAGAGCTAACTCAACTAACTTTTCTCTATCTCTTGACTCCTAACTTTCTCAATCTTGGATTCTACATATGCTCTCATAAGCTCTCTATAGCTCCCATACATGCCCCGACTTTTCTCAAAGTATTTATAGACAATTTGTACAAGGTTCTCACTTAAACAAAGATCTGAGTCACCTATGACTATACTAATGTACATATGTGTACACTTCTCTTATCCTCTGAATATGTCTTTCTTCCAAGCTTCAATAGTTGATCCTTCCTTCACTCTTTATCCTTCCAAGTCTTCAATTGGTGATTGGTCTGCACCAACAGCTCCCCCTCAATCATCAATTGAGGTCTTCTTCTTTCTTCTTTATACCTGCCATGTCCTTAAACTTCTGTAGCTTTGGTCCATCCAAGCTCTTTGTAAGCATATCAGCTATCTGATCCTTTGTTGAAGTATGTATGACTTCAATCTCCTTATCCATCACTTTCTCTCTTAGAAAGTGATACTGAATCTCAATGTGTTTGGTCCTGGCATGAAAAACAGGATTAGCAGCTAAATACAATGAACTCATGTTATCTCCATATATGATTGGTACTCCATGCACAATGTCAAGACTCTTCATCAAGGTCTTAACCCAAATTACTTCTTTTGCAGCTTCAACCATGCCTTTATACTCTGCTTCTGTAGAAGATAAAGCAACTGTATGTTGCTTCTTAGAACACCATGAGATAAGTTTATCTCCCACATAACACATGTACCCAAATGTAGATCTTCTATCATCTGGATTACCTGCCCAATCTGCATCACTATAAATTTTGATATTTGTATCTGAGGTAAACCCATAATACAAACCTTCATTGAGTGTACCCTTAATGTACCTCAACACCCTTTGTCCTGCAATCCAATGTTCTTTCCTTGGGCAATGCATAAATTGAGACAAAACTCCTACTGCATATGATAAATCAGGTCTAGTTAGAGTAGCATAGATAAGGCTACCAACCAAACTCTGATATTGTCTCATGTCCTTGAATTCTTCACCTCCATACTTACTCAATTTGTGATTCACCTCCATTGGTGTAGGTGCTACCCTGCAATCATCCATTTTAAACTTGATTAACAAGTTCTTCAAATACCTTTCTTGGGTTACAAATACTCCATGTTGAGTATATGTTATCTCCATGCCCAAGAAGTATGATAAGTCTCCCAAGTCACTTATCTTGAACTCTTTTTCCATTTGCCTCTTGAGCCTTTGTATTCCTTCTTCATCTGTACCTGTAAGAATTATATCATCAACATATATGCACATATATATGAAACCATTTTCACTTGCCTTGACAAGCAAGCTACTATCTGCTTTAGACACCTGAAATCCAAGTTCTTTTAGGAACTTCACAAGTCTATAGTTCCATGCCCTTGGGGCCTGCTTCAAGCCATACAAAGCTCTCTTGAGCTTGCACACATGATCTGGATACCTTTTATCTCTGAACCCTTGAGGTTGCTCCATGAATACATCATCTGAAATATAACCATTCAAAAAAGCATTCTTCACATCAAGTTGACTTAGCTTCCAACCTTTACATGCAGCAATAGCAATAAGTGTCCTTATGGTTGTCATCTTTGCCACAGGACTATAGGTCTCATCATAATCAATACCATATGTCTGAGCAAAGCCTTTGACAACAAGTCTAGCCTTGTATCTAGACACACTTCCATCTGCAAACCTTTTTGTCTTGTAGACCCACTTGCATCCAATAATCTTCTGACTATTTGGTTTAGGAACCAAATCCCAAGTTTGATTCTCCAATAGTGCATCATATTCTTCCTGCATAGCACTTTCCCATTTTTCCTTACCTTTTGCCTCTTCATATGTAGAAGGGTCTTCATCTGTATTCACCATATAAGCATAATCTTTTGTGGCTAGAAATGAAGTATCATAACTATACCTTGTAGGTTGCCACCTATTTCTTGTTGACCTTCTGAGTTCTCCACTCCTTGAGGTTTCTGGCTCTTCACATTCAGGATCAAATCTTGGTGTCTCTTCCACCTCAACCTGCACTTCATTATTCTCTTGCTCATCAAATATTTGAACTTTTGATTTACCTTTTCTTTGACTCACCTCTTCTTCATCATCTGTATTGATTTTAATTATACCTGCATACCAAGTGCTTTGTTCATCAAATGTAACATCTTTAGAAACCATAAATTGTTTTGTTGATGGACTCCACAACCTATAGCCCATCTGCTTGTCATCATAGCCAATGAAAACATACTTTTCAGCTTTGGGTTCCAATTTGTGTCTTAATTGTGATGGCACATATGCATATGCCACACACCCAAAAACTCTGCAATGATCTAAGGTAGGTCTCTTACCCCACCAAGCCTCATATGGTGTCATACCCTGCAAGGCTTTACATGGTAGCCTATTGACCAAGTAAGTGGCTGTATTTACAGCCTCAGCCCACAAATAATTAGGGCAATTTTTCTCCTTCATCATAGATCTTGCAAACTCAACAAGAGTTCTATTCCTCCTTTCTGCAACACCATTTTGTTGAGGAGAGTACCTGCAAGTAACTTCCCTTTTTATACCTGCATTCCATAAGTAATCACTGAACTCATTTGAGAAATACTCTCCCCCTCCATCTGACCTTAGTCTCTTCAACTTATGACCTGTAATTCTTTCTGCATATGCATGATAGTGTTTAAATGTATTAAACACTTCTGACTTATCTTTGATCACATAGATAGTGATCCACCTAGTAGCATCATCAACATAAATCACATAATACCTTGATCCATTTATACTGAAATCTTTTGATGGCCCCCACACATCTGTGTGTACCAACTCAAGCTTCTCTGAGTACATAAAACCATGCTTGGAATATGAATGTTTATGAGCCTTACCTAATTGACATGCCTCACATTTGTATGTCATATGTTGACCTGCAACATTAGGCAATCCAAGCACTGAACCATTGTTAACCATATCTTTAATACCTCTTTCATTGAAATGTCCAAGCCTCTTGTGCCAAAGATCTAACTCAGAGATCTTATGTCCTCCATATGTGAACATTGCATGACCAATGTTGCCTTGAATCTTCAATGTAAATAGTCTTCCTTCCTTTTTCCCTGAAACAATCTGTTTATACCCTTGGCTAGGGTCTTCCACATATACTCCATCATTAGTGAACCTTACTTCATATCCCTTTTCAACAATTTGACCTACACTTATCAAATTCTTAGGGATTGTAGGAACATACAAGACCTTACTCAATAAGGTACTTCCATCCTTGGCCTTCACTGATCCAATTGACTTCACATTGTGCTTTGTGTTGTCACCTGTTTGAACAACATGATTAAAAACTTTACTTTCCAAATCAGTCATCAAAGATATGTTACCACTCAGGTGATTGCTACACCCTGAGTCAATGTAGAAGACTCTTTGATCTTCACTCTGCCTTTCACAAGTTGCATTCATTATCAGTGTTGAATCTTCCTTTTGATCTGAAGCATAATTGTAGTAGGTGTTGTTGTATTGTTGACTTTGGAATCCTCTACCTGCATTTCTTCCAAAGTAATTTCTTCCACCTCTACCTCTGTAATTACCTCTTTGATTTCTGCCACCTCTTCCTCTTGCATTATAGTTTTGACTATATCCATTATTATTCTGATTATTGTGCCAACAATCATTAGCTAAGTGATTTGTCTTACCACAAATCCAGCAAGCTTTGCCTCCATCTTTATTGTTCCTGCCTCTTCCTCTACCTTTGCCACCTCCTCTTCCTCTTAGGAAGTTGGCTTGAGTAGTTGTTCCTTCATCTTCACCTGCTTGTTGTTTTCCTTTGCTATTCTTCTTCTTATCCTTTGAGTACATTGCATGACCTGTACTCTTGTCACCATCTCCTTTAACATCCTGCTCAAATGTTAGCATATGACCTAACAATTGATTTAAATCAGGAGTGAAATGATCAAGTGATAGTTCTGTAGACAAAATAAATGGCTTCCATTTGTCATCACCTCTCAACCCTGTAAGGATTTGCCTTACCAATTTATCTTCCTCAATGTCTTCATCAACAGCTCCTAAAGCATCTGCAATATCTTTCATCCTTGTCACATAATCTGAGATGGACTGAGAAGCCTTCTTCTTGAAGGTAGTAAACTCTGCCCATAAGGATGCCTTCCTTGACTTTGTAGTGTTCTGAAAATGCTCCTCCAAAGCATTCCATATGTCAGTTGCACTTTCAAGACCTCTAATGTGGGGTAACAAGTAATCATTGACTCCCATGTAGATAATGCTCCTAGCTTGAGCATCTTTCTTCATCCAATTTTTAAGATCTGCTAACTCTTCCCTAGTTGGAACACTAGGATCTCTAAATTCTGGCTTCTCTTCTTCTCCTGTGATGTAACCAATTAAATCTTTGCTCATAAGATGAGCTTCCATCCTCATTGACCATGCAGGATAGTTTTCCCTATCCAATTTCTCTATCTGTAGAGCATCTCCCATCTTGTGTCCACCTGTGTATTGAAAACTTCAAGCTTTACAAGCAATGTATGTACCTTTACTTCGAGTTAGACTCCTTTTTCCTTTCTTGATGTCGAGTAGACTTCTCCTCAGCCTTTTGACTCCAAGCTTTCACTTCTTAGTTCTTCAAATGTTGAACTTCTTGAATCTGCAGCAGTCGGGGACCTTCCTTTCCTTGATTTGATGTCTCCTGCTCTGATACCACTGATGGAGAGTGTTAATCTCCAAAAGAACAACCTACTCTTGAATTTAGAACACCTCTATATCAAGAGTAAGTCAAAACCTTCACTAAATTATAGGTCCAATCTCCAAATTATCAAAATTAAGAAAATCTGTGAAGAAAGTGGAACACATAAAAGTCTGCTGCAGAATTTCTTCACATTGACTTATCAAACGTGTAAAGTTTTTGATGAAACTTTGTACGAATCATCTCCTAGGGATTGCGCATCACCTCCAAGTTGAATCACTTGAAAAGGTTTAGTATAACTTGAGAAATTGTCTTCACAAGTTACCTATGTCCAAAACTGTACTTCTGAGAAGTCGATTTAGACACCCCTAACTTCTTAACTTTAGTTCTCACAATATCTAACCCGTTTTGCCAAATGCTTTTAGCCACGAGTAGATCACCTTCCAACTTAAAGATTAAGTGCTTGCTTGCACAAAACTTTAAACTATGGAGTGAGCACTGGTCAAAAG
>CM035413.1:135244138-135246638 GCA_020310875.1 Ceratopteris richardii
GTCATATTTGATGAGAATGATTCATGGTATGAAAATGAGTGCAGGAAAGTTAGCCTACCTTATGATATGGAAGAAGACTTTCCAAAGCTTGTCAGGCAAGAACCAACTCAGAATGAGGACACAAGCTCAGATGATGAAGACACCATCAACATTGAAGAATTCAAAGCTTGGAAATCCAAAGGGAAGATGAAGATGAAGCAACTTGAAGACAATCCAGAATCTTCAACTCAAGCTATGAGGAGATCTTCAAGAGAAAAGAAGAAACCAATTAGGTATGGGTATGATACTTCACTTGTAACCAAGCACTCTGTATATCTTGCAAAGGATATCTTAAGTGAAGAACCAGGTACATTTGAGGAAGCCATTACTAAACCAGAATGGAAGGAAGCAATGGATGAAGAAATGGAGGCTCTCAAGGAGAGTGATACTTGGGATTTGGTACCCAAGAAGGACTCCATGAAGGTGATAGGGTCCAGATGGATCTACAAACTCAAAAGGAACTCAGATGGTACAATAAGCAGGTACAAAGCTAGGTTAGTAGCCAAGGGTTTTGCACAAACCCAAGGCATTGATTATGAGGAGACATTTTCTCCTGTGGCCAAGATGCCAACTATCAGAATAATGGTGAGTGTAGCTGCATCCAAGAATTGGAACATGTACCAATTGGATGTGAAGAATGCATTCTTGAATGGATGGATATCTGAAGAGGTCTACATGTCACAACCACCTGGCTATGAGGATCCCAATAAGGTAAATCATGTGTGTAAATTGAAGAAGGCTCTGTATGGATTGAAGCAGGCACCTAGAGCATGGAATTACAGATTGACAACCTATCTCCTAGATCAAGGATTTGTGATGAGTAAAGCAGATACTTCATTGTTTATAAAGAAGAACAATTCAGAGGTAATATACTTGTGTGTCTATGTTGATGACATCATTATTACAGGAAATGATGTTCAAGGAATTAGACACATCAAAGGTCAAATGATGAAGGAATTCAAGATCAATGATCTTGGATTATTGAAGTACTTTCTAGGGCTTGAATTGGTCTACACAAATTCAGGTATATTCATTACTCAGAAGAAGTACATTCAGGACATGGTCAAGAAGTTTAATTTGCAGGAAGCTAAAGTCTCAAACATTCCTATGGAGGTCAACCACAAACTCAGTGCACATGAAGGAGAAGAACTCAAGGACATTACAAGTTATCAAAGTTTGGTAGGTAGTCTCAATTATGCTACCTTAACCAGGATTGATATATCATATGGTGTTAGTGTACTTAGCCAATTTATGCATAAACCAAGAGTACCACATTTGGAGGCAGCCAAGAAGATAGTAAAGTACCTAAAGGGAACACAAAATCATGGTTTGTATTATCCATATTCATCAGACATTGACATCAAGGTATACTCAGATGCAGATTGGGCAGGTTGCAAGGATGACAGGAGGAGTACATCAGGTTACATATGCTTTGCAGGTGATAAACCAATTTCTTGGTCATCCAAGAAACAACCCACAGTAGCCTTGTCATCTACTGAGGCAGAATACAGAGGGCTAGCCAATGCCACTCAAGAAGCCATATGGTTGAAGCTTTTATACTCAGAATTGGGTCTATATACAAGGTCACCAATCATATTTGGTGATAACACAAGTTCTCTTCACCTAGCAGCTAATCCTGTGTATCATGCTAGGACAAAACACATAGAGGTGCATTACCACTATGTGAGGGAGAAATTACTTAGCAAGGAAATCCAATTATCATATGTGTCCACTAATATTCAATGTGCAGATTTGCTTACAAAATCTTTGGATGGGAGCAAGCTATGCAGGTTTAAATCAATGATAGGATTGCAGAATATCATTGAAGACTAAGATGAAGACTCAAGCAAGTGTTTGGCTTGAGGGGGAGCTGTTGGTGCAAAACAAGCCTTAACACTTGGCTTTGATTTGTACCTTGAAGACTCAACATAAAGCTTGGACCATGGAAGCCTAGCATGGGTTAATTCATGAGGATTTCACTTGAAGCATGAACCATAGAAATCTAGTCTTATTGGTTATTACTTTTTATCCCTATGTAAAAGTCTAAATGACTTCAATCATTCTTTGTAATCCCACCTACTTCAGAAGTCATGGAAAATCCAATTGATTGAGTGGTTGAATGATTGAGAGAATATCTCAATCAACTTTTAGGTACAAGATTCTAGGAATTTGAATTAAAGTTCAAATTCAAATTCTCACAAAATATATATATATATGAAGGAAAAAAGTCGCGAAAAAATGTTACTCTTCCCGAGGCAATTCTGAGAGATTATTGAGTGTGTGTGAGCTACACCATAGCCAACACCTCTGAGTACCATTGAGCATTACTTTACATGCCAATGGGAATGTACAATCAATAGATTTAATACATATACTCATATTGATCATCTCTGTTTTCTCTGTGTTATCTTCCTCAAGTCTGTCAACTTCAGAGGAGCATATCTCAAGATCTACTGAACCA
>CM035413.1:135259138-135264138 GCA_020310875.1 Ceratopteris richardii
TACAGATTTGGACATAGGTAACTTGTGAAGTTGATTTCTCAAGTTATACTAAACATTTTGGAGAACTTTAACTTGGAGGAGGTGCGCAATGTTTAGGCGACACTTCATACAAATTTTCATAGAAAACTTTAAAGGTTTGATAAGTCAATGAGAAGAAATTGTGCAGCAGATTTTCTGTGTTTCATCTTCTTCACAGAAACTTTCAGTTTTTGATAATTTGAAGATTGGACCTCTAAATTGGTAAAGGTTTTGACTTACTCTTGGTATAGAGGTGCTCTAATCACAAGAGTAGGTTGTTCTTTTGGAGATTAACACTCTCCATCAGTGGTATCAGAGCAGGAGACATCAAAATCAAGAAAAGGAGGATCCCGACTGCTGCAGATTCAAGAATTTCAACAATTGAAGAGCTAGAAGGTGAAAGTTTGAAGGCAAAGCTTGAGGAGGAGACCATACAACATCAAGAAGGACAAAAGGAGTCTAATTCTAAGTAAAGGTACACATATTGCTCATAAAGGTTGAAGTTTTCAATACACAGGAGGACACAAGATGGGAGATTCTCTTCAGATAGAGAAATTGGATAGGGAAAACTATCCTGCATGGTCAATGAGGATGGAAGCTCATCTTATGAGCAAAGATTTAATAGCCTACATCACAGGTGAAGAGGAGAAGCCAAGTTTCAGAGATCCTAGTGTTCCAACTAGGGAAGAGTTAGCAGATTTGAAGAATTGGATGAAGAAATATGCTCAAGCTAGGAGCATTATATATATGGCAGTCAATGATTACTTGTTGCCTCATATTCGAGGTCTTGAAAGTGCAACTGATATTTGGAATGCTTTGGAGGAGCATTTCCAGAATACTACAAAGTCAAGGAAGGCATCCTTATGGGCAGAGTTTACAACCTTCAAGAAGAAGGCTTCTCAATCTATTTCAGACTATGTAACAAGGATGAAAGACATTGCAGACGCATTAGGAGCTGTTGATGAAGACATTGAGGAGGATAAATTGGTAAGGCAAATTCTTACAGGCTTAAGAGGTGATGACAAATGGAAGCCATTCATTTTGTCTACAGAGTTATCACTTGATCATTTCACCCCTGATTTAAATTAGTTGCTAGGTCATATGCTAACATTTGAGCAGGATGTTAAAGGAAATAGTGACAAGAGTGCAGGTCATGCAATGTACTCAAAGGACAAGAAGAAGAATAGCAAAGGAAAGCAACAACCAAATGAAGATGAAGGCACAACTAGTCAAGCCAACTTCCTAAGAGGTAGAGGAGGTGGCAAAGGTAGAGGAAGAGGCAGGAATAACAAAGATGGAGGCAAAGCTTGCTGGATTTGTGGTAAGACAAATCACTTAGCTAATGATTGTTGGCATAATACTCAGAATAATAATGGATATAATCAGAACTATAACTCTAGAGGAAGAGGAGGCAGAAATCAAAGAGGTAATTTCAGAGGCAGAGGTGGTAGGAGTTACTTTGGAAGAAATGCAGGTAGAGGATTCCAAAGTCAACAATACAAAAATACCTACTACAATTATGCTTCAGATCAAAAGGAGGATTCAACATTAATAATGAATGCTACTTGTGAAAGTCAGAGTGAAGATCAGAGAGTCTTCTACATTGACTCAGGGTGTAGCAACCACCTGAGTGGTAATATATCTTTGATGACTGATTTGGAGAATAAGGTGTTTAATCATGTTGTTCAAACAGGAGACAACACAAAGCATAATGTGAAGTCAATTGGATCAGTGAAGGCTAAGGATGGTAGTACCTTATTGAGTAAGGTCTTGTATGCTCCTACAATTCCTAAGAATTTGATAAGTGTAGGACAAATTGTTGAAAAGGGATATGAAGTAAGGTTCACTAATGATGGAGTATATGTGGAAGACCCTAGTCAAGGGTATAAACACATTGTTTCAGGGAAGAAAGAAGGAAGACTATTTACATTGAAGATTCAAGGCAATATTGGTCATGCTATGTTCACATATGGAGGACATAAGATCTCTGAGTTAGATCTTTGGCACAAGAGGCTTGGACATTTCAATGAAAGAGGTATTAAAGACATGATTAATAATGGTTCAGTGCTTGGATTGCCTAATGTTGCAGGTCAACATATGACATACAGATGTGAGGCATGTCAATTAGGTAAGGCTCATAAGAATTCTTACTCCAAGCATGGTTTCATGTACTCAGAGAAGCTTGAATTGGTACACACAGATGTGTGGGGGCCATCAAAGGACTTCAGTATAAATGGGTCAAGGTATTATGTGATTTATGTTGATGATGCTACTAGATGGATCACTATTTATGTGATTAAAGATAAGTCAGAAGTGTTTAATACATTTAAACACTATCATGCATATGCAGAAAGAATTACAGGACACAAGTTAAGACTAAGGTCAGATGGAGGGGGAGAGTATTTCTCTAATGAGTTCAGTGATTATTTGTGGAATGCAGGTATAAAAAGGGAAGTTACTTGCAGGTACTCTCCTCAACAAAATGGTGTAGCAGAAAGGAGAAATAGAACACTTGTTGAGTTTGCAAGATCCATGGTGAAGGAGAAAAATTGCCCTAATTATTTGTGGGCTGAGGCTGTAAATACAGCTACTTATTTGGTTAATAGATTACCATGTAAAGCCTTGCAGGGTATGACACCATATGAGGCTTGGTGGGGTAAGAGACCTACCTTGGATCATTGCAGAGTTTTTGGATGTGTGGCATATGCTTATGTGCCATCACAATTAAGGCACAAGTTGGAGCCTAAAGCTGAAAAATATGTTTTCATTGGTTATGATGACAAGCAAATGGGCTATAGATTGTGGAGTCCATCTACAAAGCAATTCATGGTTTCTAAAGATGTGACATTTGATGAGCAGAGCACTTGGTATGCAGGTACAATTAATATCAATACAGGTAATGAAGAAGAAGTGAGCCAAAGGAAAGGTAAATCAAAGGTTCAAATATTTGATGAACAAGAGAATAATGAAGTGCAGATTGAAGTGGAAGAAATACCAAGATTTGATCCTAAATATGAAGAACCAGAAACCTCAAGAAGTGGAGAGCTTAGGAGGTCTACAAGGAACAGATGGCAACCTACAAGGTATAGCTATGATACTTCATTTTTGGCCACAAAAGATTATGCTTATATGATGAATACAGATGAAGACCCTTCTACATATGAAGAGGCAAGAGGTAAGGAAAAATGGGAGAAAGCTATGCAGGAAGAATATGATGCATTGATGGAAAATCAAACATGGGATTTGGTTCCAAAACCAAATAGTCAGAAAATCATTGGATGCAAATGGGTTTACAAAACCAAGAGGTTTGCAGATGGAAGTGTGTCTAGATACAAAGCTAGACTTGTTGTCAAAGGGTTTGCTCAGACTTATGGTGTTGACTATGATGAGACTTATAGTCCTGTGGCAAAGATGACAACCATCAGGACACTTATAGCTATTGCTGCATGTAAAGGTTGGAAGTTATGTCAACTTGATGTGAAAAATGCTTTTCTGAATGGTTATATTTCAGATGATGTGTTCATGGAGCAACCTCAAGGGTTCAAAGATAAAAGGTATCCAGATCATGTGTGCAAGCTCAAGAGAGCTTTGTATGGCTTGAAGCAGGCCCCAAGGGCATGGAACTATAGACTTATAAAGTTCTTGAAAGAACTTGGATTTCAGGTGTCTAAGGCAGATAGTAGCTTGCTTGTCAAAGCAAGTGATAATGGTTTCATATACATGTGCATATATGTTGATGATATAATCCTTACAGGTACAGATGAAGAAGGAATACAAAGACTCAAGAAGCAGATGGAAAAGGAATTCAAAATAAGTGACTTGGGAGACTTGTCATACTTCTTGGGCATGGAGATTACATATACTTAACATGGAGTATTTGTGACCCAAGAAAGGTATTTGAAGAACTTGTTAATCAAGTTTAAAATGGATGATTGCAGGGTAGCACCTACACCAATGGAGGTGTATCACAAATTGAGTAAGTTTGGTGGTGAAGAGTTCAAGGACATGAGACAATATCAGAGTCTGATTGGTAGTCTTATCTATGCTACTTTAACTAGACCTGATTTATCATATGCAGTAGGGGTTTTGTCTCAATTCATGCATTGTCCTAGGAAAGAACATTGGATTGCAGGTCAAAGAGTGTTGAGGTACATTAAGGGTACACTCAATGAAGGTTTGTATTATGGGTTTACCTCAGATACAAATATCAAAATCTATAGTGATGCAGATTGGGCAGGTAATCCAGATGATAGAAGATCTACTTTTGGATACATGTGTTATGTGGGAGATAAACTTATCTCATGGTGTTCCAAGAAGCAACATACAGTTGCTTTGTCTTCTACAGAAGCAGAATACAAAAGCATGGTTGAAGCTGCAAAGGAAGTGATTTGGCTCAAGACCTTAATGAAGAGTCTTGACATTGTGCATGGGATACCAATTTTATTTGGAGATAACATGAGTTCATTGTATTTAGCTGCTAATCCTGTTTTTCATGCCAAGACCAAACACATTGAGATTCAGTATCACTTTCTAAGAGAGAAAGTGATGGACAAGGAGATTGAAGTCATACATACTTCAACTAAAGATCAAATAGCAGATATGCTTACAAAGAGCTTGGATGGACCAAAGCTACAGAAGTTTACGGATATGGCAGGTATAAAGAAGAAAGGAGAAACCTCAATTGATGATTGAGGGGGAGCTGTTGGTGCAGATCAATCACCAATTGAAGATTTGAAGCAAAGAAGGTGGATATATTCACAAGAGTGAAGGACATGTACACATATGTACATTAGTTATGACATAGGTTACATATACTTATGCCTTGATAAACGTTTGTACATAATTACCTATAAATACTTTTGAAACAATGTCGGGGCATTGTTAGAAGACAATGAGAGACTATGTATGAGCATAGGAATAGAGAAATAAGTGATTGTAAAGGTCAGTAGATACATGAGAAGTGAAGGGAAGTCTCTCTCTCA
>CM035413.1:135286638-135291638 GCA_020310875.1 Ceratopteris richardii
CCCAAGTCGATGCCAGGCATCGACTTCTGCCTGCAGGTCGATGCCAGGCATCGACTTTTGCCTGCAGACTGATGCCAGGCATCGAATTTAGCTGTAAGTCGATGCCATGCAAGGCATCAAATTGGTTAGGTGAATCAAGGCATCTTACTTAATGGCAAACCAGGCACAACCTCAGAAAGAGAACCTACCCAATCACGAAACAGGATGAAATATTCTGATAAGGCTTTGTAGGATGATGTGGTTGGATAGTCTCCTTGGACCTCTGTCCAAGAAAAGCTACCCAGCCTCTTCATCATCACCTCCTGAATCTTCATGTACACTTTATGACTAGAGACACAGAAATATAAAAGAGACTAGGTTAGACCAGAAGCATGGGAGGAGGGAAAAAGGATCTGAGAATAACATACATACTTATTGAGCTCAGTCACCATCTCCTCCAGGCTTAACTCCTTCGAGATTACCCTTGACAAAGTTGATATGATCAATGTATCATCCTTGATTCCTTGAAGGGCCCTCCATGGGGTCAGCTTCATGTCCTCAGGAGCCTCTTCAATTGAAAGGTCAATTTTCCTTCCCTTTCCCTTCAGATCAACTTGTGGGTCTGGCCACGACTTTCGTTGCTTATGGCCCTTGACCTCCTCGTTCTCCCACATTGTGAAAATTCTATCCTGTAGATCCCAGATCTCACCTGATCTGAATGCTAGTTGAAACCATGGATCATATTTCCTCAAAGCATCAGACTTTCTATTCTCATCCAATGCAATTCCAACCTCAATAAGGCATTGCTTTCGTAGATTGGGATGTATTCTTCCAGCTTCCTTCACAAGACAATCTTCATATTCATGGTGGAAGAACCGAATTCTCTCTATGGAGGACATTTTCTGCCTGTAGTCATTGTCGTTGTTGTGATCCCAAGCAAGAAGCTTGGCTTCCTCAGTTGTAAGACCAGCATATATCTTACACTCTGCATACCTAAAGAAAAATGTAGTAGGGTGCTCCTTCACTAACTGTCTACGAGCCTCTGCAGAGTGTGAACCTCCAATCACATAATAAGTGTAATCCTCAAACAAACCCTCATTGAAATCGTCCACACAGCTGCACTCATTCGGATCCACCATGACAAGGAATGGCACAACAGTAGCATGAGGATTAATTTTCATTTTCTTCTTAAGATTCTGGACGTGCAAATTATGTGGCTCCCTGATCTCAAGGGGCCTCCTCCCTGTGACTAGATCTACGGGTGGCCTGTGGATGATATTGATTGGCAGGTGGAACAAGTGCCCCTTCTTCACAACTTTTCTTCTAGCTATGTCCTCCCTCATCTTATTCTGCTCAGTACCAAGAACACCAGATGCAAGCTCTCCACCAGGTGCAACAATTATGTCCCCAGAGCTAGAGCTTGAGTCAGAAAACTCCTCTTCTGAAATTATCTTCTTTTTCTTTTGGAGCTTTTTCTGCATGCTCTGCTTACCCCTTGCCTTTACAGGGGTCGTCTTCTTCTGTTGTGTTGGCATGATATTGCCCTGGATCCATGGCATCAGGTCTTTGATGAAATTCATTGAGTCTCTGCATATCTGAGCTAGCCCTTCTGGAACACAGCACTCTGGGCACAAGAAATCCATCTTGCATATGACATTTCTTAATCCTTTCGATGTCTCCACCAAGAAAAGCAGGTTGTCAGAATCTTCATCTTCATAATCTAGTTTGTAAACAAGGCCATATTGAAAACCTTGTGTTGTCGTGATCTTTCCTCTGCCATAAGCCCCTGCGAACACAAGGAGGACTGCATTCTTCTCTTCAACGTACTGAAGGCACCACTCTAGATTTGTCATGTCCCGAAGTGGACGATCTGTCCTCATGACCTCCGTCTCCCTAGACCTTTCCCTCATATTTGGATCCTCCTCAGGAATTTTTATGCTACTTTGTCCACCTGAGGATATTCCTAGTGGGTTGCTGGCCTTCTCAGAGGATAATGGTGCAATAATTTTCTTTGGTTTTGCTTGGTGACCAATGCCTTTGTCACGTTGCTGGTCAACAGAGCCCATGGTGACTCTGAGCTTCTTGATGGGCCTTTCATCCTTGTACTCCGCATCCCTGAAGGCACTTGGAAATATCAGATCAAACGTAAATGTGGTTTTCAAAGACCCAAGTCCATGCCAGGCATCGATTTTGAGCTTCAGGTCTATGCCAGGCATCGATGTTTAAGTGCATGTCGATGCCAGGCATCGCCTTTGTGTGCAAATCGATGCCCGGCATCGACTTGAGGGTGAAAGTCGATGCCAGGCATCGACTTGGGGGTGCAAGAGTCGATGCTTGGCATCGACTTTTGGGCCCAAGTTGATGCTTGGCATCGACTTTTGGGCCAAGTCGATGCCTGGCATCGACTTTTACCCTCAAGTCGATGCCTGGCATTGACTTGCACACAAAGTCGATGCCTGGCATCGACTTGGGCCCAAAAGTCGATGCCAAGCATCGACTAGGGCCCAAAAGTCGATGCCAAGCATCGACTTTGCACCCTAAAGTCGATGCCTGGCATCGACTTTTCAGTGCATGTTGATGCCGACAAGTCGATGCTTGGCATCAACTTTTGGGCCCAAGTCGATGCCAGGCATCGACTTTCAGGTGTAAGTCGATGCCAGGCATCGACTTGTCGATGCAAGTCGATGCCTGGCATCGACTTGCAATCCTAAGTCGATGCCTGGCATCGACTTACTCCTTAAAGTCGATGCCAGGCATCGAGCTGTACATTCTTTGGATCCATATTTCTAGAGGTAAGAAAAATAAATACCTAGAAATCAGACTTTTTTCACAGACATACAGAGGGAATCTTTTTGGAATCTTTATTTATGGTATTATTTTGTCTACCTCTTGGTACTTTTGCCAACATTTTTCTTCTCCATCAGACTTGGCTTGCTGGTATGCTGAGCTCTGTGCTCCATGGCTGTCTGTGCTCTGCTGCTCTCTCTTGCTCGTGGATTTTGAAAATGCGAATGATCTCCTCCTCTAGTATTTATAGGCAATTGGGTAACTTGAACCAGAGACTAACTGGATCTAACTGAATGAGTCCAGTTGCTAACTAAATCTGTCAACTTACCTAACCAGGGAATAGCACCCACACAAATAGGCTGTTTCAAAGCCACTTTAATGAAATATTCATAGACCCTTGCAACTATTTATATACATTTGCATAGAAATTACATTTCAATGGCAAGAGTATGGTATGTCCATGAGGATGTCTAAACTCATGTAGAGATTTTTTTCTTAGAATCTCTTTCTTGGGAGAAAATCAAGTCAAAGTTGTGTTAACTGTGGGAGACTAATGACATCTTTATAGTATTACCCTCCTCACTTTAGTTCATATTCACATTTATCTTGTAACTCACTGTTGAAATGGAAAATCAATGTATGAATAAACATTCAAGTACAGAACCTTGCAACTATTTATATACATTTGCATGGAAATTAAGCTTCAATGGCAACAGTATGGTATGTACATGAGGATTTCTAATCTCATGTAGAAGTTTTTTCTTAGAGTCTGTTGCTTGGGAGAAAATCAGGTCTAAGTTGTGAGATTAATGACATCTTTATAGTGTTATCCTCCACACTTTAGTTCATATTCACATTTATCTTGTAACACATTGTTGAAATGGAAAATCAATGTATGAATAAACATTCTGTGTACCACTTTTACACATAATTCTTTTTTAATATACTTTCATCTACCTCTTTGATATCTAGCCAAGACCATAATAAAACCTAATCCTTGAAATCTTAAGGAAATGTAAAATTTCTTCTTCTATAGTGTTCAATGGCATAGCATATTCCAGTTGGAACTCAACTTGGATATATTCCAGTTGTAAAATTTCTTCTTGTAAAATTTCTCCAAACAATTTTATTATATATTCCTGTTGGAACTCAACTTGGATATATTTTGATTCATTCACAATGCTTAGACTCAATGACTCATATGTAGTTAGAAATCAACTGTGTTTCTCATTTGAATCAAAAGTGAATCAAATATTTGGTTCCCTTATTAGTGTATATTTGAGTAATTAAGTGATTTGATGTAATTTGATGTTTAATGTTATTTAATGTACTTTAATAAGCTTTTGATTTCATATCTTCTTGATGTGACATTTGATGTGACATCTTCACTTGATCTCGGATTTCTACTTATTTAAAAAGGTCATTCATCTTCAGTCTTCTGTGAACTCAGTGAAGATGACCTCAATCTTTTCAGTGGATGCTTGGGCATCAGCTTCCTCTGCTCATATTGATTCATTGTTCTCAGTTGAGCCTTTCCAGAGAAGTGATGATCCCTATGATTTAGAACGTGCTGATGATTCCATGTTTTTTGTTGAGTCATTTAAGTTATCCAATTCACAGTGCAATGCTGCTCAACCAAATGCACCTCTTGATCTCCCATCTGATCCAACCATTGATCTCCCTTCTGACTCAAGTGCATGTGGAGCAACGAAAAAGCAAAGCAAGCTCAATCTACGATTTAAAAGAAGGTCTCGTGAAGTAAGTCGAAAAAGATTTAAATTTCTTACTTCAGATAGACAGATTGCATTGGATATTGTGAAGCATTGTTGTGGTTTGAAATGTTTGTATAATTTAGGAATGAAGAAACTAAAGCACATAAGAGAAAAATTCCTCCATTTAGATAGTGAAAGGCAAGATATATACCTTGTTTCTTGCATGCAAATGATTGAGGATAACATGTCAGTAACGCGTGTTGGTTTTGAATATTTCTTTACTCAAGGGATGCCATGCTGTAGGGCTGCATTTAAAATTGCAATGGGTGTAGGAAATTTTAGAATACATAGGGTTCAACAAGGGTTTTTGAATGGGCATCTCATTTTGGATATGTTCCATGTTGGGACCAAAGGATCTGTTGGACGTCATGCAATGAATTGGATGATGAACTATTTTAGCTTGCATTGTGAAGTTATGCCTACAACTGGAAGGTTGCACTTGTCAGATAACTTTACTCGTCG
>CM035413.1:135306638-135314138 GCA_020310875.1 Ceratopteris richardii
GGTGATGATAAATGGAAGCCATTCATTTTGTCTACCGAATTATCACCAAATCATTTTACTCCTGACCTAACTCAGTTGTTAGGACACATGCTAACCTTTGAGCAGGATGTCAAAGGTGAAAGTGATAAAAGTACAGGTCATGCAATGTATTCAAAGGATAAGAAGAGGAATATCAAAGGGAAACAACAAGCAAATGAAGATGAAGGTACAACTAGCCAAGCTAACTTCCTAAGAGGAAGAGGAGGTGGCAAAGGTAGAGGAAGAGGCAAAAGTAATAAAGATGGAGTCAAAGCTTGCTGGATTTGTTGGTGCAGCATATATTGCGGAATTTGCTTACACCACAAGAACTAAGCTAAAGTGATGTTAGAACACTTCTATAATCATCAGTAGCTTAGAAAAATTTCTGAAACTGAAAACTTTATAACTGTATTAGTGAAAACTGAAAATTCACTTTATAGAAAGCTTCACGTTTCCTCCAAGCTTCAATTCTGAACTAATTCACTTCAGTCTTTACACTATTGTATTTGCTTACAGTTAAATAATGTTTTCGTCACTTAATTGTGCCAAAACTGTGTTTTGAAACTCACCAAAATTCCATCGAAACTTCACCGGATTGTCACTGGACTGTCACCGGAATCTTACTGAAATGTCACCAGAATCTTACCGGAATGTCACCGGAATCAACTGCAATTCTGTTTGTAATTACTTCAAATGTGTATACATGAAGTAAGGAAGTAATACGTGAACTTCCTTCACTGAATGAACTCTATCTGAAGTTTAAGAGAAAACTTCACCAGCTCTTTTACGGTCAGACTGTGTACTATGTACATGTCTCGTTTCATATAACTCTTTTAATCAGTTTGTAGTTGAGACTCCTAGCTTCAAGATAAGCTATATCTCATGAAAAATTTTACACTGTGCTGCAAGATCTAACTCTCAGAAGTACCAGAAAATGTTTACTGATAAAAAACTGTAACTGTTAACTAACTTTCAGAGTAACATGAAATCACTTAAATTTCTTCACATATGAAGAATGTGCTCAAATTCTTCCACATGAACATATGTTTTCTATTAGAGAAGATGTGTACAAAAATAGCTTGGCCTCACTTTGCTCATAGCTATGGAAAACTCTCCTACTCTGAGTAGTTATTCCTTACCATCTCTCTCAGATGAATACCCGACATTTCAGGTTCTATTATTCATCTCTACATATGCAATCTCTGGCATCTTCTATATCTCTATCCTCAGTTTCTATATGCGCTATATTATTTCGGTTCTATGCACTCACTTATATATATATTTTTTGATCCGAGATTCAAACTCATAATTCTGGAAGTTTCTACACCGTATATTACAGGCGTGAATTTGTCCCTTCACTAAGGCTTGATTTTCTGACAGTTTTGTTTTTGCTTTTCTTCATCTTTATGTCATTATGCATAATTAGTGAGTGAATCTTCAACAGCTCCCCCTAAATCAGTAATTTGCATCTTGCAGTCTTCATATATCCTTCTTTTCTTTTATTCCTACCATTTCTTTAAATCTGCTTGTCTTTACTCCATCCAAGCTCTTTGTTAGAATATCTGGTATCTGATCTTTTGTAGGAGTGAATACTATTTCAATATCCTTCTCCATTACCTTTTCCCTCAGGAAATGATATTGAATTTCTATGTGCTTTGTTCTTGCATGAAATACTGGATTTGCTACAAGATACAACGAACTCATATTATCTCCATGTATGATAGGTATACCTTGATCAATACCCATGCTTTTGAACAAGGTCTGCATCCATATCACTTCTTTAGCTGCTTCCACAAGTCCTTTATATTCTGCTTCTGTTGATGATAAAGCCACTGTGTCTTGCTTCTTTGAACACCAGCTTACAAGCTTATCTCCTAGGTATATCATATACCCATGTGTTGACCATCTGTCATCTTGACTTCCTGCCCAATCTGAGTCACTGTATGCTCTTAGTTTTATATCTGATGTAAAAGGATAATATAATCCTTCTTTTATACTTCTTTTGATATATCTAAGAACTCTTTGTCCTGCAATCCAATGTTGATCCTTCGGACAATGCATAGACTGTGATAGAACTCCCACTGCATAACTAAGATCTGGTCTTGTTAGTGTAGCATAAATCAAACTTCCCAGTAAAGATTGATACTTTCTCATATCTTTAAACTCTGCACCATCATATCTGTTGAGTTTATGATTTACTTCAAGCGGTGTTGAAGCTTCTCTGCAATTCTCCATGTTAAACTTCTTTAGTAAGTTTAGGAGATACCTTTCTTGCGAAACATATATACCATGATCTGTATATGTAACTTCCATTCCAAGAAAGTATGATAACTTTCCTAGATCACTGATCTTGAACTCCTTTTTCAAGGAGTCTCTTTACCTCCTTGATTCCTTCATCTGAGGTACCTGTGATTATAATGTCATCTACATAAATACAAATGTAGATCATACCTTCATCTGTTATCTTGATGAGTAGACTTGCATCAGCCTTTGAACTTTGGTATCCAAGGTCGTTCAGATACTTCACAAGTCTATAATTCCAAGCTCTTGGAGCTTGCTTCAATCCATAGAGAGCTATTTTTAATCTGCAAACATGATCTAAGTAACTCAAACTTACAAACCCTTCAGGTTGTTCCATGTAGACTTCATTTGATATATATCCATTCAGAAATGCATTCTTTATATCTAGCTGACTTAGCTTCCATCCTTTTGATGTTGCTACAACAATCAATGTCCTTATGGTTGACATCTTTGCCACCGGACTAAACGTCTCATCATAATCTATGCCATGCGTCTGAGCATAGCCTTTGACTACCAGTCTAGCTTTCTATCTGGCTATCCTTCCATCTGCAAGCTTCTTGACTTTGTAAACCCATTTATTTCCAATCACTTTCTTACTATTTGGTTTTGGAACAAGTTCCCAAGTCTTGTTCTCCTCAAGAGCATTAAACTCCTCCTTCATTGCTTCTTCCCATTTTTCCTTACCTTTTGCTTCACTATAATTTTGAGGTTCTTCATCTTCCTTTACTAAGTAAGCATAGTTTTTCTAAGTCAAATACGAAGTATCATAGGAATACCTTGGTTGTTTCCTAACTCTGTTTGACCTTCTTGGTTCAAACTCTTCATGTGTATTTGAATACACATCTTCATCAAATCTTGATCCATCTTCATTTCTCATACCTGATCCAATTATGGACGTACTTGCCTACATATGATCTTCATCTCCATTTACCTGCATATGTGATTTACCTTTTTCATTTCTTCTTATCTCTTCTTCAAGTGTTTCAACACTATGCTCTTTATCTGTATACCAGCTCTTTCCTTCATCAAATGTCACATCTCTGGAAACAATAAACTGTTTGGTTAAAGGACTCCATAACCTGTAACCCATCTGCTTTTCATCATATCCGATGAACACACATTTTTCAGCTTTTGGTTCAAGCTTATCTCAACTGTGATGGTACATAAGCAACTGAACCGAACACTTTACGATGATCAAGTGTTGGTTTCTTGCCCCACCAAGCTTCATAAGGGGTCATCCCATTTAAAGTTGTACATGGTAATCTGTTTACCAGATATGTTGCTATATTTACAGCCTCAGCCCAAAGATAATTTGGACAATTCTTCTCCTTTAGCATCACTCTTGCAAACTCAACTAGAGTTCGGTTTCTTCTTTCTGCTACTCCATTTTGTTGCGGTGTATAGCTGCAAGTTATTTCTCTTTTACCTGCATTCCACAGATAATCATTGAACTCTTGACAAAAATATTCTCCTCCTCCATCAAACCTTAGTCTTTTGAGTTTCTGTCCTGTAAGTCTTTCAGCATATGCATGAAAATGCCTGAAAGCTCCAAACACTTCTGATTTCTCTTTCAAAACATAAAGAGTTATCCATCTTGTTGCATCATCAGTGAAAAGAACATAATATCTTGAGCCACTAATAGATCCTTCTTTTGTCAGTCCCCATACACCTGTATGTATAAGTTCTAGCACACCATCGTGTTTGTAACCATCTTTCTGAAATGGTAACCTGTGTGCTTTTCCCATCTGACAGGCTTCACAATTGTGAATCATATGTTGACTCTTCATATTTGGTAATCCTCTAGCGGATTGTTTCTCCACCACAGTTTTGAGTCCTGTTTCATTAAAATGTCCTAACCTCTTATGCCAAAGGTCTAGTTCTGTAAATACCTCATCACCATGTGTGATCAAGGCGTGACCAACATTCCCTTGTACTTTCAGAGTAAAACGTCTACCTTCCTTTTTACCATGAACAATTTGTTTCTATCCTTTCTTTGGATCTTCAACAAATACTCCTTCATTTGTAAACTTGAATTGAAAACCTTTTTCTACTATCTGACCCACGCTTATCAGATTCTTTGGGATTGTTGGAACATACAAAACATTTGTTAGTAGGTCAGCTCCATTCTTACACTTTACCTTTCCAATTGACCTTACATTATGTTTTGTGTTATCACCTATCTGTACTATATGATTTGAAATGCCTCCTTCTAATTCTGATAACAATTCTATATTTCCTGACAAATGATTTTAACAACCAGAGTCAATATAAAATACCTTAAGGTCTTCATTCTCTAACACATTTATTGAGCTCATCATTAATGTTGTATGACCATCATTCTATGTATCATTCGCATAGTTGTAGTAGGTAGTGTTGTGAGACTGATTCTGTCCCCAACTTCTTGCTCCACCTCTACCATATCTGCCTCTTTGATTTTGTCTTCCTCTTTGATATCTTCCGCTTCTGCCTCTACTGTTATTGTTCTGATTCTGGTTTGATCCTTGTGAATTATGCCAGCAATCATGAGCCAAATGATTGCTTAATCCACAGATCCAAAAAGCTTTCTTATTACTTCTTCCTTTTGTATTACTTCTACTTTTATTTTTGTCATTACCTCGTCCTCTTGCATAATTTGCTTGAGCAGTCACTTCTTCTTCATCTTTTTCTTTACCTTTATCACCTTTCTTTTTATTCTTTGCGTACATAGCCGAACCATGTCCTTTTTCTCCATCTGTCTTCAAATCTTGCTCAAACGTTAGCATTAGTCCAAGCAACTGATGTAAATCTGGTACAAAATGATTTAAAGAAAGTTCAGTTGAGAGTACGAAAGGTTTCCACCTTTCATCTCCTCTCAAACCTGCAAGCACTTGCGCTATTAACCTTTGGTCTTTGATATCTTCATTAATTGATCCAAGACTATCTGCCAAGTCTTTCATCTTAGTGACATAATCACTAATTGTTTGACTTTGTTTTTTCTTGAACGTTGTAAACTCTTACCATAAGCTAGCCTTTCTAGCTTTCGTTGTATTCTGGAAATGATCTTCAAATGCACTCCATATATCTTCTGGTTTCTCCAGACCTCTAATATCTGATAGTAGATGATCTGTAACAGTATTATAGATATATGCTCTTGCCGTTGCATCTTTCTTCTGCCACAGCTTCAAGGCTTCTAATTCTTCTCTCTTCGGTTGACTATCATCTTCGAAAGTCGGCTTCATTTCTTATCCTATCACATATATCATTAAGTCCTTACTCATAAGTAAGGCTTCCATGTGCATTACCCATGCCGGATAATTATCTCTGTCCAATTTGTCAATAGAAATGTGATCTGCCATGATCTTCTTGTTTCTGTTACTTCCGGTGAGTGTAACGTTAAATGATTTTTACCTTTTGTAAACCTTTACCTTGAGAATGACTTCGGAATACTTCTTGATGCCATTCACTGTAGATCTCTTTAGCATTCACGTTTCTTTATGAGAATTCTTAAAATTCTCTTTTCGTTTCTTCTTCTTAGAAACCTTTTCTGCTTTTCAGAACCTTTTCTTGTTCTGGTACCACCTTTTGATCTTACTGCTATGATACCACTTCTTGTGGATCTTTCATGCTCTAATACCACTTGTGGATCTTACTGCTCTGATACCACTTGTTGGTACAACATATATTGCGGAATTCGCTGACACCACAAGAACTAAGCTAAAGTGATGTTAGAACACTTCTATAATCATCAGTAGATTAGCAAAATTTCTGAAACTGAAAACTTTATAACTGTATTAGTGAAAACTGAAAATTCACTTTACAGAAAGCTTCACGTTTCCTTCAAGCTTCAATTCTAAACTAATTTACTTCAGTCTTTACACTACTGTATTTTCTTACAGTTAAATAATGTTTCCATCACTTAACTGTGCCAAAACTGTGTTTTGAAACTCACCAAAATTCCACTAAAACTTCACCAGACTCTCACTGGACTGTCACTGGAAACTTACCAAATTGTCACCCGAATCAACTGCAATTCTGTTTGTAATTACTTCAATTGTGTATACATGAAGTAAGGAAATAATACGTGAACTTCCTTCACTGAATGAACTCTATCTCAAGTTTAAGAACAACCTTCACCACTTCTTTTACGGTCAAACTTTGTATGGTGTACATGTCTCGTTTCATATAACTCTTTTAATCAGTTTGTAGCTGAGACTCCTAGCTTCTAGATAAGCTATCTCTCATGAAAAACTTTACACTGTGCTACAAGATCTAACTCTCAGAAGTACCGGAAAATGTTTACTGATAAAAAAATTGTAATTGTTAACTAACTTTCATAGTAACATGAAATCAATTAAATTTCTTCACATATGAAGGATGTGCTCAAATTCTTCCACATGAACATGTGTTTTCTATTAGAGAAGATGTGTACAAAAATAGCTTGGCCTCACTTTGCTCATAGCTATGGAAAACTCTCCTACTCTGAGTAGTTATTCCTTACCATCTCTCTCAGATGAATACCTGACATTTCAGGTTCTATTATTCATCTCTTCATATGCAATCTCTGGCGTCTTCTATATCTCTATCCTCAGTTTCTATATGCGCTATATTATTCCGGTTCTATGCACTCACTTATATACATTTTTTTTGATCCGAGATTCAAACTCGTAATTCTGGAAGTTTCTACACCGTATATTACAGGCGTGAATTTGTCCCTTCACTAAGGCTTCATTTTCTGACTGTTTTTTTCTGCTTTTCTTCGTCTTTATGTCATTATGCATAATTAGTGAGTGAATCTTCAACAGGATTTGTGGTCAGACAAATCACTTAGCTAATGATTGTTGGCATAATACTCAGAACAATGGTGGATATAATCAGAATTTTAATTCAAGAGGAAGAGGTGGTAGAATTCAAAGAGGTAATTTCAGAGGTAGAGGTAGTAGGGGTTACTTTGGAAGAAATGCAGGTAGAGGATTTCAAAGTCAACAACACAAAAAAACCTACTAAAATTATGCTTCAGATCAGAAGGAGGATTCAACATTAATAATGAATGCAACTTCTGAAAGGCAAAGTGAAGACCAAAGGGTCTTCTACATTGACTCATATCCAGAAGATGAAGATGTGTACACATATGTACATTAACTCAGAGATAGTCCACTTATACTTTTGTATAGTCAGGAGCTTGTAAATATTTGCCTATAAATA
>CM035413.1:135319138-135336638 GCA_020310875.1 Ceratopteris richardii
TATCTCTCAAAAAATGATACTAAATCTCAATATGTTTAGTTCTAGCATGGAATACAGGATTTGCTGCCAAATACAAAGAACTCATATTGTCTCCACAAATGATAGGAGTACTCTGAACAATATCAAAAATCTTCATAAGAGTCTTTAACCATATTACTTCCTTTGCAGCTTCTACCATGCCTTTGTATTCAGCTTCTGTAGATGACAAAGCAACTATATGTTGCTGCCCAATCTGCATCACTATATGTCTTGACTCTTGTAAATGAAGTACATCCATAATACAGACCTTCTTTAAGTGTGCCCTTGATGTACCTAAGTACTCTTTGCCCTGCAATCCAATGTTCCTTTCAAACTTTGATAGAGCTTCATATGTTTGAATTCTTCTCCTCCATATCTACTCAATCTATGATTCACTTCCATTGGATTTGGTGCTATCTTGCAATCTTCCATTTTAAATTTGGTTAGAAAACTTTTCAGATACCTTTCTTGAGTAACATATACTCCATGTTGAGTATATGAAATCCCCATTCCCAAAAAGAATGACAAATTTCCCAAGTCACTGATTTTCAATTCTTTCTCCATGTGCTTCTTAATCATGTGTATACCTTTGTCATCTGTTCCTGTAAGTATTATGTCATCAACATAAATACAAACATAAATAAATCCATCCTCACTTGCTTTGACTAGCAAGCTACTATCTGCCTTTGATGCTTGAAATCCAAATTCCTTTAAGAACTTTACAAGCCTATAATTCCATGCCCTTGGGGCCTGCTTCAACCCATACAAAGCTCTCTTGAGCTTACACACATAATTTGGATACACTTGATCTTTGAAACCATCTGGTTGTTACATGTAGACTTCATCTGAAATATAACCATTCAAAAATACATTCTTTACATCTAATTGAGATAATTTCCAACCTTTGCAAGTAGCAATTGCTATTAGAGTCCTTATGGTTGTCATCTTTAAAACAGGACTATAAGTTTCATCATAATCCACACCATATGTTTGTGCATATCCCTTTACAACAAGCCTGGCTTTGTACCTAGATACACTTCCATCTGCAAACCTTTTTGTTTTGTAGACCCATTTACATCCAATGATCTTCTGACTATTTGGTTTAGGAACTAAATCCCAAGTTTCATTTTCCATCAATGCATCATATTCCTCCTGCATAGCTTTTTCCCAATTCTTCTTCCCTTTGGCTTCATCATATGTGGATGGATCTTCATTTGCTTTTAACATGTAAGCATAATCTTTAGTAGTCAAGAATGAAGTATCATAGCTATACCTTGTAGGTTGCCACTTGTGCCTAGATGACCTTCTGAGTTCTCAACTTCTTGAAGTTTTTGGTTCATCACATTCTGGATCAAACCTTGGCACTTCTTCAACTTCAACCTGTACGTCATTGCTCTCCTCTTCATCAAATATCTGGACCTTTGATTTAACTTTCTTTTGATTCACAACTTCTTCAACATCTGCATGAACATTAAGTATACCTGCATACCAAGTACCTTTCTCATCAAATGTAACATCCTTAGACACAAGGAATTGCTTTGTGGATGGACTCCACAACCCATCTGCTTGTCATCATAACCAATGAATACATACTTCTCTACTTTAGGTTCCAATTTATGCCTCAATTGTGATGGCACATATGCATATGCCAAGCATCCAAATATTTTACAATGATCCAAGGTAGGTATCTTACCCCACCAAGCTTCATATGGTGTCATACCCTTCAAAGCTGTACATGGTAACCTATTAACCAAATATGTGGTTGTGTTTACAGCCTCAGCCCACAAATAAGTAGGGCAATTTTTCTCCTTCATCATGGATCTTGCAACTCAACAAGAGTTCTGTTTCTTCTTTCTACTACCCCATTTTGTTGAGGAGAGTACCTGCAAGTAACCTCTCTCTTTATACCTGCATTCCTCAAAGAATCACTAAACTCATTAGATAAATACTTGTTGGAGTAGGACAATCAACAATTGATGATTATATGAAGTCTAGAAATAAAGATATGAAGAAAAGATTGAAGTTCAACTTCATGAAGAGAAGTGAAGATTCAGGAAGAAAAATTCTCTAAATATATGTACATTAGTTTTGTAAATACTTCAAAATACTTGAAGTAATGACGAATCAATATACTTGTAGATAGTCATATTATGAGAGAGAGATGAAATATAGATGAGTAGATGATGAGTATTGGATGTATCATCCATCAGATGTATGAAGAGTTGAATAGAAAGAATGTTCAGAGAATTGCGCGGTGCTTTTTTTCTCTAGTTCTCCTTCTATGTTTGATTTTATCAGAGATCCTTTTGTACACATCTAAGTCCATAGTTAATCTATCTATGGTTAAAGTTTGAGAGTCCAATTGCAAACAGGCTGAGAGAATTTTGTGTAGGAACATCTATATGTGAGAAAGTGTTGAGTGTCTTCTGAAACAGGCACAATCCCAATGGTCAAAGAAATGGTCAGTTCTCAGTGCGTAGTGTAAAGTTTTACAGAAATGAGGAGTCAAAATCTAAGTTCTACGCTAAGCCATATATGGCTAAAAGTATTTGCTTAAACGGATTCTAGTTTGGGAGAACCATGTGTTAGAAGTTGCAGGTGTCAAAGTCAACTCTACAAAAAGGCAGTTTTGAGACATAGGCAGATTGTTTGAAACATTTCACATAATCTACTTGAGATTTTGAAGTGTTTTAACTTGGAGGAAGTGTGCAAACTCTAGGCGACACATTCTACAAAGTTTCATAAAAAACGTTACTCAAATGATCAATCAATGAGTCAATAATGTGCAACAGACTTTTTTGTGAAATGACTTTTTTCACAATTAGCTAAATTCTTGATAGTTTGGTGCTTGTCTTCCAAAATTGGTTGGAGCTTAAAGTTATTCTTGATATAGAGGTGGTCTAACATCAAGGATAGCTTTTTCTTTTGGAGATCAACACTCTCCATTAGTGGTATCAGAGTAGGAAGTATGAAAATTTAGGAAAGGAAGACCTCGACTGCTGCAGATATACAATTTCACACCTTGAAGGTTCAAAACGATAAAGTGTGGAAGAAAGATTGAAGGAAGACACATAAAGGCTATCAAAAGGATCAAAAGGAGCAATATTTGAAGCTAAGGTACATTCATTCCTTATAAGGACTAAAGATTTCATAGTACAGGTCAAGAAAGGATGGGAGATAGTGTCCAAATTGAGAAGTTGGATAGAGAGAACTATCTAGCTTGGTCTATGAGAATGGAAGCTTATCTTATGAGCAAAGATCTGATGGGATACATCACAGGAGAGGAAGAAAAGCTTGAGTTCAAATATCCTAGTGTTCCAACTAGGGAAGAGCTTGCAAATATAAAGATTTGGATGAAGAAGGATGCTCAAGAAAGGAGCATAATCTACATGGCAGTAAATGATTATTTGCAACCTCATATTAGAGGACTTGAAAGTGCAAGTGACATATGGAATGCTTTGGAAGAGCATTTTCAGAATACAACCAAATCAAGGAAAGCTTCATTATGGGCAGAGTTTACTACATTTAAGAAGAAGGCTTCACAATCAATATCTGATTATGTGACAAAGATGAAAGACATTGCTGATTCTTTAGGTGCAGTTGATGAAGATATTGAAGAAGATAAGTTGTTAAGACAAATTCTCACAGGGCTAAGAGGAGATGAGAATTGGAAGCCTTTTATTTTGTCTACAGAACTTTGTTAGATCATTTCACTCCTGATTTGAATCAAGTGTTTGGACATATGCTAACGTTTGAGAATGATATCAAAGGAGATGTTGATAAGAGTGTAGGTCATGCAATTTATTCTAAAGACAAGAAGAAAGGTAGCAAAGGAAAGCAACAATCAGTTGAAGATGAAGGTACTCCAAGTCAAGCAAACTTCCTAAGAGGAAGAGGAAGTGGCAGAAGTAGAGGAAGAGGTAGAAATAACAAAGATAATGTCAGAGCTTGTTGGATATGTGGTAAGACCAATCATCTATCTCATGATTGTTGGCATAATAATCAAAGCAATTGTAATTTTAATCAGAATTTTAATCAAAGAGGAAGAGGTGGCAGATATTAGAGAGGAACTTCAGAGGTAGAGGTGGTAGGAATTATTTTGGAAGAAGTGGAGGAAGAAACTTCCAAAATCAATCTTATAATAACACTTACTACAATTACGCATCAGATCAAAAAGAAGATTCAACTCTAATTATGAATGCAACATGTGAAGCCTCACATGAAGACATGAGAGTATTTTATATTGAATCAGGATGTAGCAATCATCTGAGTGGAAACATTGCTTCGATGACTGATCTAGATCATAAGGCAATCAATCACACAGTCCAAACAGGTGATAATACAAAGCACAAAGTAAAGTCAATTGGTTCAGTTAAAGCCAAAGATGGAAGTACTCTCTTGAGTAAGGTTTTGTATGTTCCTACAATTCCAAAGAATTTGATTAGTGTAGGACGAATTGTGGAAAAAGGATATGAGGTAAGGTTCACTAATGATGGAGTTTATGTTGAAGACCCTAGTCAAGGGTATAAACAAATTGTTATAGGAAAGAAAGAAGGAAGGCTCTTCACATTAAAGATACAAGCTAATATTGGACATGCTATGTTTACATATGGAGAGCAAAAGGTGTCTAAATTGGCTCTTTGGCATAAAGGACTTGGACACTTTAATGAAAGAGGTATCAAAGAAATGGTTAACAATGGTTCAGTACTTGGTTTGCCTAATGTTGCAGGTCAACACATGACATACAGATGTGAAGCATGTCAGTTAGGTAAGGCTCATAAGCAATCATATAATAAGCATGGTTTTATGTATTCAGAAAGACTTGAATTGGTACATACAGATGTGTGGGGTCCTTCAAAGGATTTCAGTATAAATGGTTCAAGATATTATGTCATATATGTTGATGACGCTACCAGGTGGATCACAATCTATGTGATCAAAGACAAGTCAGAAGTGTTTAATACATTTAAACACTATCATGCATATGCAGAGAGAATTACAGGTCAAAAATTGAAGAGGTTAAGGTCAGATGGAGGGGGAGAGTATTTCTCTAATGAGTTCAGTGATTATTTTTGGAATGCAGGTATAAAGAGAGAGGTTACTTGCAGGTACTCTCCTCAACAAAATGGGGTAGCAGAAAGAAGAAACATAACTCTTGTTGAGTTTGCAAGATCCATGATGAAGGAGAAAAGTTTCCCTAATTATTTGAGGGCTGAGACTATAAACACATCCACATATTTGGTCATTAGTGTTGGTGCAGATCAATCACCAATTGAAGATTTGAAGCAAAGAAGGTGGATATATTCACAAGAGTGAAGGACATGTACACATATGTACATTAGTTATGACATAGGTTACATATACTTATGCCTTCATAAAAGTTTGTACATAATTACCTATAAATACTTTTGAAAAATGTCGGGGCATTGTTAGAAGACAATGAGAGACTATGTATGAGCATAGGAATAGAGAAATAAGTGATTGTAAAGGTCAGTAGATACATGAGAAGTGAAGGGAAGTCTCTCTCTCATTTTTCAGTTGTAGTCTTCTTCAGAAATGAAAGAAATCTTGCGCCCGATCTTTTCGAGTCTGCTCCTTCTATGGTAAATCATTTGTGAAATCCTTTTGAGGATATCTAAGTTGATAGTTGATGAGTTTGTGACCAAAAGTTTAGAGTCTAATTGTAAACAGGTTAGGAGAATTATCTGTAGGAACATTCATATGTGTTGAGTGTTCACAGTCTCCTAAACCAGGCGCAGTTTTCGAGTCCAAAGAAATGAGTAGTGCTCAGTGTTGGAGCAAGTCTATGACAAGCCTAAGTATTGGCTTGAGTCCCACAAAGTCATAGAAAAAGCCTTAAAATGAAGACTATGTAAAGTTCACTTGTGAACTACCTCTTGTAACTTTTGAAGAGTTTACTTAATGTAAAAGTAAGAGAATCTTAAGTGGTTGAGTCCACTTGATCAAGAATGGAAAGAGGAGCCACGAATTCGTGATTTGTGGTAGGTAGAGAATCAAATCAATCATTGATTGATTGGAGAGTGATTGAGGGAAGTTAGCCTCCCAAACTCAACTATAAATAGATGGCAGTTTTAGTCGTGGTTAGAGAGACCTATGTGAAGACCTCCAAGAGCTGAGCTTTATGCCATATCAAGGTGTGATTACAAGGCACACATATGTATCAGTAAGTCATTGTATTGTACAAGCAATATACTTTCATTTTCATGATTATTTGAGTTCATCTTTCCATGTTCTTGTGATGTGTACTACTCACTGCCATTACTTCAGTTTTTCTCAGTCAGCTTGCAGAGATTGTTTCTCTGCACTTGGTTCATCATTTTCAGTGATTTAACTTGGTAAAGTTAGCTCTATAAGGCTACTATATGCTCACAAATTTTCATGTCATTTGGATGTTGGAATCTTCAGTTATGTTCATTTGAAGTCAACATGGTATGTTCATCTTCACTTCTCTGTCAGGTACCCGACTTTTTCAGTCATCTTGTCAGAGTCATTTCTCAGTGTTTACTCATCCAAATTCAGTGATTTTAATCTTGTTAGATTCAGCTTACTGTCTAGTATAAGCATACAAATTTTCATGATCAGTGGATTCTTACATCTTGAGTTATGTTAATTTGTCTACTCACTGGTCTATTTCTGTAGCAGCCCGTGAAAATCGGGATGATGTCATCACTTGTTAAAAGTCATTCTCAGTGTGTGGTTTGTTATTTTTGATGAGATTACTGTCTAAAGTTAGCTCTTTAAGCTACCTAGCCTTCCCCAAGAGGAATTAATCTAATTGCTGCTGTGCTCAGAGAATTATGTAAAACACTGGACAGGTGTATTAACCAAGAATAGCAAGTTTTCACCTCTGAGCTAACTCCAACTTATCTGTTTTGATCTATCTTTTTGAGAGTGATCTTCCAAGGTACATAGGGTGTCTAATACATCCATTGGCAAGCTAAAAGGGCCCACCATCTACTCCTGGAGTTCATTTGGCTAGTGTAGAGCAAAGATTTTGCAACACCTCTTCATCTTCAACACATACCTATCCATCTCTTCACAGTGGTATCAGAGCAAGGTTGGACAACATGGCAGATGGATTTCCTTCATCAATTGACAAATTGGACAGAGGTAACTACTCAGCTTGGTCATTAAGAATGGAAGCTTATCTCCAAGGTAGAAGTTTATATGGTTATGTGGCTGGAGATGAAGTTATGCCAAGTTTCAGGAACAAAAGTCAACCAACACAAGAAGAGCAAGAAAGATTGAGCACATGGTGCTCCAAGGATGCACTTGCAAGGTCTTATCTCCTCAACTCTATCTCAGATTTTTTGTTGCCTCACATTAGAAGTTGTAAGACATCTCAGGAAGTGTGGGATGCACTTGAAGCTTTCTTTGCTTCAAGTACTAAAGCTAGGAAGCATCAACTATGGCTGGATTTCACAACTCTCAAGAAGGCTCCCAAACAAAATGTGACTGATTTTGTCACAAAGCTCAAGGACATAGCAGATCAGTTGGGAAGCATTGGAGAGGTAATAGATGAAGAGCAAATTGTAAGGCAGGTCATCAATGGCTTGAAGGCAGATGACAAGTGGGAAGCATTCACCACAGCTATGGATTTGTACATGGACATGCATGTACCTGATTTCAACACACTCATTGGACAATTACTTACTCAAGAGGCAAAGCTTATCAAAAATGGAGAAAGCTCTAAAGGTAATCAATCTTCAGCTTTATACACGGATAAAAGCAAGTCTAAAGATAACAAAGGAAAGGCAAAGAAAGTGGATGATGAAGCAGGTACATATCAAGCTAACTATGCAGGTAGAGGAAGACATGGCAGAGGTAGAGGAAGAGGAGGTAGACAAGGCAGGGGGAGATCCCAAGACTCCAACTCATGTTCTATTTGTGGATTAACTAATCATACAACTGAAATTTGCTTTAGGAATTCCAGGAATCAAAGAGGCAGAGGATACAATAGAGGAAGTTATGGCTACTCAAGAGGAAGGTTCAACAACTACCATGGCAACTACAACAACTACAATCATTCAAACTATCAAGGAGGCTACAAAGGAAGGAGAGACTACAATAACTACACAGAAGACTCAAACAAAGAGGATTCATTATTGATCATGAACATGGCTATGCCACAAGGTAAATCTGATGAGCATGTTTTCTACATAGATTCAGGTTGTTCAAATCATGTGGCAGGAAATGTGGCGCTCCTATCAGATTTAGAAGATCCAAGGAATAAGCATGAGGTACAAACAGGAGATGATACAAAACATCCTGTGGAGAAAATAGGCAATGTCAAAGCACCTGATGGAAACATCAACCTACTCAGTAAGGTACTCTATGTCCCTACCATAACAAAGAATTTGATAAGTGTTGGGCAGATAGTAGAGAAAGGGTTGCAAGTCAGGTTCACAAAAGCAGGAGCATTTGTTGAAGATCCAAGTCAAGGATTCAGAAGAATTGCAAAAGGTGAAAAGACAGGTAGATTGTTCACATTTGAATTACAGGACACTAGAAACATTGCTCTCTTTAATTATGGTAGTCAGACACTCACAGAATTGGAAGTATGGCACAAAAGGTTAGCACATATTGGTGAAAGGTCATTAAAGCAAATCTGCAGGGACCAAAGTGTACTTGGACTTCCTAATTTGTCAAAACAACATATGATTTATAAGTGCAGTGCATGTCAATTTGGAAAGTCTCACAGGTTACCATTCATGAAGAAAGGTTATATGCATGGAGATCTCTTGGAGTTGGTTCATACAGATGTATGGGGACCAAGCAAGGAAGCTTCAATATCAGGATCAAGGTATTATGTTTCCTTTATTGATGATTGCAGCAGATGGACTATCCTATTCTTTATGAAACACAAAGATGAAGTTTTTTCATGTTTCAAAAGATATTTGGCTCTTGTGGAGAATCAAACAGGTAAATCACTAAAAAGGCTAAGGTCAGATGGAGGGGGAGAATACTTCTCCCATGAGTTTGATTCTTTTCTTCAAGAAAGAGGAATCAAAAGAGAGGTAACTACAAGGTACACTCCTGAGCAAAATGGAGTGGCAGAAAGGAGGAATAGGACAGTTGTTGAAGCTGCAAGGTCTATGTTAAATGAAAAGCATTTACCTAATTACTTATGGGCTGAGGCTGTATCTACAGCCACTTACTTGATTAACAGGTTGCCTTCAAAATCCCTTGATGGGATGACTCCATATGAGGCTTGGAATGGAAGAAGACCAAGTTTAGATCATTGTAAAATTTTTGGATGTATTGCTTTTGCTCATGTTCCTTCACAGGTTAGAGGCAAGATGGATCCAAAAGCAGAAAGGTGTGTATTTATTGGATATGACAACAATCAAAAGGGCTACAGGTTATACAACCCTACCAACAAAGGATTCTTGGTAAGCAGAGATGTAGTTTTTGATGAGAACAATTCATGGTATGAAGATTCATGCAGGAAGGTCAATTTACCATATGATCTTGAAGAAGATTTTCCAAAGCTTGGTAGAGAACAATCAAAGATTGAAGAACAAGACACCTCAGAGGATGATGAAGAATGTCAGATGGAAAAGATCAAAGCATGGAAGTCTAAAGGTAAAGCAAAATTGCAGGAACTTGGACATGAGGCAGAATCATCAAATCATGGCCTAAGAAGATCTATGAGGGAAAAGAAAAAACCAAAAAGGTATGGGTTTGACACCTCATTAGTAACTAAACATTCTATCTACATAGCACAGGACATAAACCAAGAGGAGCCATCATCATTTGAAGAGGCCAAAGCAAAAACAGAATGGAAGCATGCAATGAAGGAAGAGATTGAAGCACTTGAGGAAAACAACACTTGGGATTTGGTGCCCAAGACTTCATCCATGAAGGTAATAGGCTCAAGATGGGTCTATAAACTCAAGAAAAATTCTGATGGTTCAATTAACAGGTATAAGGCAAGACTTGTGGCAAAAGGTTTTGCACAAACTCAGGGAATTGATTATGAGGAGACTTTCTCTCCTGTGGCAAAGATGCCTACTATTAGGGTTTTGCTTAGTATTGCCTCTTCCAAGAATTGGAAGATACTTCAACTAGATGTAAAGAATGCATTTTTGAATGGTTGGATAACAGAAGAGGTATATATGGCACAACCACCTGGTTTTGAGAATCAAGTTTATCCTCATTATGTGTGTAAACTTAACAAAGCATTGTATGGTCTCAAGCAAGCTCCAAGAGCTTGGAATTTCAGGCTTGTTTCATTCTTGCAGGACAAAGGCTTTCAACCAAGCAAAGCAGATCCTTCACTCTTTATTAAAAAGAGTAATTCCGAGGTCATCTACCTATGTGTATATGTAGATGATATTATATTGACAGGAAATGATGCAGATGGTATGAAGAAGATCAAAGATCAGATGAGAGAAGAGTTCAAGATAAGTGATTTGGGTTCACTTACCTACTTCCTAGGTTTGGAAGTTGTCTACAAAGATCATGGTTTGTTTCTCACTCAAAGAAAGTACATTAAGGACATGTTGGCAAAATTCAAGATGCAAGATTGTAAGATTGCAGGTACTCCAATGGAGGTCAATCACAAATTGAGCTCACATGAAGGTGAACTCATAGAGGACATCACATCATATCAAAGTCTAGTGGGTAGTCTCAACTATGCCACATTGACAAGAGTAGATATATGTTACAGTGTGAGTGTGCTAAGCCAATTTATGCACACACCAAGGAAACCACATATGGATGCTGCCAAAAGGATACTCAAATATCTCAAAGGAACCATAAATGAAGGACTTTACTATCCTTATGTATCTGATTTAGGTTTGAAGCTATTTTCTGATGCAGATTGGGCTGGCTCCAAGGAAGATAGAAGGAGCACTTCAGGTTATCTTACCTTTGCAGGTTCAAAGCTTATTTCATGGTCATCCAAGAAGCAACCCACAGTTGCTCTCTCTTCTACTGAAGCTGAATATAGAGGTCTTGCTATAGCTACACAAGAAGCTATGTGGATGAAGACATTATTCAAAGATCTTGGATTGGAGTTTGAACTCCAACTATTTCTGGTGACAATATGAGTTCTATTCATTTGGCTGCTAATCCTATTTTTCATGCAAGGACTAAACATATTGAAGTTCATTATCACTATGTACGAGAGAAGGTTCTAAGCAAAGAGATTCAAATATCATATGTGTCCACTCATCAACAATGTGCAGATATTCTAACCAAAGCATTGGATGGTACAAAGCTTTGCAAATTCAAGGCTATGATTGGTTTGCAGGTAATCTTGGAAGATTGAAGACCTCAAGCATATTTGGCTTGAGGGGGAGCTGTTGGAGCAAGTCTATGACAAGCCTAAGTATTGGCTTGAGTCCCACAAAGTCATAGAAAAAGCCTTAAAATGAAGACTATGTAAAGTTCACTTGTGAACTACCTCTTGTAACTTTTGAAGAGTTTACTTAATGTAAAAGTAAGAGAATCTTAAGTGGTTGAGTCCACTTGATCAAGAATGGAAAGAGGAGCCACGAATTCGTGATTTGTGGTAGGTAGAGAATCAAATCAATCATTGATTGATTGGAGAGTGATTGAGGGAAGTTAGCCTCCCAAACTCAACTATAAATAGATGGCAGTTTTAGTCGTGGTTAGAGAGACCTATGTGAAGACCTCCAAGAGCTGAGCTTTATGCCATATCAAGGTGTGATTACAAGGCACACATATGTATCAGTAAGTCATTGTATTGTACAAGCAATATACTTTCATTTTCATGATTATTTGAGTTCATCTTTCCATGTTCTTGTGATGTGTACTACTCACTGCCATTACTTCAGTTTTTCTCAGACAGCTTGCAGAGATTGTTTCTCTGCACTTGGTTCATCATTTTCAGTGATTTAACTTGGTAAAGTTAGCTCTATAAGGCTACTATATGCTCACAAATTTTCATGTCATTTTAATGTTGGAATCTTCAGTTATGTTCATTTGAAGTCAACATGGTATGTTCATCTTCACTTCTCTGTCAGGTACCCGACTTTTTCAGTCATCTTGTCAGAGTCATTTCTCAGTGTTTACTCATCCAAGTTCAGTGATTTCAAGCTTGTTAGATTCAGCTTACTGTCTAGTATAAGCATACAAATTTGCATGATCAGTGGATTCTTACAACTTGAGTTATGTTAATTTTTCTACTCACTGGTCTATTTCTGTAGCAGCCCGTGAAAATCGGGATGATGTCATCACTTGTTAAAAGTCATTATCAGTGTGTGGTTTGTTATTTTTGATGAGATTACTGTCTAAAGTTAGCTCTTTAAGCTACCTAGCCTTCCCCAAGAGGAATTAATCTAATTGCTGCTGTGCTCAGAGAATTATGTAAAACACTGGACAGGTGTATTAACCAAGAATAGCAAGTTTTCACCTCTGAGCTAACTCCAACTTATCTGTTTTGATCTATCTTTTTGAGAGTGATCTTCCAAGGTACATAGGGTGTCTAATACATCCATTGGCAAGCTAAAAGGGCCCACCATCTACTCCTGGAGTTCATTTGGCTAGTGTAGAGCAAAGATTTTGCAACACCTCTTCATCTTCAACACATACCTATCCATCTCTTCACACTCAGTGCACAGTGTAAAATTTTATACATGTGATAGCTCAAAATCTAAGTTGAGAGATAAGCTATCTACAGCCAAAAGGATTTGGCAAAACGGGTTCGACATTGTGAGAAGCAAAGTTAAGAAGTTAGGGGTGTCAAATCAACTTCTCAGAAGTACAGATTTGGACATAGGTAACTTGTGAAGTTGATTTCTCAAGTTATACTAAAAAGTTTGGAGAACTTTAACTTGGAGGAGGTGTGCAATGTTTAGGTGACACTTCATACAAATTTTCATAGAAAACTTTAAAGGTTTGATAAGTCAATGAGAAGAAATTGTGTAGCAGATTTTCTGTGTTTCATCTTCTTCACAGAAACTTTCAATTTTTGATAATTTGAAGATTGGACCTCCAAATTGGTAAAGGTTTTGACTTACTCTTGGTATAGAGGTGCTCTAATCACAAGAGTAGGTTGTTCTTTTGGAGATTAACACTCTCCATCAGTGGTATCAGAGCAGGAGACATCAAAATCAAGAAAAGGAGGATCCCGACTGCTGCAGATTCAAGAATTTCAACAATTGAAGAGCTAGAAGGTGAAAGTTTGAAGGCAAAGCTTGAGGAGGAGACCATACAACATCAAGAAGGACAAAAGGAGTCTAATTCGAAGTAAAGGTACACATATTGCTCATAAAGGTTGAAGTTTTCAATACACAGGAGGACACAAGATGGGAGATTCTCTTCAGATAGAGAAATTGGATAGGGAAAACTATCCTGCATGGTCAATGAGGATGGAAGCTCATCTTATGAGCAAAGATTTAATAGCCTACATCACAGGTGAAGAGGAGAAGCCAAGTTTCAGAGATCCTAGTGTTCCAACTAGGGAAGAGTTAGCATATTTGAAGAATTGGATGAAGAAAGATGCTCAAGCTAGGAGCATTATATATATGGCAGTCAATGATTACTTGTTGCCTCATATTCGAGGTCTTGAAAGTGCAACTGATATTTGGAATGCTTTGGAGGAGCATTTCCAGAATACTACAAAGTCAAGGAAGGCATCTTTATGGGCAGAGTTTACAACCTTCAAGAAGAAGGCTTCTCAATCTATTTCAGACTATGTAACAAGGATGAAAGACATTGCAGATGCATTAGGAGCTGTTGATGAAGACATTGAGGAGGATAAATTGGTAAGGCAAATTCTTACAGGCTTAAGAGGTGATGACAAATGGAAGCCATTCATTTTGTCTACAGAGTTATCACTTGATCATTTCACCCCTGATTTAAATCAGTTGCTAGGTCATATGCTAACATTTGAGCAGGATGTTAAAGGAGATAGTGACAAGAGTGCAGGTCTTGCAATGTACTCAAAGGACAAGAAGAAGAATAGCAAAGGAAAGCAACAACCAAATGAAGATGAAGGCACAACTAGTCAAGCCAACTTCCTAAGAGGTAGAGGAGGTGGCAAAGGTAGAGGAAGAGGCAGGAATAACAAAGATGGAGGCAAAGCTTGCTGGATTTGTGGTAAGACAAATCACTTAGCTAATGATTGTTGGCATAATACTCAGAATAATAATGGATATAATCAGAACTATAACTCTAGAGGAAGAGGAGGCAGAAATCAAAGAGGTAATTTCAGAGGCAGAGGTGGTAGGAGTTACTTTGGAAGAAATGCAGGTAGAGGATTCCAAAGTCAACAATACAACAATACCTACTACAATTATGCTTCAGATCAAAAGGAGGATTCAACATTAATAATGAATGCTACTTGTGAAAGTCAGAGTGAAGATCAGAGAGTCTTCTACATTGACTCAGGGTGTAGCAACCACCTGAGTGGTAATATATCTTTGATGACTGATTTGGAGAATAAGGTGTTTAATCATGTTGTTCAAACAGGAGACAACACAAAGCATAATGTGAAGTCAATTGGATCAGTGAAGGCTAAGGATGGTAGTACCTTATTGAGTAAGGTCTTGTATGTTCCTACAATTCCTAAGAATTTGATAAGTGTAGGACAAATTGTTGAAAAGGGATATGAAGTAAGGTTCACTAATGATGGAGTATATGTGGAAGACCCTAGTCAAGGGTATAAACACATTGTTTCAGGGAAGAAAGAAGGAAGACTATTTACATTGAAGATTCAAGGCAATATTGGTCATGCTATGTTCACATATGGAGGACATAAGATCTCTGAGTTAGATCTTTGGCACAAGAGGCTTGGACATTTCAATGAAAGAGGTATTAAAGACATGATTAATAATGGTTCAGTGCTTGGATTGCCTAATGTTGCAGGTCAACATATGACATATAGATGTGAGGCATGTCAATTAGGTAAGGCTCATAAGAATTCTTACTCCAAGCATGGTTTCATGTACTCAGAGAAGCTTGAATTGGTACACACAGATGTGTGGGGGCCATCAAAGGACTTCAGTATAAATGGGTCAAGGTATTATGTGATTTATGTTGATGATGCTACTAGATGGATCACTATTTATGTGATTAAAGATAAGTCAGAAGTGTTTAATACATTTAAACACTATCATGCATATGCAGAAAGAATTACAGGACACAAGTTGAAAAGACTAAGGTCAGATGGAGGGGGAGAGTATTTCTCTAATGAGTTCAGTGATTATTTGTGGAATGCAGGTATAAAAAGGGAAGTTACTTGCAGGTACTCTCCTCAACAAAATGGTGTAGCAGAAAGGAGAAATAGAACACTTGTTGAGTTTGCAAGATCCATGATGAAGGAGAAAAATTGCCCTAATTATTTGTGGGCTGAGGCTGTAAATACAGCTACTTATTTGGTTAATAGATTACCATGTAAAGCCTTGCAGGGTATGACACCATATGAGGCTTGGTGGGGTAAGAGACCTACCTTGGATCATTGCAGAGTTTTTGGATGTGTGGCATATGCTTATGTGCCATCACAATTAAGGCACAAGTTGGAGCCTAAAGCTGAAAAATATGTTTTCATTGGTTATGATGACAAGCAAATGGGCTATAGATTGTGGAGTCCATCTACAAAGCAATTCATGGTTTCTAAAGATGTGACATTTGATGAGCAGAGCACTTGGTATGCAGGTACAATTAATATCAATACAGGTAATGAAGAAGAAGTGAGCCAAAGGAAAGGTAAATCAAAGGTTCAAATATTTGATGAACAAGAGAATAATGAAGTGCAGATTGAAGTGGAAGAAATACCAAGATTTGATCCTGAATATGAAGAACCAGAAACCTCAAGAAGTGGAGAGCTTAGGAGGTCTACAAGGAACAGATGGCAACCTACAAGGTATAGCTATGATACTTCATTTTTGGCCACAAAAGATTATGCTTATATGATGAATACAGATGAAGACCCTTCTACATATGAAGAGGCAAGAGGTAAGGAAAAATGGGAGAAAGCTATGCAGGAAGAATATGATGCATTGATGGAAAATCAAACATGGGATTTGGTTCCAAAACCAAATAGTTAGAAAATCATTGGATGCAAATGGGTTTACAAAACCAAGAGGTTTGCAGATGGAAGTGTGTCTAGATACAAAGCTAGACTTGTTGTCAAAGGGTTTGCTCAGACTTATGGTGTTGACTATGATGAGACTTATAGTCCTGTGGCAAAGATGACAACCATCAGGACACTTATAGCTATTGCTGCATGTAAAGGTTGGAAGTTATGTCAACTTGATGTGAAAAATGCTTTTCTGAATGGTTATATTTCAGATGATGTGTTCATGGAGCAACCTCAAGGGTTCAAAGATAAAAGGTATCCAGATCATGTGTGCAAGCTCAAGAGAGCTTTGTATGGCTTGAAGCAGGCCCCAAGGGCATGGAACTATAGACTTGTAAAGTTCTTGAAAGAACTTGGATTTCAGGTGTCTAAGGCAGATAGTAGCTTGCTTGTCAAAGCAAGTGATAATGGTTTCATATACATGTGCATATATGTTGATGATATAATCCTTACAGGTACAGATGAAGAAGGAATATATATATACACTATAGACTTGTAAAGTTCTTGAAGGAACTTGGATTTCAGGTGTCTAAGGCAGATAGTAGCTTGCTTGTCAAAGCAAGTGATAATGGTTTCATATACATGCGCGTTATATACATATATATATATATATATATATATATATATATATATATATATATATATATATATATATATATATATATATATATATATATATATATATATATATATACTTGTAGATAGTCGTATTATGAGAGACAGATGAAATATAGATGAGTAGATGATGAGTATTGGATGTATCATCCATCTGATGTATGAAGAGTTGAATAGAAAGAATGTTCAGAGAATTGCGCGTTGATTTTTTTTTTAGTTCTCCTTCTATGTTTGATTTTATCAGAAATACTTTTGTACACATCTAAGTCCATAGCTAATTTATCTATGGTTAAAGTTTGAGAGTCCTATTGCAAACAGGCTGAGAGAAGTTTGTGTAGGAACATCTATATGTGAGAAAGTGTTGAGTGTCTTCTGAAACAGGCGCAATCCCGATGGTCAAAGAAATGGTCAGTTCTCAGTGCAAAGTGTAAAGTTTTACACAAATGAGGAGTCAAAATCTAAGTTGGAAGGTAAGCCATCTATGGCTAAAGTATTTGCTTAAACCGGTTCTAGTTTGCGAGAACCATGTGTTAGAAGTTGCAGGTGTCAAAGTCGACTCTACAAAAAGGCAGTTTCAGACATACGTAGATTGTTTGAAACACTTCTGATAATCTACTTAATCTTTTGAAGTGTTTTAACTTGGAGGAAGTGCGCAAACTCTAGCAACACATTCTACAAAGTTTCATCAGAAACTTTACTCAAATGATGAATCAATGAGTCAATAATGTGCAACAAACTTTTTTGTGAAATGACTTTCTTCACAGTTAGCTAAATTCTTGATAGTTTGGTACTTGT
>CM035413.1:135394138-135396638 GCA_020310875.1 Ceratopteris richardii
GCCTTGATGACTGATTTGGAGAATAAGGTATCTAATCATGTTGTTCAAACAGGTGATAATACAAAGCACAATGTGAAGTCAATTGGATCAGTGAAGGCCAAGGATGGTAGCACCTTATTAAGTAAGGTCTTGTATGTTCCTACAATTCCTAAGAATTTGATAAGTGTAGGACAAATTGTGGAAAAAGGTTATGAAGTGAGGTTCACTAATGGAGTGTTTGTGGAAGACCCTAGCAATGGGTATAAACAAATTGTTTCAGGGAAGAAAGAAGGAAGATTGTTCACATTGAAGATTCAAGGTAATGTTGGTCATGCCTTGTTCACCTATGCAGGACATAAGATCTCTGAGTTAGATCTTTGGCACAAAAGACTTGGACATTTCAATGAAAGAGGTATTAAAGACATGATTAATAATGGTTCAGTGCTTGGATTTCCTAATGTTGCAGGTCAACATATGACATACAGATGTGAGGCATGTCAATTAGGTAAGGCTCATAAGCAACCCTATTCTAAGCATGGGTTTATGTATTCAGAGAAACTTGAGTTGGTACACACAGATGTGTGGGGACCATCAAAGGATTTCAGTATCAATGGATCAAGGTATTATGTGATTTATGCTGATGATGCTACCAGATGGATCACTATCTATGTGATCAAAGATAAGTCAGAGGTATTCAATACATTCAAACATTATCATGTGTATGTAGAGAGAATTACAGGACATAAATTGAAGAGACTAAGGTCAGATGGAGGGGGAGAGTATTTCTCTAATGAGTTTAGTGATTACTTGTGGAATGTAGGTATAAAAAGAGAGGTTACTGGCAAGTACTCTCCTCAACAAAATGGTGTAGCAGAGAGGAGGAATAGAACTCTTGTTGAGTTTGCAAGATCCATGATGAAGGAGAAAAATTGCCCAAATTATTTGTGGGCTGAGGCTGTAAACACAACTACTTATTTGGTCAATAGGCTACCTTGTAAAGCCTTGCAGGGTATGACACCATATGAGGCATGGTGGGGTAAGAGACCTACATTAGACCATTGCAAAGTATTTGGATGTTTGGCCTATGCATATGTGCCATCACAATTAAGGCATAAATTGGAACCTAAAGCTGAAAAATATGTGTTTATTGGTTATGATGATAAGCAGATGGGATACAGGTTGTGGAATCCATCCACAAAACATTTTCTTGTATCAAAAGATGTTACATTTGATGAGCAAGGTACTTGGTATGCTGGTAATATCAATATTAATACAGATGATGAAGAAATTGTGAGTCAAAGGAAAGGTAAATCAAAGATTCAGATATTTGATGAACAAGAGAATCATGAAGTGCAGGTTGAAGTGGAAGAGACACCAAGATTTGATCCTGAATGTGAAGAACCAGAAACCTCAAGAAGTGGAGAACTCAGGAGGTCTACAAGGCACAAATGTCAACCTACAAGGTATAGCTATGATACTTCATTCTTGACTACTAAGGATTATGCTTACATGGTTAAAGCAGATGAAGACCCTTCTACATATGAAGAGGCAAAAGGTAAAGAGATTTGGGAAAAAGCTATGCAGGAAGAATATGATGCATTAATGGAGAATCAAACATGGGATTTGGTTCCAAAACCAAATAGTCAGAAGATCATTGGATGCAGGTGGGTTTATAAGACAAAGAGATTTGCAGATGGAAGTGTGTCTAGGTACAAAGCTAGACTTGTTGTTAAAGGATTTGCTCAGACATATGGTATTGACTATGATGAGACTTATAGTCCAGTGGCAAAGATGACAACTATTAGAACACTCATAGCAATTGCTGCATGCAAAGGTTGGAAATTGTGTCAATTAGATGTGAAGAATTCTTTTTTGAATGGCTATATTTCAGATGATGTTTTCATGGAGCAACCTCAAGGATTCAAAGATGGAAGATATCTAGATTATGTGTGTAAGCTCAAGAGAGCTTTATATGGCTTGAAGTAGGCCCCAAGGGCATGGAACTATAGGCTTGTAAAGTTCTTAAAGGAACTTGGATTTCAAGTATCTAAAGCAGATAGTAGCTTGCTTGTCAAAGCAAGTGATGATGGGTTCATTTACATATGTATATATGTTGATGATATAATTCTTACAGGTACATATGAGAAAGGCATACAAAGCTTAAAGAATCAAATGGAGAAAGAGTTCAAAATCAGTGACTTGGGAGATTTGTCATACTTCTTGGGCATGGAGATTTCATACACTCAACATGGAGTGTATGTGACTCAAGAAAGGTATTTGAAGAATTTGTTAACCAAGTTTAAGATGAATGATTGCAGAGTAGCACCTACTCCAATGGAGGTGAATCACAAATTAAGCAGATTTGGAGGTGAAGAGTTCAAGGACATGAAACAATATCAGAGTTTGGTTGGTAGTCTTATCTAGGCAACATTAACTAGGCGTGATTTATCATATGCAGTTGGGGTGTTGTCTCAATTCATGCATTGTCCTAGGAAAGAGCATTGGATTGCAGGTCAAAGAG
>CM035413.1:135414138-135419138 GCA_020310875.1 Ceratopteris richardii
AAGCTCTAGTGAAACCTTCAAGGTTGATATCCAATGCTTTTCAAGGTACAAGACAAAGCCAAGTGTTAAGGCTTGTTTTGCACCAACAGCTCCCCCTCAAGCCAAACACTTGCTTGAGTCTTCATCTTTAGTCTTCAATGATATCCTGCAATCCTATCATTGATTTAAACCTGCATAGCTTGCTCCCATCCAAAGATTTTGTAAGCAAATCTGCACATTGAATATTAGTGGACACATATGATAATTGGATTTCCTTGCTAAGTAATTTCTCCCTCACATAGTGGTAATGCACCTCTATGTGTTTTGTCCTAGCATGATACACAGGATTAGCTGCTAGGTGAAGTGAACTTGTGTTATCTCCAAATATGATAGGTGGCCTTGTATATAGACCCAATTCTGAGTATAGTAGCTTCAACCATATGGCTTCTTGAGTGGCATTGGCTCGCCCTCTGTATTCTGCCTCAGTAGATGATAGGGCTACTGTGGGTTGTTTCTTGGATGACCAAGAAATTGGTTTATCACCTGCAAAGCATATGTAACCAGATGTACTCCTTCTGTCATCCTTGCAACCTGCCCAATCTGCATCTGAGTATACCTTGATGTCAATGTCTGATGAATATGGATAATACAAACCATGATTTTGTGTTCCCTTTAGGTACTTTACTATCTTCTTGGCTGCCTCCAAATGTGGTACTCTTGGTTTATGCATAAATTGGCTAAGTACACTAACACCATATGATATATCAATTCTGGTTAAGGTAGCATAATTGAGACTACCTACCAAACTTTGATAACCTGTAATGTCCTTGAGTTCTTCTCCTTCATGTGCACTAAGTTTGTGGTTGACCTCCATAGGAATGTTTGAGACTTTAGCTTCCTGCAAATTAAACTTCTTGACCATGTCCTGAATGTACTTCTTCTGAGTAATGAATATACCTGAATTTGTGTAGACCAATTCAAGCCCTAGGAAGTACTTCAATAATCCAAGATCATTGATCTTGAATTCCTTCATCATTTGACCTTTGATGTGTCTAATTCCTTGAACATCATTTCCTGTAATAATGATGTCATCAACATAGACACACAAGTATATTACCTCTGAATTGTTCTTCTTTATAAACAATGAAGTATCTGCTTTACTCATCACAAATCCTTGATCCAAGAGATAGGTTGTCAACCTATAATTCCATGCTCTAGGTGCCTGCTTCAATCCATATAGAGCCTTCTTCAATTTACACACATGATTTACCTTATTGGGATCCTCATAACCAGGTGGTTGTGACATGTAGACCTCTTCAGATATCCATCCATTCAAGAATGCATTCTTTACATCCAATTGGTACATGTTCCAATTCTTGGATGCAGCTACACTCACCATAATTCTGATAGTTGGCATCTTGACCACAGGAGAAAATGTCTCCTCATAATCAATGCCTTGGGTTTGTGCAAAACCCTTGGCTACTAACCTAGCTTTGTACCTGCTTATTGTACCATCTGAGTTCCTTTTGAGTTTGTAGATCCATCTGGATCCTATCACCTTCATGGAGTCCTTCTTGGGTACCAAATCCCAAGTATCACTCTCCTTGAGAGCCTCCATTTCTTCATCCATTGCTTCCTTCCATTCTGGTTTAGTAATGGCTTCCTCAAATGTACCTGGTTCTTCACTTAAGGTATCCTTTGCAAGATATACAGAGTGCTTGGTTACAAGTGAAGTATCATACCCATACCTAATTGGTTTCTTCTTTTCTCTTGAAGATCTCCTCATAGCTTGAGTTGAGGATTCTGGATTGTCTTCAAGTTGCTTCATCTTCATCTTCCCTTTGGATTTTCAAGCTTTGAATTCTTCAATGTTGATGGTGTCTTCATCATCTAAACTTGTGTCCTCATTCTGAGTTGGTTCTTGCCTGACAAGCTTTGGAAAGTCTTCTTCCATATCATAAGGTAGGCTAACTTTCCTGCACTCATTATCATACCATGAATCATTTTCATCAAAGATGACATCTCTGCTTACCTTGAAGCCTTTATTTGAAGGGTTATAGAACCTGTATCCTTTCTGATTCAAATCATAACCAATGAAAATACACTTTTCAGCCTTAGGGTCTAGCTTTCCCCTTACCTGTGAGGGAATATGCACATATGCAACACACCCAAAGATCTTGCAATGATCCAGAGAAGGTCTCTTACCATGCCAAGCCTCATAGGGTGTCATTCCATCAAGTGTCTTTGATGGCAACCTGTTGATTAAGTATGTGGCAGTAGATACACTCTCTGCCCAAAGGTAATTTGGTAATTTTTTCTCATTAAGCATAGACCTAGCTGTCTCCACAATGAGTCTATTCCTCCTTTCAGCTACCCCATTTTGTTCAGGTGAGTACCTTGTGGTAATCTCCCTCTTGATGCCTCTTTCCTGCAAGAACTCTTCAAAGTCATTGGAGAAGTATTCTCCACCACCATCTGACCTTAGCCTCTTCAAATGTCTACCTGTTTGATTCTCAACTAATGCAAGATATCTTTTGAAACAGTTAAATACTTCATCTTTATGTTTCATGAAGTACAAGACAGTCCATCTGCTATAATCATCTATAAAAGATACATAGTACCTTGATCCAGATATGGATGGCTCCTTGCTTGGTCCCCAAACATCTGTATGCACCAATTCCAAGTAGTCTTCATGCATAAAACCTTTTTTGGTATATGGCAATCTGTGTGACTTACCAAATTGACAAGCCCCACACTTGTATATCATGTGTTGCTTGGATACATTAGGTATCCCAAGCACACATTGATCCCTACTCATTTTCTTTATGGTCCTCTCTCCAATGTGACCTAATCTTTTGTGCCACATCTCCAATTCTGATAGAGTTTGGTCCTTGTAGTTGTATAATGCAATGTTCTTAGTATCCTCAAGTTCAAAAGTAAATAGTCTACCTGATTTCTCTCCCTTGGCTATCCTTCTGAATCCATGTCTTGGATCCTCCACATATGCACCATGTTGAGTGAACCTGACCTGTAGACCTTTTTCAACAATCTGACCTACACTCATCAGATTCTTGGTGATTGTTGGAACATACAATACTCTGCTTAGCAAATTCTGATTACCATCACTTGTTTTAACATTACCTACTTTAACCACTGAATGTTTAGTGTCATCACCTGTCTGCACTTGGTGCTTGCCTTTAGGTTCTTCCAAATCAGAGAGTAAGGCAACATTCCCAGCTACATGGTTAGAGCAACCTGAGTCAATATAGAACAAATGATCATCATTGATACCTGATTTAGATGTCATGTTCATAATCAACAAGGAATCATCTTGATCCTCTGCATAATTGTTGTAATCCTTTCTGTTCCTGTATCCTCCTTGATAATTGCCATTGTGATTGTAGCTATTGTTGTAGTTATTGTTGTAATTATTGTTGTAGCCATGGTAGCCTTGAGATTGATTGAATCTGCCTCTGCCTTGGGAGTATCCTCCTCTTTGGTGACCTCTTCCTCTTTGGTTCTTATAATTTTTGTAGCATTCATCTGTAGTATGGTTAGACAAGCCACAAATATTGCATGGAGATTGATTATAGGGTCTCCCCCTACCTGACTTACCTCCTCTGCCCCTACCTCTAGATGATCTACCTCTCCCTGCATAGTTTGCTTGGGAGGTGGATCCTTCTTCATCAACTTTCTTACTTTTACCCTTGTCTTTAGACTTCTTATCTGTATATAGGGCAGAGGGATTGTTACCTTTTGATTGCTCTCCATTCTTTGTGATCTTTGCTTCATGTGTAAAGAGTTGTCCAATCAGAGTTGTTAGATCAGGTGCTTGGATGTCCATGTACAAGTCCATTGCAGTGGTAAAGCTCTCCCACTTGTCATCTGCTTTGAGTCCATTGATCACTTGTCTGACTATTTGTTCTTCTTCAATTTCTTCTCCAACACTTGCAAGTTGATCTGCAATGTCTTTGACTTTGGTGACAAACTCTGAGACACATTGTTTTGATTGCTTCCTAAGAGTTGTAAACTCAATCCATAGCTGATTCTTTCTGGCCCTTGTGCTTGATGAGAAGTATGTTGACAAGGTTTCCCAAGTCTCTTGGGAAGTCTTACAGTTCCTTACATGAGGTAGAAGGAAATCAGAGATAGAGTTTAGAAGATATGACCTTGCCAAAGCATCTTTAGCACACCATTGGTTGAGTCTCTCATGTTCATCCTTTGTAGGTAGGCCTCTGGTTTTGAATGAGGGCAACTCCTCATCTCCTGATATGTATCCATACAAGCTTCTCCCTTGTAGATAGGTCTTCATTCTCAATGACCAAGCCTGGTAGTTATTTCTATCCAATTTGTCAATGAAGGAAGGGAAACCATCACCCATGATTACCTTATTTGCTCTGATACCACTGTTGGAAGTGATGGCTGGGTACAATCAGAAGATCAAGTTGGTGCTGCTAAACCTGCTTCACACCTGCCCTCTTTTCTCTTCAGATATGGTTAGGAGACTCCTTGAGCTTCCAAATGACACCAAGAAACTATATATGTGCTTTACAAAATGATTGAGTAATGATCAAATCAAAACAGATGATTTTGAACCTTCACAACTCCAAAAACTTTCTATTCCTGTATTGATACCTGCTCAATCCTAAGCTCAGTGTGTCCAGCACACTTGCAAATGGTTTAATTCCTTCTGGGAGTATTAAATTAACTTAACAAGCTACCATTAGCAAGTTAAATCACTCCAAATAACAAACTATACACTGAGCATGATCTTTAGCAAAATCAGGGACACTCCCGATTTTTTAGGAACAACACAGAAATATACCAGTGATTACTTCGACAGCGATTTCTCCCAATTGGCTGAATAGAATGACTTGAAATTTTGTAGTGTTGTAGAATACTTTGAGCTGATTCCAATGAGCCCTAGATCATCAAATTTGGTTCAGTAGATCTTGAGATATGCTCCTCTGAAGTTGACAGACTTGAGGTGAATAACTCAGAAAACACAGAGTTAAGAACTA
>CM035413.1:135436638-135464138 GCA_020310875.1 Ceratopteris richardii
AATCTCCATGCAATATTTGTGGCTTGTCTAACCATACCACAGATGAATGCTACAAAAACTACAAGAACCAAAGAGGAAGAGGTCACCAAAGAGGAGGATACTCTCAAGGCAGAGGCAGATTGAACCAATCTCAAGGCTACCATGGCTACAACAATAATTACAACAACAACTACAATCACAATGGCAACTATCAAGGTGGATACAGGAATAGGAAAGATTACAACAATTATGCAGAGGAGCAAGATGATTCCTTGTTGATCATGAACATGACATCTAAGTCACGTATCAATGATGATCATTTGTTCTATATTGATTCAGGTTGCTCTAATCATGTAGCTGGAAATGTTGCCTTACTCTCTGATTTGGAAGAACCCAAAGGCAAGCACCAAGTACAGACAGGTGATGACACTAAACATTCAGTTGTTAAAGTAGGCAATGTCAAAACAAGTGATGGTAATCAGAATTTATTAAGCAGAGTGTTGTATGTTCCAAGAATCACCAAGAATCTGATGAGTGTAGGTCAGATTGTGGAAAAAGGTCTACAGGTCAGGTTCACTCAACATGGTGCATATGTGGAGGATCCAAGACATGGATTCAGAAGGATAGCCAAGGGAGAAAAATCAGGTAGATTGTTTACCTTTGAACTTGAAGACACTAAGAGTATTGCTTTGTACAACTATAAAGATCAAACACTATCAGAATTGGAGATTTGGCACAAAAGATTAGGTCACATTGGAGAGAGGACCTTAAAACAAATGAGTAGGGATCAATGTGTGCTTGGGATACCTAATGTATCCAAGCAACACATGATATACAAGTGTGGGGCTTGTCAATTTGGTAAGTCACACAGATTGCCCTATACCAAGAAAGGTTTTATGCATGAAGATTATCTGGAATTGGTGCATACAGATGTTTGGGGACCAAGCAAGGAGCCATCCATATCTGGATCAAGGTACTATGTGTCTTTCATTGATGACTATAGCAGGTGGACTGTCTTATACTTCATGAAACATAAAGATGAAGTATTTAATTGCTTCAAAAGGTATCTTGCATTAGTTGAAAATCAAACAGGTAGACATTTGAAGAAGCTAAGGTCAGATGGTGGTGGAGAATACTTCTCCAATAACTTTGAAGATTTCTTGCAGGAAAGAGGCATCAAGAGGGAGATTACTACAAGGTACTCACCTGAACAAAATGGGGTAGCTGAAAGAAGGAATAGACTCATTGTAGAGACAGCTAGGTCTATGCTAAATGAAAAGAAATTGCCAAATTATCTATGGGCAGAAAGTGTATCTACTGCCACATATTTAATTAACAGGTTGCCATCAAAGACACTTGATGGAATGATGTTAGCAACAGACAAGGGAGTCAACGAAGATCTGGCAAGTAGGCCAATAATTTTCTTCATGAAGAAGCAAGTACGAGCATTCACGCAGATCTAGCACTAAGGCAACCTTTATTTTTTCAACACCCTTACACCAATTAGAAGTGATTCTCATCACTAACAACCCCTGTAAATACCATTTCATATTTTTGTAGCTCCATTTTGTGCAAGCCAAGGAGTCCTTGAGCTTGAGGAGCTTTAGAAGTATCTACCTGCCAATTTTCGTAATTTTTAGATCTCGTTTGAGCCCTCAAATAAGCCCTGGAACCTAATTTTTAACTAGGCCGGACACTAGGTCTGGACAGGGCCAAAGCTAGTCAAAAACTATAAAAGGAGCTAGAGAGCTCATTTTTGAGGTTAGATTGTAATTGAAACAAACTTGTAAGAGCTTTTTGAAAGTAATCTAAGAACTCCATTGCTCCTCACTCTTTGTCTTGCTATGTGTGCGCGTGTGTGTGTATGTGTGTGCATGTTGGTGTGCTTCTCACTCACGCATTTGTGCTTCCACTTGCTCGAGGTCTTCATACCATCCTCACGTCTTCCCGGATTGACATTAAAGGAGGTGCTACTCATCACTGAGCTACACCAAATTTTGGCGCCGTTGCCGGGGATCGAGCTTTGAGGACGAGCGTGTGATGGTAAGACGTAGAGTTCACGCGTTGGAGTTGTAGGTATTTTCTTCACTCTCATCGATTTTCTTTTACTTTCTTCACCATCTTCATCACCATCATCATCATCACCATCTCCCACCTCCATCTCCATCATCGCGAAAATTTCTGTTTTTTGATCATATCACCATCTCCACCTCATTTCCCTCATTCCACTTGTGAGAGAGAGCGAGAGAGCGATATTGCTTGCACTGTTTTTGCATGTTTTTTGTGTTCTTGCAGGTATCATCATCACCATCCCCTCCAGCACGCTGCGCAGGTACGAAACTCGTCGAATCTGTCTCGCAGTCGCCAGCCTCTGTCGATCGCGATCGACAGAAATTTCGATCATTTGGTAAAACAAAGTGCACCACTAGCACAAGCATGATGAGCACATCCCAAATCACCTAAAACAGTAGAAAAATTCCGTGTTTTTCTGTCAATCGCGACCGACAGCCTCTGTCAATCGCGATTGATACTGTCAATCGTGATTGACACTGTCAATCGCGACCGACAGACCCTGTCAATCGCGGTTGATACCGTCGATCGCGATCGACAGACCTCACGACCGACAGACTGCCACGTAGGATCCTGTCAATCGCGATTGATACCATCGATCGCGATTGACAGCCACGACCGACACCTCTGTCAATCGCGATTGACACCATCAATCGCGATCGACTGAAATTCAACGATTGATTGACTTTTGCGCGTAGCCACGTGTCCATCGCGACTGATAGGCTCCCGATTCACTGAAATTTCGGCGAAAAATCCGGAAAACGTGTCAATCGCGATTGATACTGTCGATCGCGATTGACAGCCACGATCGACTCTGTCGATCGCAATTGACACCGTCGATCGCGATTGACAGGCCCGACGGACACCTCTGTCAATCGCAATTGACAGACCTGTCGATCGCGATTGACAGGCTTTTTCGGCCAAAAATTAGGGTTTGTTTTTGTTCAAAATTGGGATAATTGTGGGGCAAAATAGTCAATCCATTAGCACTTTGGAGGTTCCTACACTTGAGATTTGGGAGAAAAGCCTAGGATCTGTCAGCCAGATTGAATCCTATTTTAACCCCCTGAATCCTGAACAGTCATAACTTTTTCATACGAAATCCATTTTTTGAGCTCTAGGGCTTGTCGGAAAGCTCGTGGCATATACTACACGCCCTCAACTGTTTTTTATAAAGATAATGCGTTGATTTTCAGAGAGGGTATTTTGAAGTTGACCATACCCAGGGGGATCAAAGTCAGGGGTCTTTAGAATTGTTGTCTTAAAAATCTCTATACAAATTAGTGTTTGTGCTTCAGGAATGAAAATCATTGGTTCTGTCCTTGGAATTTAAATCTTAAAGCTAACTTTGGAACTCTTACAGATCTATTGAGAGCATCGAAAGGCGTTCTAAGCAAGTGTAAGTGCAAGCTTGGGAACACACTTCCTGGGCATTCAAGGGCAACCAAGCAGGAAACAAAAGGTTGGAATATTCTCAACTCCCTCTGTCATTTTTTAGCTCAGGCTAAGTACGAATAGTGCTAGAGGTAAGTCAGGGCGACGATAGGCAGGTATCAAGTTGAAGACTACCTAAAAACTCAAGCTCAAGCTAAAAACCTAATCTCTGTACTGTCGATAACATAAAGGAAAAGAACCTTATGTGGGACGATCAATTCCAAGTACGGAAAAATACTCAAGTATTCCTGACGACGCAATACCAAATAAGATCATAAACATAATAATTCACTAAAAACGAATCAAGTGACTGAGACCAATTGATCGGCAACGAGGTTGTACTCTGGGCAAGAATCGGGCTACTTAACTAGGCATATGAACCTTAGATCAGGACGGCATCTAGTAAGGGAGAGACAAAGCCTTAGATCTTCAGAGGCTAGTGTTAACCACACTGCTAGGTCTTGGGCCCAGCAGTTGAGCCACCACTCGTACTACCCTAGCTCTGAGACCAGTGCGTCAGAGATGTCTCAAGGCATGGACAGACCTACGGGAAGTTCAGGAGTGCCTTACTTGTACAGGGTAGAAGGCCCTTACAAAACACAGCTGGAATACCTTAGGACCAACCGATTAGGTGCTAGCATCTATGAGGACGGCTTAGGAAGATCTGTGGTGCAGATTAAGAATCCCGATCAATCCATTGGACTAGAGCACCCAGCAGTCAAATTTGAAAACGGTGCATACCTGGACAAGGAAGGAACCATATACATAGTCACCAGTCACCCAGATAGGACAGATGAATTTGGAAATGTAATCTCTGAAGCGGACTTAGGTGATCTGGAGCAAGGAAACATGGGTGCGGAACCTAGAACCCCTCGAGGCAAATCTGTTCTCACTAGGATTATCACGCCTGAGTGGGTTCCCCAAGACAACAAGAGCATAGAGTTGCTCCTCAATCGAGAAACTGACGAAGTCTTTTGGAGGTACAAACCTGATCGGCCAACTGATATAGGAGCAATCATGATCTATGAGTTTAAAGATCCTGATAGCCCAGGTAGAGTGACCTACTTAGATCACACTTCGGAGAGGATCTTTGTGGTGACAGATCATGATAGGCATGCTTACACTTGGAAGGGTGAATTCGTTTTCCCCCAACCAAGATCGAATGTATCCTATGGTCACCCTGGAGCTGTAACATCCCAAGCTCATGGAATGCAAAGAGACAGAAGCAGAGATAGACCAGAAGTAAGCTTTGCCAACCCAATGGGCAGAGAAAGAACGAGGATGGAAACGAACAGAGTAGAACCTGAGATACTTAGAGCTCACCGGAATCAGAGAAATGTGGATGGATTCCCTCTTCCGAGACCTAGAGAGCACACAAGAACTCTGAGACCAACCCAGCTAGTTAAGTCCATGAAGAATTACTTTGATGGCACAGGAGATCCCTATGATCATGTGGCGGAGTTCAAGCAAGTCTTGAGAGCTGAACAAGTGGAGGATCTATTCACGCAGTATAATGCCTTCGGTCTAACCCTTAGGAACACAGCACTTACATGGTTTCAGCCATTGGATGAGCGACAGTTCAGGAGCATAGACCAACTCCTAGAGGCTTTCATCGTAGAGTTCTCTAAGAGTGGCATAAGACACAATACCTCCTCACTGATTCACAGCTTCAAGCATGTTGGTGCAAAACAAGCCTTAACACTTGGCTTTGATTTGTACCTTGAAGACTCAACATAAATCTTGGACCATGGAAGCCTAGCATGGGTTAATTCATAAGGATATTCACATGAATCATGAACCATAGGAATCAATGCTTATTGGATATTACCTTTTATCTCTTGTAAAAGTCAATATGACTTTAACCACTCATGTAATCACACCTACTAGTCCAAGTCGTGGAAAATTTGATTGATTGAATAGGTGGATGATTGAGAGAATATCTCATTCACTTTTAGGTACAAGATTCTAGGAGATTTGAATTAAAGTTCAAATTCAAATCCTCACTAAAACCATATATATGTGAAGGAAAAAGTCGCGGGTATGGGTCACTCTTCCCGAGGCATTTCTGAGAGAATTTTTGAGTGTGTGTGAGCTACACCATAGCCAACACCTCTGAGTACCATTGAGCATTACTTTACATGTCAATGGGAATGTACAATCATTAGATTCAATCAATATACATATATTCATAGTCTCTGTTTTCTCTGTGTCACCTACCTCAAGTCTGTCAACTTCAGAGGAGCATATCTCAAGATCTACTGAACCAAATTTGATGATCCAGGGCTCATTGGAACTAGCTCAAAGCATTCTACAACACTACAAAATTTCAAGTCATTCTATTCAGCCAATTGGGAGAAATTGCAGTCGAAGTGATCTCTGGTATTTTTCTGTGTTGTTCCTAAAAAATCGGAGGTGTCCCTAATCTTGCTAAAGATCATGCTCAGTGTATAGTTTGTTATTTGGAGTAATTTAACTTGCTAATGGTAGCTTGTTAAGTTAATTTAATACTCCCAGAAGGAATTAAACCAATTGTAAGTGTGCTGGACACACTGAGCTTAGAACCCAGCAGGTATCATTACAGAAATAGTAAGTTTTTTTGAGTTGTGAAGGTTCAAAATCACCTGTTTTGATTTGATCATTACTCAATCATTTTGTAAAGCACATATATAGTTTCTTGGTGTCATTTGGAAGCTCAAGGAGTCTCCTAACCATATCTGAAGAAAAAAAAGGGCAGGTGTGAAGCAGGTCTAGCAGCACCAACTTGATCTTCTGATTGTATCCAGCCATCACTTCCAACAGTGGTATCAGAGCAAATAAGGTAATCATGGGTGATGGTTTCCCTTCCTTCATTGACAAATTGGATAGAAATAACTACCAGGCTTGGTCATTGAGAATGAAGACCTATCTACAAGGGAGAAGCTTGTATGGATACATATCAGGAGATGAGGAGTTGCCCTCATTCAAAACCAGAGGCCTACCAACAAAGGATGAACATGAGAGACTCAACCAATGGTGTGCTAAGGATGCTTTGGCAAGGTCATATCTTTTAAACTCTATCTCTGATTTCCTTCTACCTCATGTAAGGAACTGTAAGACTTCCCAAGAGACTTGGGAAACCTTGTCAACATACTTCTCATCAAGCACAAGGGCCAGAAAGAATCAGCTATGGATTGAGTTTACAACTCTTAGGAAGCAATCAAAACAATGTGTCTCAGATTTTGTTACCAAAGTCAAAGACATTGCAGATCAACTTGCAAGTGTTGGAGAAGAAATTGAAGAAGAACAAATAGTCAGACAAGTGATCAATGGACTCAAAGCAGATGACAAGTGGGAGAGCTTTACCACTGCAATGGACTTATACATGGACATTCAAGCACCTGATCTAACAACTCTGATTGGACAACTCTTTACACATGAAGCAAAGATCACAAAGAATGGAGAGCAATCAAAAGGTAACAATCCCTCTGCCCTATATACAGATAAGAAGTCTAAAGACAAGGGTAAAAGCAAGAAGGCTGATGAAGAAGGATCCACCTCCCAAGCAAACTATGCAGGGAGAGGTAGATCATCTAGAGGTAAGGGCAGAGGAGGTAAGTCAGGTAGGGGGAGACCCTATAATCAATCTCCATGCAATATTTGTGGCTTGTCTAACCATACTACAGATGAATGCTACAAAAACTATAAGAACCAAAGAGGAAGAGGTAACCAAAGAGGAGGATACTCCCAAGGCAGAGGCAGATTCAATCAATCTCAAGGCTACCATGGCTACAACAATAATTACAACAATAACTACAACAATAGCTACAATCACAATGGCAATTATCAAGGAGGATACAGGAACAGAAAGGATTACAACAATTATGCAGAGGATCAAGATGATTCCTTGTTGATTATGAACATGACATCTAAATCAGGTATCAATGATGATCATTTGTTCTATATTGACTCAGGTTGCTCTAACCATGTAGCTGGGAATGTTGCCTTACTCTCTGATTTGGAAGAACCTAAAGGCAAGCACCAAGTGCAGACAGGTGATGACACTAAACATTCAGTTGTTAAAGTAGGCAATGTCAAAACAAGTGATGGTAATCAGAATTTGCTAAGCAGAGTATTGTATGTTCCAACAATCACCAAGAATCTGATGAGTGTAGGTCAGATTGTTGAAAAAGGTCTACAGGTCAGGTTCACTCAACATGGTGCATATGTGGAGGATCCAAGACATGGATTCAGAAGGATAGCCAAGGGAGAGAAATCAGGTAGGTTATTTACCTTTGAACTTGAAGATACTAAGAGCATTGCATTATACAACTACAAGGACCAAACTCTATCAGAATTGGAGATGTGGCACAAGAGATTGGGTCACATTGGAGAGAGGACCATAAAACAAATGAGCAGAGATCAATGTGTGCTTGGGATACCTAATGTATCCAAGCAACACATGATATACAAGTGTGGAACTTGTCAATTTGGTAAGTCACACAGATTGCCATATACAAAAAAAGGTTTTATGCATGAAGACTACTTGGAATTGGTGCATACAGATGTTTGGGGACCAAGCAAGGAGCCATCCATATCTGGATCAAGGTACTATGTATCTTTTATAGATGATTATAGCAGATGGACTATCTTGTACTTCATGAAACATAAAGATGAAGTATTTAATTGTTTCAAAAGATATCTTGCATTAGTTGAGAATCAAACAGGTAGACATTTGAAGAGGCTAAGGTCAGATGGTGGTGGAGAATACTTCTCCAATGACTTTGAAGAGTTCTTGCAGGAAAGAGGCATCAAGAGGGAAATTACCACAAGGTACTCACCTGAACAAAATGGAGTAGCTGAAAGAAGGAATAGACTCATTGTGGAGACAGCTAGGTCTATGCTTAATGAGAAAAAATTACCAAATTACCTTTGGGCAGAGAGTGTATCTACTGCCACATACTTAATCAACAGGTTGCCATCAAAGACACTTGATGGAATGACACCCTATGAGGCTTGGCATGGTAAGAGACCTTCTCTGGATCATTGCAAGATCTTTGGGTGTGTTGCATATGTGCATATTCCCTCACAGGTAAGGGGAAAGCTAGACCCTAAGGCTGAAAAGTGTATTTTCATTGGTTATGATTTGAATCAGAAAGGATACAGGTTCTATAACCCCTCAAATAAAGGCTTCAAGGTAAGCAGAGATGTCATCTTTGATGAAAATGATTCATGGTATGATGATGAGTGCAGGAAAGTTAGCCTACCTTATGATATGGAAGAAGACTTTCCAAAGCTTGTCAGGCAAGAACCAACTCAGAATGAGGAAACAAGTTCAGATGATGAAGACACCATCAATATTGAAGAATTCAAAGCTTGGAAATCCAAAGGGAAGATGAAGATGAAGCAACTTGAAGACAATCCAGAATCCTCAACTCAAGCTATGAGGAGATCTTCAAGAGAAAAGAAGAAACCAATTAGGTATGGATATGATACTTCACTTGTAACCAAGCACTCTGTATATCTTGCAAAGGATATCTTAAGTGAAGAACCAGGTACATTTGAAGAAGCAATTACTAAACCAAAATGGAAGGAAGCAATGGATGAAGAAATGGAGGCTCTCAAGGAGAGTGATACTTGGGATTTGATACCCAAGAAGGACTCCATGAAGGTGATAGGATCCAGATGGATCTACAAACTCAAAAGGAACTCAGATGGTACAATAAGCAGGTACAAAGCTAGGTTAGTAGCCAAGGGTTTTGCACAAACCCAAGGCATTGATTATGAGGAGACATTTTCTCCTGTGGCCAAGATGCCAACTATCAGAATTATGGTGAGTGTAGCTGCATCCAAGAATTGGAACATGTACCAATTGGATGTGAAGAATGCATTTTTGAATGGATGGATATCTGAAGAGGTCTACATGTCACAACCACCTGGCTATGAGGATCCCAATAAGGTAAACCATGTGTGTAAATTGAAGAAGGCTCTATATGGATTGAAGCAGGCACCTAGAGCATGGAATTATAGGTTGACAACCTATCTCTTGGATCAAGGATTTGTGATGAGTAAAGCAGATACTTCATTGTTTATAAAAAAGAACAATTCAGAGGTAATATACTTGTGTGTCTATGTTGATGACATCATTATTACAGGAAATGATGTTCAAGGAATTAGACACATCAAAGGTCAAATGATGAAGGAATTCAAGATCAATGATCTTGGATTATTGAAGTACTTCCTAGGGCTTGAATTGGTCTACACAAATTCAGGTATATTCATTACTCAGAAGAAGTACATTCAGGACATGGTCAAGAAGTTTAATTTGCAGGAAGCTAAAGTCTCAAATATTCCTATGGAGGTCAACCACAAACTCAGTGCACATGAAGGAGAAGAACTCAAGGACATTACAGGTTATCAAAGTTTGGTAGGTAGTCTCAACTATGCTACCTTAACCAGGATTGATATATCATATGGTGTTAGTGTACTTAGCCAATTTATGCATAAACCAAGAGTACCACATTTAGAGGCAGCCAAGAAGATAGTAAAGTACCTAAAGGGAACACAAAATCATGGTTTGTATTATCCATATTCATCAGACATTGATATCAAGGTATACTCAGATGCAGATTGGGCAGGTTGCAAGGATGACAGGAGAAGTACATCTGGTTACATATGCTTTGCAGGTGATAAACCAATTTCTTGGTCATCCAAGAAACAACCCACAGTAGCCCTATCATCTACTGAGGCAGAATACAGAGGGCTAGCCAATGCCACTCAAGAAGCCATATGGTTGAAGCTACTATACTCAGAATTGGGTCTATATACAAGGCCACCAATCATATTTGGTGATAACACAAGTTCTCTTCACCTAGCAGCTAATCCTGTGTATCATGCTAGGACAAAACACATAGAGGTGCATTACCACTATGTGAGGGAGAAATTACTTAGCAAGGAAATCCAATTATCATATGTGTCCACTAAGATTCAATGTGCAGATTTGCTTACAAAATCCTTGGATGGAAGCAAGCTATGCAGATTTAAATCCATGATTGGATTGCAGGAAGTAATTGAAGAATAGAGATGAAGACTTGAGCCAAAGTGTTTGGCTTGAGGGGGAGCTGTTGGTGCAAAACAAGCCTTAACACTTGGCTTTGATTTGTACCTTGAAGACTCAACATAAATCTTGGACCATGGAAGCCTAGCATGGGTTAATTCATAAGGATATTCACATGAATCATGAACCATAGGAATCAATGCTTATTGGATATTACCTTTTATCTCTTGTAAAAGTCAATATGACTTTAACCACTCATGTAATCACACCTACTAGTCCAAGTCGTGGAAAATTTGATTGATTGAATAGGTGGATGATTGAGAGAATATCTCATTCACTTTTAGGTACAAGATTCTAGGAGATTTGAATTAAAGTTCAAATTCAAATCCTCACTAAAACCATATATATGTGAAGGAAAAAGTCGCGGGTATGGGTCACTCTTCCCGAGGCATTTCTGAGAGAATTTTTGAGTGTGTGTGAGCTACACCATAGCCAACACCTCTGAGTACCATTGAGCATTACTTTACATGTCAATGGGAATGTACAATCATTAGATTCAATCAATATACATATATTCATAGTCTCTGTTTTCTCTGTGTCACCTACCTCAAGTCTGTCAACTTCAGAGGAGCATATCTCAAGATCTACTGAACCAAATTTGATGATCCAGGGCTCATTGGAACTAGCTCAAAGCATTCTACAACACTACAAAATTTCAAGTCATTCTATTCAGCCAATTGGGAGAAATTGCAGTCGAAGTGATCTCTGGTATTTTTCTGTGTTGTTCCTAAAAAATCGGAGGTGTCCCTAATCTTGCTAAAGATCATGCTCAGTGTATAGTTTGTTATTTGGAGTGATTTAACTTGCTAATGGTAGCTTGTTAAGTTAATTTAATACTTCCAGAAGGAATTAAACCAATTGTAAGTGTGCTGGACACACTGAGCTTAGAACCCAGCAGGTATCATTACAGAAATAGTAAGTTTTTTTGAGTTGTGAAGGTTCAAAATCACCTGTTTTGATTTGATCATTACTCAATCATTTTGTAAAGCACATATATAGTTTCTTGGTGTCATTTGGAAGCTCAAGGAGTCTCCTAACCATATCTGAAGAAAAAAAAGGGCAGGTGTGAAGCAGGTCTAGCAGCACCAACTTGATCTTCTGATTGTATCCAGCCATCACTTCCAACAAAGCAAACCCCTCAAGAGACCGTGAGACTTGCAGGAAGAAGATTTAGGCAATATCTTGAAAGATGCCCTGTGTCGGAGCTACCTACACCAGCTAAACAAGTAGCCTTATTCTTGGATGGATTGCTGAGTACGAAATTGAGATCCTATGTGTATCTGAAGGACCCTAGGACTATAGAAGAGTCTGTACGCATGTACATTGACATTGAAGATAACCTAGGGGAAGAACTAGAGCTTTCCAAAATCTACAAAGATTCAGATAGTGCATCTAGTCACTCTTCCTCGCAATCTACATCAATTGAGGAACTCGCAGAGAAAGTGGCCCAAAAACTAGGCGTCTCTAGCAAACAAATTCCGAGATTTGCCCCGGTGAAGAGATGCTACACTTGTGGTGGCGACCACATGGCAAATGTATGTCCCATTATGGCTCAACCCCAAGTAAACCCTAGTAGCCAGTACTGCACTATCGAACGAAGATACACAAATCACACCGCACAAGACTGCCCATACAACAAGCAAGCAGTTAGGCAAGCCTACCCTCAGCCATACCCTCAACAAGGCAGATACCAAAACCAATACCCACCACAACAGTATGCTAGACCTCAACAAACCTACCAACCACAATACCAAGCCCAGCAAAGACCTCAGCCTGTGTTAGCCCAACAACCTCCAGCTCCATCCAACATGATCCCTGTAAAGTATGCAGCAGCAGAAGAAAACCTAAACCGAGCTATAGTCCCCATAACACCATTGCTTTCAGAAAGTGATCCCAACGACCATAGCTTTGATTCTACGCATGTTGAGAGTCCCCAGGCTTACTTCATGCAGTCTCCTGAACATGGTGAGTCTTACTATAGTGAAGAGCCAAATGAATCTAGTTGGGAATCGGATTACGCCAATGTCATGTACGCAAACCCCAACCCTAGGCCTCAACCTAGGCAGGTAAGACCTCCATTCCCAAGAGGACCGTGCTACAGATGCCAAGGAGATCACTTCATTCGTGACTGTCCCTTACCTCCACCTACACAACCCCAGTCAGTGACGATCCAAGGCTTTTGCCAAGATTGTGGAAAAGAGCATCTCTTACGAGATTGCCCAAAGAACCCCAATAATATGCCAAAAATCACGCCTATCAACGTTATTGGATTAGTGGTAAACTCCACAGGAAGTGTCACTTCCACTGCTCCGGTACAGGTAGTCACTAGAGCTCAAGCATTGCAGCAAAACCAAGGGGTAGACCAGGAAAAGAGCCCAACAGCTAGTGAAACTGAGAGCATAACCAAGAAAAGGACTAGAGCGTGGAAAGATAGTCGAGAAAGAATGAAAAGACAATGGGCTAAAAAGATGAGTGAACTTGAGGAAAGCATAAGAGAAACCAAAGCCAGGATAACTGAACTCACATCTCAAACTCCCTCTCACACTACCCCACCACCACCTTTCCCATCGCCATCCGACCAGCCACCTTCCAACCCGCCTCACATAAACCCACCACCCCCAAGAGTAGGATCAGTCCTAGCAGATCCCACTCCCGAAGACCTTAATATGATGCTTAAAGCATATCAGGCCAGAATCCAAGAAGGGCCAACCATAACCGATCATGAAAAATGCTACCCTAGAGCCGAGCTAGAGCTTGAACGAACTAAAATTTGTGCCAAAATGGTGGAATTGGCTCAGACCATGTTTGAAGCTAGTCGCCTCTTTAACATCTCTAGCTCAGCTAAGACGCAGTTACATTTTGACGGACTGCTAGAAAGAATAGAGAGGCTAATTACACAATCAGAGAAGGAACCTGCCCCTCAAAGAAAGGAAAGGGCAAGAGAACGAATAAGCCAGCCTCTTCAGGAAGCCCATGTGCCTCCTCAAGAAGCTTATCTTCCCCCCCAAAAGGCAAATGAGCCTCCCTCGAAAGCTCACGTACCTCCACAGGTTGCCTACATTCCTTCTCAGGGAGCATATGAGCCTGTTCGGAAAAGTAATAGAATAAGTAATCCTCCCCAGGAAGCTTGTGCTCCAAACATCTATGAGAGCGAGGAAATAGCCAACGATAGAATAAGCCCTCCTTCCCAGGTTGCTTATGTGCCTAATTCTACGGAGCTAGACACTTCTTCTTCTATGAATCGGTTTGCACCAGACTTCCTACGAGAAATTCAAGAAGATAAATGGGATAACGAAAGTGAAGTCGCCCCTCCCTTTGAACTTGTGGATGATGCACACGACCAATTCCCACAAGACATCCCATCTATTTACGGGGAACATGAGAATACTCAGTCTCACGAGAGATTGGACTTTGAATCCAATTCCATACAAGAGCTACCCCATTTCACGGGCCCATGGGAAGCAAAATCCACATGTATGAGAGCACCCACAGTCATGGTAAGAAACGAAGACTCAGTCATACCTAGGAACACAGAGGTAGTGAAGAACACTAACGTGCAGTGCAATCTCAAGTTAGAAGAGCTACTCAAGGTTAGACCTGAATCGTGGAAACATGTAGCCAAACAGGTACCTGAGATAGCAAAATCTCGTTCCCAGGTAGGATCACATAGGACAGTGCCAGAAATACCCTTGGATAAGATTGGAGATATGTGTGAAGGTGAAGAAGGGAACACCTATCTCCCCATTACTTATCAGGAGTACACCACTAAGGCAATTTTGGACTCAGGTGCAGGAGTTGCAATTGCCACCACCTCCCTATGGAAGCGTTGGGGCAAGCCGGCACTCAGGCCAACAAGAATGAAATTGCAGATGGCCGATGGTCACATAGAGAGACCCCTAGGATTGCTAGAAGGAATAACTCTCACCACTTGTGGTGTCGAGTTTGAACATACCTTTGCTATAGGTGACTTTAGCAAAAATCATGCCTATGAGATGATTTTGGGACGACCATTCATGCGACAGTTGCAAGTGGTACAGGATTGGGGAACTAATGCCTTGTACCTGCAGCACCTAGGTGTTACGACCAAAGTCAATCTCAAGGATTATTCTCATAGAGATGTCCCTCCTATCCAATGGAATCCCATCCATAGAGCCAAAGATGACACGGAATCTGTGCATTCCATAGGGTCTGGATCCTCATGGATGCATGAAGACACTCATTTATGGATGTGCAAGGTTGCAGTAGAAGAAGAGAAGAGAGAGAAAGCCAGAGAGGTAGGTGCAAAAGAAACACATAGATCAATTCAAGACCCAGCCTATGCACCCGTAGTTTTTCCTGATGAGGAATTTGAACCCCATGGCTGGGCAGAAATCCTAGCAACAATGGACGTAGCCATCAATGAAGAACAATGGACACCTCACTGTGATGAGGATGGCTATGATATTTCAGTCTTCTCCATAGAGCCAATCATGGGAGAGGCAGTTCTAGAAGAATGCGAACCTAGCCCTGATGTCTTTGAGGATGCAAGTGACTCCGACCTAGAGTCAATCATCATGGACCCACCCTTTGCATCAGATGAAGAATACTTCCATGAAGTAGAATTTCAACCCCAGAGGCATGGAGAGCTTACAAATGATGTAAGATTAACCACACATGTGAACCCAAAGGAAGAAGGAAAGAAACGGAAGAAGAGAGAAATCTCACCAGAAGAGGAAGAATCTTTGTTTGAGGTCCCAGAAAATTTTAAGAAATATGAGATAGATGACAGGAGAGTCATGATAAGAATGCCTAAACGAGAGGCTCAAGCAGGAGAGGCCTATGATAACAAAGAAACCACCAAGAAAATAGTAGTGGCCCTAGAAGAAGGAGAGGAGAGATGCACATACATAGGCCATGACCTAACAGAGGAAGAAGAGCATGCGTTAATTGCCTTGCTGAGAGAATACAGAGATGTGTTCGCTTGGAGTTACAAGGATTTGAAAGGTGTTGACCCTGACATATGCTCACACACCATCCCCATGACCTCAGATGCTAAACCCTCTAAGCAAAAGCCCTACACATATAACGATAATTATGCTGCTAAGATCAAAGAAGAGATAGATAGACTGGTTGAAGCTGGATTTATCTATGAAATTGAGCACACTGAATGGGTCTCCCCCATCGTAGTGGTGCCCAAGAAGAATGGCAAACTGCGTGTGTGCATTAACTTGAAAAAGGTTAATGCAGCCACGATTCGAGATAACTATCCGCTTCCCATCACAGAACATCTCTTAGAAAGAGTGGCAGGCAAAGAAGTGTACAGTTTCCTTGATGGATTTTCGGGCTACAATCAAGTAGCCATAGCTCCAGAGGATCAGCATAAGACAGCCTTTGCCACAGAGTGGGGCATATTTGCCTTTAGAGTAATGCCATTTGGGCTTACCAATGCGCCAGCAACCTTCCAGAGGCTGATGTGCCATGTATTTAAAGAGTTCTTGAGGAAGAATTTAGAAGTCTATGTTGATGATCTTTGTGCTCATTCAAATATTAGACAAACCCATATTCCTGAACTCAGACAAATCTTTGACAAATGTAGAGAGTATCAGGTCTGCCTGAACCCAGAAAAGTGCGTTTTCATGGTCAGGCAAGGCAAGATTCTAGGGCACATAGTGTCAAAGAATGGCATATCTATTGACGAAGAGAAAGTGAGAGCCATAGCAGAGCTACCCAGGCCAAAGAATGTCAAGGAAGTACAAGCTTTCATGGGGCATTGTGGCTACTACCGCCGGTTCATTCACATGTATGCCATCATTGCAAAGCCCATGTACGGACTGCTGACTAACTTTGAATGGACTGATGAATGTGAGAATTCTTTCCAGGAACTGAAACGAAGATTATGTTCAGCACCAATCTTGACCACACCAGATTGGAATAAGCCATTCCATGTTCATGTGGATGCATCCACTTATGCCATTGGATGTGTTCTTGCACAACCTACTGGTGAAGGTAATATGGATCTTCCAATTGCCTATGCCAGTAGACAGTTGAATGCAGCTGAACGAAATTACACCACTACGGAGAGAGAAGGTTTAGGCATGGTATATGCAGTTAAGAAATTTAGACACTATTTGCTTGCAAATAAGTTTAAATTTTTTACTGATCACCAAGCATTGTTATATCTCGTGAACAAGCCATGCAATACAGGAAGGTTAGTAAGATGGTTTCTCTTACTAATGGAATATGACTTTGAGGTTGTGGTAAGGAAAGGTAGGACTCATTTAAGAGCAGATCATCTCTCTAGGCTCACCTCCGGAGAAGCCCCACAGGGAGTATCAGATGATCTTCCTGATGCTTACTTGTTTAATTTGGAAGTGGTGCCGCAGTGGGCTAAGCCATTGGTACCAGTATTGACATACGGGCCTAACCATCCAGTGGTAAACACACGGAATAAAGAGGTTGTAAAAGCCCAAAAGTACCACATCATGGCAGGAAGTATGTACAAGCACACAGATCAAGGGATCTTGGCTTGTTGCGTAGAAGAGGATGAGTACGCTAAATGGTTGCAATTAGCACATGTAGGTGCATTAGAGCAACACTACTCAAAGCAACGAACTTTACATACTCTAAAGAGACTCGGAGTGCATTGGCCAACTATGGAAGCTGATGTCCAAAAGTTGTGCAAGGAATGCCCAATCTGTTGCACTAAACCACCTGTGGAACACGCTACTCTGTATCAAGTATCCATTGTGCCAGATTGGAGCGAACCTCTAGTATCCTTCCTGAGGACAAACACATTCCTGCCAGACATGACTCTGACTAGGAAAAGGAGTTTAGAACAAGAAGCCCTGGATTACTCACTCATTGGTGATAATCTATACAAACGCGGTAAAGATGGTTACCTGAGACTGTGTGTCCATGAGAGCGAATATCTTAAGATCTTGGAAACTGCTCACCAAGGTGTAGCAGGAGGACACTTTGGACCAGATCGGGTGATCAAGGCAATACTATTTGTGGGCTTCTAGTGGCCTACCCTTCACATGGATGCACATACCTATGTGAAACGGTGTGATGTGTGTCAGAGAACTCAGTATCCTATACGAAAAGATGAGATGCCATTGAAACCTATGATGGGTGGACGTGCGTTCTCTAAGTGGGGCATAGACTTCGTAGGTCCTATTAATCCCCCAGCTAAGGGTTCTCATGTAGAATACATCATTGTTGCGACAGACTATCTAACTAAGTGGGTAGAGGTAAAGGCTACGACAAAGAACGACGCTCAGACAACGGCCAAATTCTTGTTTGAAAATGTATTCACAAGATATGGGCTACCTATAGAGCTAATAAGTGATAGAGGCACTCACTTCTTGAACGAAGTGATTGAAAATCTGCTCCAAGAATTCTTGGTAATACATAAGAAGTCTGCCCCCTATCACCCTCAAGCTAATGGACAAGCCGAAAGCACCAACAAGATCTTATGCAATGTACTGACAAAATTAGTGAACACTAAACGCTCTGATTGGGACAAACAGCTACACCATGCTGTTTGGGCATACCGAGTCGCCTATAAAACGGTACTCCAAGCCACCCCCTTTCAGATGGTATTCGGCCAAAACGCTGTGCTACCCTTGGACTTCTTGATACCTACATTGAAGGTAGCACAAGAGCACGAATGGACGGGTCATGAACTCTCCTCTAGACTTTTTGACCTTGAACGATTAGGAGAAACAAGACTGAGAGCAGCTGCAGGGATATATGCAGCAAAGAAACGACAGAAGGCATATTTTGATGCCCATGTGAAGGATAAGGGCTTGAAAGCAGGAGATCTAGTTTTAGTCTACACACTGAAACAACACGCAAGGAAACTAGAAAAGAGAGGCTATGGACCCATGATCATCAATAGGATCTCGACAAGTGGTGCTGTGCAACTAGCCACATTAGAAGGCGATGTTCTCCCAAACTATATTAGCGGATGTAGAGTTAAGTTGTATCAGGAACCTCTCACAGAGGAAATGCTAAGTCGACTCAACATTGCTAAGAAACGCAAAGAGGAAGAAAAGCGAATTCGAGAAGAAGCTCAAGCAGAAGCCCTAGAGCGCATACGGAAAATGAAATTGCGAAGGCAAGGTAGAGATCAGCCTAGAACAAATGACTATGCAGATCAAGGATATGACGTGGCTATGTGTGAAGTTTCAGGTGTTAGCTCACATAGAATAACTGACCGACGTCCTTTCATAACCTTAGATATAGGACAAGGAAAGAGTGCAAGGACTATAAGGGCCTTGATTGACTCAGGCGCAGCCACCAGTGCTGTTAAATCGTCTTACTGTCAAGAGTTGCAGTTAACTGTCGATCCTGTGGAAGCATATCTCATAGGATTGGGAGGCGTGGAAACCCCTTGCATGGGCGAGGTGGAACTTCCCCTCTATATTCATGATGAGGCAATGACAGTTAAAGCGCTAGTATGCCAAGACGAGGACCTCACGGAACCCCTTGTCCTGGGTCAAGACTGGATTTATGACCAAGCAGTCAACTTAGACCTAAGAAGTGGACTTCTTCAGGTATGGGTGAATCACACTAGAATTACAATGGAGTTAAATAATGGAGCACTCAAGGAACTAGGAAAGGCACAGACTCCTGGTCCCTCCAGGGGCGCACACGAAGCTGACCATGCTGTTCTTGTCCAAGGCTCTGTGATGCAGAAGAATGAAGATCTCAAAAAAGGAGTCAGAACCACAACGGAACTCCCTTCTTTTCCAAAGGCTAGAGGGAGGCAGCAACCAAAGGTGGATCAAAGGCAGAAGAAGCAGAGTACTACCTATGTCAGAAATCAAAAGTACCTGCATAGCACAACGTCTCAGCTAGTGAAACAAGTGTGGGTGCGAAAAGGAGAACACCCGGTTGCACTCAAGCCAACCACACGGGCAAAGCCTCTTATTAGTAACCAACAACACGACACTAATAAGAAGTCTTTCAGAAGTTCTTCGGCTAATGTGAAGTCTATTTGGGTGCCCAAGAGGTCGATGAAGGCTAGACCACAATCAAGACAAATTTGGGTGCCTAAGGCTTGCTTGCGGGCTCAAATAGCTACACCAAGACCATATCCCATACAGTATGATCCATTCACTCGCACAGCTGGCATCCACTCATTTTCAACAATCAGGAGCACACCAAGGCACATGAGCTCGCACATGATCACTTGTAAATGGGTCCCTAAAAGGCCTCATTTTCAAACCGAGACACCGATAAAACTCTCTAGAGTCTCTACGAAACCTAGAGCAAAACCTATCCGCTGCATTTGGCAGCCCAAGACTTGTAACAAACCTCCGGACCCCATTTGTAAATCCATGTTAACCTACTAACCACATCACTACCACACTATATCACTCCACTTAGCTCTTAGGTCTACTGAACTCTTAACCACACACACACCCGCATCGAGCACCTACTAACCCATTATTTGCTCCCGACCCGCATGATTAATGTTGTAATGGGAACAACAACAGTTCTCTCTTATCCTGTACAATGTTAACACAGGTTTGTATATTCTCACAGAGACAGGCAGCAAGAAGTAACATGGCCGACACGGTAGGAACCAGCTCCCAGGCAGGCACCAGCCCCCAAGTTGTGGACATTGAAAGCCTTCCGGTCGAGGAGGAATTAAAGGAAAGACCAGTGGCATTACGGGCATTACATGCCATACCAATTCAGAACCCTCCACAGGGTCATACAATGCCGGTGGGCAAAGCTTCACACTGGTTCAGTGACGTTGCTGGACCCCTAGGTGAAGGCACATATATGTGGGAGTCCGAGGTAGAATTCAATGGACGTTGGGGCAGATACCATTTCTTTACCAGGGAGTTTGAAAAACTACAGAACAATGAAGGACTGAAGTCGATATGGAAGAAGGCGGGGCTTTATGATTACTTCAAGTTCCAACTACCAAAGCCAGATTTTCTAAGGTGCTCATATTTGATTAGTACCCTCACTCCCAGCAAAGACAAGAAAGGATACAGCTCCTTTGTGCTCCCATCACTCACAAGGGGCAATGAGCTGAAGCGTTTCCGCTTGACTATCAACTTGGTGAGAGAAGCTCTTGATATGCACGGAATGCACATTCCTACGGAGAAGGAGACTATGGTCCCCGATAATATGAAGAACAGGAATCTGACAAAACTGAAGGACATGGTGGCGATGACTCCCACGATAGCCATTCATTTACGTATGGTCATGCAACACTTCGCATTCCCCGCGCAAGACAGGTTCACCATGCCTCCCAAAAAGATCTGGTTTAGCCTCTACCTGGCGGATGCGTTTGATTTGTCCATCAATATGCCCCACTGGATTATCGACCAGATTCATATGGCTCATCAGAGATGGTATAAGAAGCAAAAGTCTGTGTTGTATGGTTGCTGTGCACTTACAAGAATTGTATACAGATGTCTCGCATATGATGTACCGGTGCAGAGGGCTCTCATTTGGTCCAGAGCACAGGAGTTTCAACGTAGATTGTCAGCTGTGGGGCCTCCCTCAAAGAAGATGAGAGGCACTGTCCAGATGCCTTGTGCACAAGCTCGCGGTGCAACCCTAACACCTGAAACAACCCCAAGACTTCCCCGACGAGTGCAACCATTTACTATCAGGTTACCCAGGCACAGCACAGATGGTCCTAACCTTGTGTTTCCACCAGTACCGACTGATCTGGAATTCCCTCATGGATTCACTCTGGAGGATCTAACGGACGAGGAAGTTGCTAGAATCATCGACGCTGTAAATGCGGAAGTTGAAGCAGAGTAAGCTGGTGGACAGCAAACTGCCCCAGACCAAGCCCAGCCCAGCCAACCGGACGTAGTCAATGTGGACGATGAAGAAGAAGCACATGAAGAGGCACAGGGTGGACAATCTGAAGCAGACGAACAAGAGTATGATCAGGAAGCCCTGCAAGTACTGGAAGGTGCCCCCGCCTATACTAACGCATTAAAGAAGCTCTACGATACGATGAACCGAGTCCAAGAGCAACGCAGGCTATCATTAGCTGCAGGTAAAGCCCTCATGAACCAGATTCTGGAGGAGGAAGGCGTGGACGAGCAATACCGTGCCACCCTGGAAATGATATCAGATGCTTTGGGAGTACCTGAAACGGTGCATACTGCACTAGCGCAATCACGAAGGACAGAGAAAAGATACGGAAGACGTCCCCCACGAGCAGGGAAGCAAATGAATGTATTAGGATCAGGACCACAAGGCACCCCCACAACCACGGGCACTGCACACGCCGCTCACGACACCGAGGAAGCCCATATGTCAAGTGCACCTCCATCACCTCCCTTACCACCTTCGCCTCCCTCTCCACCACATTCACGTCCCATTACCAATGTAACAACCACCGTTACCGCCTCCGAGCCCACCGCCATGACTGAAGCACAAACCGCTAATCAACCCACACACCCTCTCAACACCTCCCGTGTATATACCTCCACTAACACTGTAACCTTAACGATAGCTACTGACATCCCCATCCCCCCACTCACACTTTCGGGTAGTTCACATCCACAATTGCACACACCACTGTACACATTCACCACAATCACTGCACCCACAATTCCACTATTCACAATCACTCCCACTACTGTTTACACCTCGGAATTTATGGACATATCACCTTCCACCGCACCTCTCCCTCCCCCCATACCACCACAATCTCCCATTCCCCCACCACCCACTTCACCATTTTCCAGCACTGCATTCACACTTCCCTTCCCCTCTCCCTTCCCCTCTGCACATCACACCCTCCCTGCATCCATCCCCATTAATAATGTATTCAATAATATGTATCAGTGCATGTCTCAGTTACAACAACACTATCAGCACCTCGATGCTCAGCATACAAGCTTGTTCAGGAGACATGAGGAGTTACAAGGAAGATTCACTGATTTAGAGAAAGAAAAGCATCAGTTACAACAGCAGTTTAGTGCATTGCAAGGACAACATGAGAAACTTGTGGCAAATCCACCGCAGCCGGATGCAGAAGAAAGACAACATATGGATGATTTGCTACACTCACAAATCACAGAGAACCTCAAGCTCCGCCGCAACATGGCTCTATTACGGAAGCATATGTCTGCAGCCCTAGAAGAAAATAGACGGCTTCAGACACAAAACGAAGAGAACTTGGAGTTAGCCATGGAAGGTTCCCCACAGGAAATTGACCCGGAGAGATTTAAGGCTATTCCCTCGGACAATATGCAGATCATATTGGAAACCCATGCGGATCTCCTCGAAGCCCATGCAGCCTTAGAAAAGGAAAGAGACGAACTACGAAGGCAATTGGCAGCTCAACCAGCACCACCCCAAGAAGTCCCAACCACAGCTGACACAACTGACGAAGTAGCAGCGCTCAAAGCATAACTCAAAGAATTGCAAAAGAAAGTGCTTGTATATGAACGACAACCCTCCCCCTTGGCAGAACCAGAACCTGAAGACCTAGTGCCAATCGAAGTAGAGGAAACTTTTGAGGACCCGTACGTTCCGATGCCAACACCCGGGGGTAAGCGAACAGAACAGGGCATGGACACAATTGAAATTGAGGCACCTGAATGGATGCAAAAATTAGAGAAAGTAGCCACGACGCATGATGAAAGGGTGGCAGTCCAAATCGCTTTGATGTCAAAGTTGGAGGAGGTTATAATAAAATCTGATTATTTTCAGAATCTCTCACACCATAGGTGGATCGGCCCATCAGATGACCTGTATGTTCCTTTTTGCGTGCTAATGGCGGATTATAATGCAGAAATCAAGCACCACACCTCAAGGGAACCCACCTCTGCCACCCAATTTGCACCTGACGACATCCCAGAAAGTGCCAAGCAGGGACATATTCGCCAACCGATGTGGAGAATTCGGCTGCTTGAAACATACCCAGAAATGGTCAGAACATGGAACAACATGCCCTTGTACATCAAATATAACCCATGTTATTGCCCTGTATTTCGAAGGAGATCATGGCCAGAGTACACACAAACAGTGCTGACAATTAAAGGATGTGAGAAGTGGCTCAATTATGTGTACTTCGCACCCCCGAAGGGCCCACCTACGATTGGATATATGATTTTGACGATTCGACATTGGGGGGTCCGGTTCAAGAATGTACCTGATGTCATGACTCAGATGTGCCTGAAGATCTTCGAACTTATGTTAATCACCTTCAGGACCTTCAAAAATGTCAAGGAACCACATCTCTCAGCATTAGGATTTAATGAGGGTAATCAGGACCTTGTATACGACATGAGCACAACTCCATCGATTAATGTTGTGTATGCATGGCACGCCCGCATCAAATATCTACTGGCATGCTTCAAACAAACGTTTGAAGAGATGTTTGTCACTGGATTCTGGGAATATCACTCCGAGATATTCATTCCCAGACCATCCCATCTCTTGCAGTTGTTTGCAGTGGAACAAGCTCTCCATTCCGAAAAGCTACGTCTACCACATCCAGAGGATCCCGGGCCGGTAGATTGGGATGCGCTACTCACAGATTTGGCCAAAGGATTGAGGATTGCCGAACATCACTTAGCGCAGGATGTCGTCGAGTACTACATCCAAAAACCCACACAACAAGGGTCTGTCAGGGACGACAGACGCGAGAGAGGGGGGGGTGTTAGCAGCAGACAAGGGAGTCAACGAAGATCTGGCAAGTAGGCCAATAATTTTCTTCATGAAGAAGCAAGTACGAGCATTCACGCAGATCTAGCACTAAGGCAACCTTTATTTTTTCAACACCCTTACACCAATTAGAAGTGATTCTCATCACTAACAACCCCTGTAAATACCATTTCATATTTTTGTAGCTCCATTTTGTGCAAGCCAAGGAGTCCTTGAGCTTGAGGAGCTTTAGAAGTATCTACCTGCCAATTTTCGTAATTTTTAGATCTCGTTTGAGCCCTCAAATAAGCCCTGGAACCTAATTTTTAACTAGGCCGGACACTAGGTCTGGACAGGGCCAAAGCTAGTCAAAAACTATAAAAGGAGCTAGAGAGCTCATTTTTGAGGTTAGATTGTAATTGAAACAAACTTGTAAGAGCTTTTTGAAAGTAATCTAAGAACTCCATTGCTCCTCACTCTTTGTCTTGCTGTGTGTGCGCGTGTGTGTGTATGTGTGTGCATGTTGGTGTGCTTCTCACTCACGCATTTGTGCTTCCACTTGCTCGAGGTCTTCATACCATCCTCACGTCTTCCCGGATTGACATTAAAGGAGGTGCTACTCATCACTGAGCTACAAATGACACCCTATGAGGCTTGGCATGGTAAGAGACCATCTCTGGATCATTGCAAAATTTTTGGATGTGTTGCATATGTGCATATTCCCTCACAGGTAAGGGGAAAGCTAGACCCTAAAGCTGAAAAATGTATCTTCATTGGTTATGATTTGAATCAGAAAGGATACAGGTTCTATAACCCCTCAAACAAAGGCTTTAAGGTAAGCAGAGATGTCATCTTTGATGAAAATGATTCATGGTATGAAAATGAGTGCAGGAAAGTTAGCCTACCTTATGATATGGAAGAAGACTTTCCCAAGCTTATCAGAGAAGAACCAATACAGAAAGAGGACACAAGCTCAGATGATGAAGACACCATCAACATTGAAGAGTTCAAGGCTTGGAAATCCAAAGGGAAGATGAAGATGAAGCAACTAGAAGACAATCCAGAATCCTCAACTCAAGCTATGAGGAGATCTCAAAGAGAAAAGAAGAAGCCTATTAGGTATGGGTATGATACTTCACTTGTAACCAAGCACTCTGTATATCTTGCAAAGGATCTCTTGAATGAAGAACCAGGTACATTTGAAGAAGCAATCATTAAACCAGAATGGAAGGAAGCAATGGATGAAGAAATGGAGGCTCTCAAGGAGAGTGATACTTGGGACTTGGTACCCAAGAAGGACTCCATGAAGGTGATAGGATCCAGATGGATCTATAAACTCAAGAGGAACTCAGATGGTACAATAAACAGGTATAAAGCTAGGTTGGTAGCCAAGGGTTTTGCTCAAACCCAAGGCATTGATTATGAGGAGACATTTTCTCCTGTGGCCAAGATGCCAACTATCAGAGTTATGGTGAGTGTAGTTGCATCCAAGAATTGGAACATGTACCAATTGGATGTGAAGAATGCATTCTTGAATGGATGGATATCTGAAGAAGTCTACATGTCACAACCACTTGGCTATGAAGATCCCAATAAGGTAAATCATGTTTGTAAATTGAAGAAGGCTTTATATGGATTGAAGCAGGCACCTAGAGCATGGAATTACAGGTTGACAACTTATCTCCTAGATCAAGGATTTGTGATGAGTAAAGCAGATACTTCATTATTTATCAAAAGGAACAATTCAGAGGTAATATACTTGTGTGTCTATGTTGATGACATCATTATTACAGGAAATGATGTTCAGGGAATTAGACACATCAAAGGACAAATGATGAAGGAATTCAAGATCAATGATCTTGGATTATTAAAGTACTTCCTAGGACTTGAATTAGTCTACACAAATTCAGGTATCTTTATTACTCAGAAGAAGTACATTCAAGACATGGTCAAGAAGTTTAATTTGCAGGAAGCTAAAGTCTCAAACATTCCTATGGAGGTCAACCACAAACTCAGTGCACATGAAGGAGAAGAACTCAAAGATATTACAGGTTATCAAAGTTTGGTAGGTAGTCTAAATTATGCTACCTTAACCAGGATTGATATATCTTATGGTGTTAGTGTACTTAGCCAATTTATGCACAAACCAAGAGTACCTCATTTGAAGGCAGCAAAGAAGATAGTAAAGTACCTAAAGGGAACACAAAATCATGGTTTGTACTTTCCATATTCATCAGACATTGATATTAAGGTATACTCAGATGCAGATTGGGCAGGTTGCAAGGATGACAGGAGAAGCACATCTGGCTACATATGTTTTGCAGATGATAAACCAATTTCTTGGTCATCCAAGAAACAACCCACAGTAGCTTTGTCATCTACTGAGGCAGAGTATAGAGGGCTAGCAAATGCCACTCAAGAAGCCATATGGTTGAAGCTATTATATTCAGAATTGGGCCTATACACAAGGCCACCAATCATATTTGGTGATAACACAAGTTCTCTTCACCTAGCAGCTAATCCAATTTATCATGCTAGGACAAAACACATAGAGGTTCATTACCACTATGTGAGGGAGAAGTTACTTAGCAAAGAAATTCAATTATCATATGTGTCTACTAATATACAATGTGCAGATTTTCTTACTAAAGCTCTGGATGGAAGCAAGCTATGCAGATTTAAATCCATGATTGGATTGCAAGAAATAATTGAAGACTAGAGAAGAAGACTTGAGCCAAAGTGTTTGGCTTGAGGGGGAGCTGTTGGTGCAAAACAAGCCTACACACATTGGCTTGGAAATTGGAACCTTGGAAGAACCAAAGTTTGAACCCTTGGAGGATATATTTACAAGAATCAAGAACCATAGGAACTTAGTCTTATTGATTCTTACCTTTTATCTCATGTAAAGGTCTATATGACTTTAACCACTCATGTAATCACACCTAACTGAGAAAGTCGTGGAAACTTTGATTGATTGAATAGGTGAATGATTGAGAGAATATCTCATTCACTTTTTAGGTACAAGATTCTAGGAGATTGACATGATTTTGAAATTCAAAATCTCACTCAATCTCTATATAATCTACAAGGAAAAAGTCGCGGGTATCTTCACTCCTCCCGAGGCAATTCTGAGTCAATCCTTGAGTGTGTGAGAGCTACACCATAGCCTACACCTCTGAGTACCATTGAGCATCACATTACATGCCAATGGGAATGTACAATCATTAGATTTAATCAATATACTTACATTCATAATCTCTGTTTTCTCTGAGTGACTACCTTCAACTCTGTCATCTTCCAAGAG
>CM035413.1:135469138-135474138 GCA_020310875.1 Ceratopteris richardii
TTAAGTCTTTATCTTCAATCTTCAATCACATCCTGCAATCCAATCATGGATTTGAATCTGCATAATTTGTTTCCATCCAAAGCTTTAGTGAGTAAATCTGCACATTGCATATTAGTAGACACATAAGTCAACTGAATGTCTTTGCTTAGCAACTTCTCTCTCACATAGTGGTAATGAACCTCTATGTGTTTTGTTCTAGCATGATATATTGGATTAGCTGCAAGGTGAAGAGAGCTTGTGTTATCTCCAAAGATAATTGGGGGCCTAGTGTATAGGCCTAACTCTGTATACAAAAGCTTTAACCAAATAGCTTCTTGAGTGGCATTGGATAGCCCTCTATACTCTGCTTCAGTGGATGACAATGCCACTGTTGGTTGTTTCTTGGCTGACCAAGAAATAGGTTTATCACCTGCAAAAGATAAGTATCCTGATGTGCTCCTCCTATCATCCTTGCATCTTGCCCAATCTGCATCTGAATATACTTTAATATCAATATCTGATGTATAAGGAAAGTACAAACCATGGTTCTCAGTTCCTTTTAAGTACTTCAAGATCTTCTTTGCAGCCTCTAGGTGAGGTACCCTTGGTTTGTGCATGAATTGACTTAGCACACTAACTCCATATGCTATGTCAATTCTGGTCAAGGTAGCATAATTCAAACTACCTACCATACTTTGATATCCTGTAATGTCTTGGACTTCATCCCCTTCATGAGCACTTAGCTTTAGGTTGACCTCCATTGGAGTACTTGAGATTTTTGCATCCTGTAAGCCAAACTTCTTTAACATATCCTGCACATACTTCTTCTGAGTGATATATATACCTGAATTAGTATAAACCAATTCAAGTCCTAGAAAGTATTTCAATAATCCAAGATCATTGATCTTGAACTCCTTCATCATCTGATTTTTTATGCTTCTGATTCCTTGGACATCATTACCTGTAATGATGATTTCATCAACATAAACACAGAGATAGATTACCTCTGGATTGCTCCTTTTGATAAATAATCAAGTGTCTGCCTTGCTCATAGTAAACCCTTGGTCTTGAACGTATGTTGTCAGCCTGTAGTTCCATGCTCTAGGTGCCTGATTCAATCCATATAGAGCCTTATTCAATTTACAAACATAATTTACCTTCTTGGGATCTTCATAGCCAGGTGGTTGTGACATGTAGACTTCTTCAGATATCCATCCATTCAAGAAAGAATTCTTGACATCTAATTGGTACATGTTCCAATTTTTGGATGCAGCTACACTCACCAATACTCTGATTGTTGGCATCTTAGCCACAGGAGAAAATGTCTCCTCATAATCAATGCCTTGGGTTTGTGCAAAACCCTTGGCTACCAACCTAGCTTTGTACCTGTTGATTGTACCATCAGAGTTCCTCTTTAGTTTGTAGATCCATCTGGATCCTATCACTTTCATAGAGTCCTTCTTGGGTACCAAGTCCCATGTGTCACTCTCCTTGAGAGCTTCTATTTCTTCATCCATAGCACCTTTCCATTCTGGTTTGGTGATTGCCTCTTCATATGAACCTGGTTCTTCACTTAACAAGTCCTCTGCAAGATAAATTGAATGCTTAGTTACAAGAGATGTATCATACCCATATCTGATAGGCTTCTTACTTTCTCTCTGAGATCTCCTCATTGCTTGATTTGAAGATTCTGGTATATCCTCAAGCTTCTTCATCTTCATCTTTCCTCTGGACTTCCATGCCTTGAATTCTTCAAGATTGATTGTGTCATCATCTTCTAAACTTGAGTCTTCCTTCTGGATTGGTTCTTCCTTTGAGAGTTTTGGAAACTCCTCTTCCAAATCATAAGGTAGACTAACCTTCCTGCATTCATTCTCATACCATGAGTCATTCTCATCAAAGGTGACATCTCTACTTACCTTGAACCCTTTATTGGTTGGGTTGTAGAATCTGTACCCTTTTTGATTCAAGTCATAACCAATAAAAATACATTTTTCTGCTTTAGGGTCTAGCTTTCCCCTTACCTGTGAGGGAATATGCACATATGCTACACAACCAAAAATTTTGCAATGATCCAATGATGGTCTCTTACCATGCCAAGCTTCATAAGGTGTTATTCCATCAAGTGACTTTGATGGCAACCTGTTTATGAGATAGGTGGCAGTAGATACACTCTCTGCCCAAAGATAATTTGGCAACTTCTTTTCATTAAGCATAGACCTAGCTGTTTCAACAATAAGCCTATTCCTTCTTTCAGCTACCCCATTTTGTTGAGGTGAGTACCTTGTGGTTATCTCCCTTTTGATGCCTCTTTCCTGCAAGAAATCTTCAAACTCATTGGAGAAGTATTCACCTCCTCCATCTGACCTTAGCTTCTTCAAGTTCCTACCTGTTTGATTTTCAACTAGTGCAAGATATTTTTTGAAGCAATTAAACACTTCATCCTTGTGCTTCATAAATTATAACACAGTCCATCTGCTATAATCATCTAAGGACACATAGTACCTTGATCCTGAAATGGATGGATCCTTGCTAGGTCCCCAAACATCTGTGTGCACCAAGTCTAGGTAGTCTTCATGCATAAAACCTTTCCTTGAGTAGGACAATCTGTGAGACTTACCAAACTGACAAGCACCACATTTGTAAATCATGTGTTGCTTGGATACATTAGGTATCCCAAGCACACATTGATCCCTGCACATTTGCTTTAAGGTCCTTTCACCTATGTGACCTAATCTCTTGTGCCATATTTCTAATTCTGAAAGTGTTTGATCCTTGTAATTGTATAAAGCAATGTTTTTGGTGTCTTCTAGCTCAAAAGTGAATAATCTACCTGATTTTTCTCCCTTGGCTATCCTTTTGAATCCATGTCTTGGGTCCTCCACATATGCTCCATGTTCATTCAACCTGACCTGCAAACCTTTCTCCACAATCTGACCAACACTCATTAAGTTTTTGGTAATAGTTGGTACATAAAGTACCCTGCTCAATAGGTTCTGGTTACCATCACAAGTTTTTACATTTCCAATCTTTACTACAGAATGCTTAGTATCATCACCTGTCTGTACTTGATGTTTGCCCTTGGGTTCCTCAAGATCAGAGAGTAGTGCCACATTGCCAGCTACATGATTAGAACACCCTGAATCAATATAAAACAGATGATCATCATTGATACCTGACTTGGAAGTCATATTCATGATCAATAGGGAGTCATCTTGCTCCTCTGTGTAGTTGTTGTAGTCTTTCCTATTTCTGAATCCTCCTTGGTAGTTACCATTATAATTGTTGTTGTAGTTATTGTTGTAGCCATTGTAGCCTTGGTGTTGGTTGAACCTTCCTCTGCCTTGAGAGTATCCACCTCTTGAGTAGCCTCTTCCTCTCTGATTTTTGTAGTTTCTGTAGCACTCATCTGTGGTGTGGTTAGACAATCCACAAATATTGCATGGTGATGAATTGTAGGGTCTCCCCCTACCTTGCTTACCTCCTCTGCCCCTGCCTCTTGAAGATCTACCTCTCCCCGCATAGTTGGCTTGGGAGGTTGACCCTTCATCCTCTTGCTTCTTACCTTTACCTTTGTCTTTAACCTTTTTATCAGTATATAGGGCAGAAGGAGTGTTACCTTTAGATGTATCTCCAACCTTTGTGAACTTTGCTTCATGTGTGAATAGTTGGCCCATCAGAGTTGTGAGATCTCGGGTATGCATGTCCATGTAGAGATCCATTGTAGTGGTGAAGCTTTCCCACTTATCATCTGCCTTTAGTCCATTGGTTACTTGCCTTACTATTTGTTCCTCTTCAATCTCTTCTCCTATGCTTGCTAATTGGTCTGCCACATCCTTGATCTTGGTCACAAGTTCTAAGACTGATTGCTTTGGTTGCTTCCTAAGGGTTGTGAATTCAATCCACAATTGATTCTTCCTGGCCCTTGTATTAGATGAAAAATTTGATGACAAGGTTTCCCAAGTTTCTTGGGAAGTCTTACAATTCCTGATGTGAGGTAAAAGGAAATCAGATATAGAGTTAAGAAGATAAGACCTTGCCAATGCATCTTTTGCACACCATGTATTAAGCCTTTCTTGTTCTTCCTTGGTGGGTAGACCCCTTGCTTTGAATGAGGGCAATTCCTCATCTCCTGAGATGAATCCAAACAGAATGCTTCCTTGTAGATAGGTCTTCATCCTTAGAGACCAAGCTTGATAATTGTTCCTGTCCAATTTGTCAATTAATGAAGGAAAACCATCTCCCATGTTACCTTATTTGCTCTGATACCACTGTTGGGAAAGATGCATGGATCCTTTAGAAGATTGAGTAGGTGCTGCTAATCCTGCTTTGCACCAGCCCTCAGTGACTCTAGATATGATTAGTAGACACCCTTAACTTCCAAATGATACCAAGAGATCATATATGTACTTTGCAAATGATGTGTGTAGTGATCAAACAAAACAGACTACTTGATACTTCACAAATCTAAGAAAACTTGCTATTCAGGTATTGACACCTGCTCAGTCTTTCACTCAGTATGACCACTACACTTACAATTGGAAAAATTCCTTCTAGAGGTATTCTATTAGCTTTGTAAGCTACCATTTGCAAGTGGAATCATTCAAGATGATGAACTATACAAGGAGAATTCACTCTAGCAAAATTATGAACACCCCCGACATTTTAGGAAGTATGCAGACAAATACCAGTGAGCACTTCGACGGCAATGTCTCAAAATTGGCTGAACCAAATTGCTTTAGACTTTGTATGCTTGTAGTATGCTTTGAGCTGGATCTAGAAAGATTTGAATCACTTGATTTGGTGCAGTAGGCACTGAGATATGCCTCTTTGAAGTTGACAGACTTGAAGTAGTACACTCAGAGAATAACAGAGATGATTAATGTAAAGATATGTATTAATTCACATTGATGTACATTCCCATTGACATGATAAACATTGCCAAATGGTACTCAGAGGTGTAGGCTATGGAGTAGAGCTCACACACTCAATGATAGATGAAATTAGCCTCGGGAATAGTG
>CM035413.1:135481638-135484138 GCA_020310875.1 Ceratopteris richardii
TGTGATACACATATGACATGATCTGTATAAGTGACTTCCATTCCAAGAAAGTATGATAACTTTCCTAGGTCATTAATCTTGAATTCTTTCTGAAGTAATCTCTTCACCTCCTTGATTCGTTCATCTAAAGTACCTGTGATTATAATGTCATCTACATAAATACAAATGTAGATTGTACCTTCCTCTGTTCTTTTGATGAGTAGACTTGGATCTCCTTTTGAACTTTGATATCCAAGATCATTGAGATACTTCACCAGTCTATAGTTCCATGCTCTTGGAGCTTGCTTCAATCCATACAATGCTCTTCTCAACCTGCAAACAAAATTTGGATACCTGGAATCTATAAACCCTTGAGGTTGCTCCATGTATACCTCATCTGATATGTATCCATTCAAGAATGCATTCTTTATATCCAATTGACTTAGGGTCCATCCTTTTGAAGCTTCAATTGCAATGATTGTCCTTATAGTTGACATCTCAGCTACAGAACTAAATGTCTCATCATAATCTATGCCATAGGTTTGGGCATAGCCTTTCACCACCTGTCTAGCTTTGTATCTGGCTATACTTCCATCTGCAAGCTTCTTCACTTTATACCCATTTATTTCCAATTACTTTCTTAACATTTGGTTTAGGACAAGTTCCCATGTCTTGTTCTCCTCTAGTGCATTGAACTCTTCCTTCATTGCTTCTTCCCATTGCTTCTTACCTTTAGCTTCATCATAGTTCTGAGGTTCTTCCTCATCTTTGACCATATATGCATAGTTCTTTTGAGTTATGTAAGAAGTATCATAAGAATACCTTTCTAGTTGTCTTCTAGTCCTACTTGACCTTCTTGGTTCACATTCTTCATAAGTGTCTGGATACACCTCTTCATCAAATATAGGAGCTTCTTCATTCATTCTTGTTAATCCACTTCTCGATGTACTTGCTTGCATATAGTCTTCATCTCTATTCACCTGCACAATTGATTTTCCTTTCTCACATCTTCTTACCTCTTCTTCAAATTCTTCAGTTGTATGACTTTGATTTGCATACCAACTTTTCTGTTCATCAAATGTAACATCTCTAGAAACAATAAATTGTTTGGTTAGAGGATTCCACAATTTGTAACCCATCTTCTTTTCATCATAACAAATGAACATATATTTTTCTGCCTTTGGTTCAAGTTTATGTCTAAGTTGTGATGGAATATAAGCATATGCAATTGATCCAAACACTTTACAATGATCTAGTGTTGGTTTCTTACCCCACCAAGCTTCATATGGAGTCATTCCATTGAGAGCTGCACATGGTAGTCTATTCACAAGATATGTCGCTGTATTTACAGCCTCAACCCAAAGATAATTTGGACAATTCTTCTCCTTTAGCATAGCTCTAGCAAACTCAACCAAAGTCCTGTTCCTTCTTTCTGCTACACCATTTTGTTGTGGTGTATACCTGTAGGTTATTTCTCTCTTAATACCTGCATTCCAAAGATAATCATTGAACTCTTGGGAGAAGTATTCTCCCCCTCCATCAGACCTCAGTCTCTTAAGCTTTTGACTTGTGACTCTCTCTGCATATGCATGAAAATGCTTGAAAGATCCAAACACTTCTGATCTTTCCTTCAAAACATATAATGTTATCCATCTTGTAGCATCATCAATGGAAAGAACATAGTACCTTGAGCCACTCATAGATCCTTCTTTTGTTGGTCCCCATACATCTGTATGAATGAGCTCTAGTAATACATCATTTTTAAAACCTTTCTTCTGAAATGGTAACGTGTGTGCTTTACCCATTTGACATGCTTCACATTTATAAACCATATGTTGACTCTGCACATTTGGTAATCCTAGAACAGACTGATTTTCAACCAGAGCTTTAATTCCTCTTTCATTGAAGTGACCTAATCTCTTATGCCAGAGATCAAGTTCTGTAATCACTCCTTCAGCATGTGTGAGCAAAGCTTGACCAATGTTCCCTTGTACTCTTAAAGTAAAGTGTCTACCTTCTTTCTTTCTAGAAACAATCTGATTATATCCATTCTTTGGATCTTCAACAAATACTCCAGTTGTAAACCTGACTTGAAAACCTTTTTCAACTATCTGTCCCACACTAATCAAGTTTTTAGGTATTGTAGGAACATAAAAAACATTGGTTAGCAAATCTGCTCCACTCTTGCATTTCACACCAATTGAATGTACACTATGTCTTGTATTATCACCTGTTTGAACTGTATGACTAGAAATACCTTTTTCCAATTCTGACATCAATTCTATGTTTCCTGACAAATGATTAGAACATCCAGAGTCAATGTAAAATACCTTTAGATCTTCTTTATCTGATGTGCTAATTGAATTCATCATCAATGATGTATGACTTTCATTTTGTGTGTCATTTGCATAATTGTAGTAGGTGGTGTTGTAGGATTGATTCTGTCCCCAACTTCTTCCTCCACCTCTACCATAGCCTCCTCTTTGACTTTTGTCTACCTCTCTCAAAATTACTTTGACAT
>CM035413.1:136091638-136499138 GCA_020310875.1 Ceratopteris richardii
CTCTCTATAATTAGCGCATCATTATATCGTCCTTACTTTTTCTTTTTCTGAATAATGATCCTCCGTTCTTTAGTGGCTGAAAAGCATGGTTCAAACCTAAAGTCGATGGATACTATTCTTAGCATTGTTTGCTCGTTCCAGAAAATAGTTCATTACGCAATTGATGGTTTTTGTTGACTGCACCATTCGATTTTGTTGGAATTTATCCCTTCGAAAAATGCACCAGCACAACTACTTATTGAACGTATGTTACTTGATACAATACAATGATGCAGTATGTTCCTAGCCATTACAAATGTAGTTATTAATGAGCCATTGCAGGATTAATGAAGTATTTGAAGTTCTCTCTTTTATCTTTGGAAAGCTTGTAATCAATAAAACCGGTACATATCCTTCGTCATCCATTCCTTTGAATTTGGTTCTGCTTCATCAAGAGTAGAGATGAGAATCTCTACGACACTCGCCCCCACCAAACCTGCGCATCCTCCGGATGCGCCAAACAAGACCTGTTCTCTTTTTCAATATTAAAATCATTTTGCATATTAATGATTAACTTCATAGCATGTGCATGGGTTAAAAGGAAAGTGGCTATGCAAGGCCATGTAGTGGCCCTATTTAAATGCACACTTTGAAATGCATAGAGAACAAGTATGGTGCAATGAGCAAGGTAAAAAGCTTCGGATCATGAGGATTGTGCACTCACTCACATACATAGCAATGTGGAAATACATAAAACCTTTCAGTCTCTCATATGTGCATGGGTATAGATCAGATCGTGCCTTGATGCATGGTCATATAATGTGACCCTACCACATGCATACTTTAAGTGCATTTTCTAAAATCTATGGTGCATAAGGGATAAGAGCTTTTGACGAAGAGGTTTTTATCTCATCGACTTAGACTTTGCTCGCGGATTTTATAATGATTTTTACAATCGAGATTGGTGCAAATGGACGTGCACCTAAGGAAAAAGCTCAACATATGTTTTTACATAGTTTGATGCGTACTTTAAATGCAAAGTGAAACAAAATGGTGCAAAACTAGAAGTAAAAGGTTTTTCATATTCTACTCTTGAAGAAAAACTTTGTTGTCAACAAACTCCCATTCTTCATCTTGAACCTCAAAAATATCTTGAAAAACAAAACTCGTGAAAAACATAAGTATTAGCATATTTAAACCAAATATATCAATTCAAAAACTTTTAGATAATCCATCTATAAAAAACCGAAGTAATATTAAGTCATATTTTGGAGCTTCCATCAATTCGTCCTTTCTTGCTTGATTTGCATTAAATCACTCAAAACATTGATTAGAAAAGCCATATTTGATTCATTAATGAAATTCATAATTTCTCTTTTATAAAGAAAGAAAGTAAAACAAAACCCATATACATACCTTTTTGATGAGGAAGTAGGTTGTAACTCCCATATAAATACCTTTTTGATGAGGAAGTAGGGTGTAACTCCCATATAAATACCTTTTTGATGAGGAAGTAGGTTGTAACTCCCATATAAATACCTTTTTGATGAGGAAGTAGGTTGTAACTCCCATATAAATATTAGCCATGGATGAAAACATTCATAAACAATCATAAACTTGATCATAACATATTCTCTTATCAATTTGGCCTCTTGTACCTGTTTTGTCAAAATAACTATTCAAAACACATGTTAAGGGCACATTTTGTACTAAGGTTAATTTGGAGGGTTGGGAGAAGGCTGAGTGGGAAGAGCCTTTAAGGCCACACCATTTGTATAAATATGGCATGTGTCTAATGAAATCCTCTCTCTTGTTTCGTCGCCCGAATGGCTTTTGATGTATTCTTACTTTTGAATTAGTTCGTGTAGTCTGGGAAATCCTGCCCTAGAAATGCATGTTATATCTGCGTTCACTAATGTTTGTAGCTATGGTGACGAGTTCTCTGTAGCTACGACGTTCGCTTTCTTCTGTTCTGCTGTAGAGCATGGCGAAGTCGATGCTTCTCTCTTCTCTCTTTCTGTTACATGGAGGCATTCCCTCCAAACTAGCTTGGCGACGTATGTTCTCGCTTCTCTGTCTTTCACTGTTGCAGGGAGGCCAGTCCTCTCTGTTAACATTGGTGACCACGTCGCGATCGGCTCCGATTGGAGAATGAAGTCCATACTGCGCTTCTTGCTCTCCTACAATGACGGAGATGATCTCGTGGCGAATCTGAAGTGTGACGACAATTCATGCATGCCTGGGATGCTTCTTGTTTACGTGATTGAAAGGATACAATCGCCGTGCACGATGACATACATGTCTCCATGCCTTTTTTGATGACGATGAGATAGGCTCCACATCGTGGAAAAATGCGGCTAGCAAGAGAAGTCAAGCAACGCTCGAGTTGGTTGCTACTGTGCAGGCACCTGAATATACAATGGCTGTTTTATTCTTGAAATTTGTCTTCCTTGAGTTGTGCAGCTAGCAGAATCTTCATCCACTACGTCTCGTTGCATATTGCGATAGCCTTACATGGACCCGGCGTTTCTTGGAGTATTTGTACCTGTAGTTCTTGGTTTTGCACTTTGTGCCAATTGGGGCAAGAAGGAGCGCGCTGTAACGGTGGAAGTAGGTGGTGAGCTTAGGATCACAAAGAGGAATCACAAGCTTCAGAAACTCGTGGAGAAACCTTGGGAAGGGGTGAATACTCTTTTTGACCTATTTGAGCAAGCATGCAAGATGCACCCGAAGCAGAATTTTCTCGGCACCCGTAAACTTATTAAAAAGGAATTGGGGCCTAGCAACGATGGCCGCACGTTTGAAAAGGTCACCCTGGGTAGTTACGTGTGGATCTCTTATGAAGAAGCTTATGAACAAGTTTGCAGGTTTGCATCAGGCATTCTCGCCCTTGGCCACCAAAAAAGGGGAGAAGTGCGCTATCTTCTCTGAAACACGAGCGGAATTTGCTCATTGCTCTGCAGGGTTGCTTCCGCCATAATTTTTCAGTGGTAACTGTTTACGCATCATTGGGTGAAGAAGCACTTGTGCACTCCCTTAATGAGACAGAGGCGACAACAGTCATATGTGATCAGAAGCAGATGAATAAGAATCTTGCTCTTGGAGTCAGGCTACAAACAGTTAAGCGTGTGATATACATGTTAGACTCGGAAGAAAAACACCAGCCGTTGTCCATTCATCCTCCAACATCCTGGATGACAAAATCAACGTGGTGATTGATCTGTTGTAGTGCACATTGTTATATTGCATTTTTTTTGGTTATGCGAACAATTACTTTGTTATGGTTATGGCGACGCTGTCTGCATGTTGATCTGCTGTAGCAGGGAGCCTATAAATGGTTCCCATGTAATTTTCATCTTGTGAGGGGGTTATCACTTATCAAGGGATGTGGAAGTTCAAGTCCACCGTGCGTGCCAGTGTTAAGGGCACATTTTGTACTAAGGTTAATTTGGAGGGTTGGGAGAAGGCTGAGTGGGAAGAGCCTTTAAGGCCACACCATTTGTATAAATATGGCATGTGTCTAATGAAATCCTCTCTCTTGTTTCGTCGCCCGAATGGCTTTTGATGTATTCTTACTTTTGAATTAGTTCGTGTAGTCTGGGAAATTGTGCCCTAGAAATGCATGTTATATCTACGTTCGCTAATGTTTGTAGCTATGGCGACGAGTTCTCTGTAGCTATGACGTTCGTTTTCTTCTGTTCTGCTGTAGAGCATGGCGAAGTCGACGCTTCTCTCTTCTCTCTTTCTGTTACATGGAGGCGTTCCCTCCAAACTAGCTTGGCGACGTACGTTCTCGCTTCTCTGTCTTTCACTGTTGCAGGGAGGCTAGTCCTCTCTGTTAACAACACATTAATAGATAACTTTACTTTTAATACAAGACATCAAAAATTTCTTGCATACATAACTCATTTTTCCTTTTCATGGTTTTAGTTTATTTATTCATATTTTGTGTAATTTGTTTGATAATGTCTTCAAAAACTTCTTGTTCTTTTACATTAAAACTTGTCTCATTGTTTGCATTCTCATTTGCATTTCTTAGTTGTTTAGATCTCTCAATTTTCCCTTTAGTATTAGATTGATTGCTGGTTTCAAGATTCACTTGTTCCTCCATCTTTTCAATTTTCCCATCTTCAAGTGATTGATCATCAGAATCAATTGAAATATTATGTAAATTTTCATATTTTCCTATTTTCTCATAAGTTGATCTCTCATGTTCTTGCTTATCACTTGGCTTAATATCTTGCATCATCAGTTCAACTTGTGGGTTATCCATCATATTATTGTCTTGATCATTAGATTTTGTGGTATTTTCATGTTTTACTCTCCAGTGTTTTTTCACTTGTTTGTTTGATCTTGATCTTACTTGTTTTTGTTCAAAATATTTTACCATCCCACCTCTACCTAGGTTCAAGTGTAAAGGATCCTTCGTATGATAATCACATATTTTGTGTTCATTTTCTAATACCAAGTGTTGCCTACATGCTTTCTCATAGGCCATACAATTCCTATAAGTATGACCTAGTTGGTCACACCAGAAGCATCTTACAGTTCTCTTTGGTCGTTGATATAAAGCCCTAGGATCAACTCTTCTATGATCGGGTAAAGGGTTTTGGTCAATAAAAGACATAGATCTATTTTGAACTCGTACTTGATAGCTATCTTTGCATTCACATGTAGCACTATCGTGTATTTGATTGTTTAACCTTTCAATATTCTCTTTTAAACTTGCAACCTCATGACCAATAGTTTTGAATGAAGAAATTTCCTTTACATGCTTTGCTATTGTTTCCATATTTTCATTCAAATTTGATAGTTCATAATGAAGAATTCCTTCTAAATTCCTAAACTCGTGATCAAATTGAGTATCTATTGACTTAAGATTCGCATTAAATTCAGATACTACTGTAGTTAAAATTGAAATAAATGAGTTTAAGGACTCAAATTTGGATTTAAGATTTAATTCTATAGATGAAATTAATCGTGCTTCCATATCATGGAGAAGATTTTCGACATTAGAATTCATGTTTGTTTTTAACTATATGCAAGCCAGAAAATCTCAAATATAAATACCTGGAATTTGTTTCCCGTCGGATGTACCTGAGTCGCAATGCCGTTTGTTCACGTCGGGTTCACCAATGTCGGCGTGAAAGTCACGGTCGGTGGATCAGGGCGACCGCCAGAAATACCGCGCACGCGGGGTGCTTGGAGCAATCTCAGGTTAAGGAAGAGACTCAAATGATCAATAGATTTATGTTCACTTTGTCACAATGCACTCACTTGGAAGTAAGAAATCAAATATCAAATGGAAATCATCAACTACAATCATCATCACAATTTTAAAGTAACATCCTTACGAGCATTCGAATCGTTTACTATCAATGTTAATGGAAAATAGACAAGCTTCAAAAGCTTGATATATGAGATATGAAGGAAAAACAAGAAAGTATTCTCTTTAAGACTATGTATGCTCTTTCACGTTGACATATAAATTTCAATTGAGGAAATCAAGAGGTATATCTAGCATTGCCTTTTTTAAGACTAAATTAACAAAAAGGTAATACACTTTCATACAAATAAGCATTCATACATTGTATTCAATCATGCGCCGACTTGTGATATAGCAGTGTTTTGTATGGGATCACAAGGGATCGCACACATACATTCTTGATCATGCAAAACTAAAGTTTCGAAAGATTTGATCATAATCCAATTAATTTTTCCACCGTTGCTTTCAATACTATATGCGAACATTTACGTTTTGAAAATGTTAGATTTTATGTCAAATGGTAAATGAAAAAAAACTCAAACAAATCAATATTTGTATTGTTGACCTATAATATCAGAGCATATACTGTATTCATTAAAATCACGCATGTCTTCATATGCAAAAGGGCGATAAATTGGCGCAACACTGTGCAAGTGTAGATTACTGTCGGAGATGAACAGAAGCGTTAGCTGTTGAGTGGACCGTCATTTCTTTCAATTGTAGGGACACCACATCATGGTGCAACCACAGATTCCCATATGATGCCAGAACACTCAGATTACAGTCACTTCAAACTTGCGCATCCCTCAGATTCCGCTTGTTCCCCCTATCAGAACATGCAACGGCCTTCATTTCTTTCTCCGTACTCCTCTGATCATGGTTATATCAGTCAAAGTAGAATCGAATCAGTAGTTGAAGTCTTCTGGAGATGAGCAAAGTATAACAGAATTCATCATAGATTACTGTGCATCAAAACACTGTAGCAGTGCAGAATAGCTCAGATTGAATTCTTTTTGTAGAATAGCCTGGGTATCATCAGAGCCTTGATGGAGAAAGCCATGTACGATCCAAGCATTGTCGGGATCAATTAAAGCTCATAACAGATAGTGTGCAGAGTAGAGCGCAATAGAAAATTCTTCAGCAAATCATTTTGAACGTAAGTCTCTGATAGATTTTCCACATCAAAGTTTTGATGACCTCAGTGGATGATGGAGCATCAGCTCTGAACATATGTCGGACATAAATCAATGGACAGAGGATAAGTGTTGTTGGTGGAACCCATGAGAATAGGCAGACGATAGGTCGCGATACTACTTGATAGAAAATCCCTCCCAATGCTTCATCAAATTAGAGGGATCCGATAACAGAAATCTTCAAAACGTAGAGCAAGCGCAATCATAGCATAGCGTAGCAGATCAGATCATAGAGCTTCAGTAAATTGCCACTTTGAAACAACAAATTGAAAGACGCTAGATGATGGTAATCAAATGTGGGTTAAAATTAAAGAAACGTATGAATGATCGCAGAAGTCTGTAGTAGAGAAGGTATGTGTGGTTGATCATTAGCATTCATTGCTTGAGAAGGAAGACTCCGGCAATGCATTTATGGTGTTGTCCAACTCTGAAGATGACTGCGACACCTTGAGCATATGCACGTAGAAGAACATGGAAGTGCTTCGATGATCAGAGCAAACTTTCTCGCATCAAACTCATAGTAGCCCCCATCAGAATTCTCCAGTTCCCTCCACCCAGAGCATAAGTCATGGTCAATCTTCACATCTAATGCGTAAATTCCTCATAGCCTGCCAGAAGAAAATCGTTGTTTGGCCTCCATCGCCAGTCACCAATCCCCTTTTTTTCTTCAATCAGTCAGCACGAATAATATATATTTTTCCTCCGTCCACGATAGATTCGATGATTTCTCTTCATTTCCTCTTCCTCTAGATGTCGGAACTGCCACCTCAGAAAGATGTCTGAAAGCCTCCTGCCTTCCCCTCTCTATAATTAGCACATCATTATATCGTCCTTACTTTTTCTTTTTCTGAATAATGATCCTCCGTTCTTTAGTGGCTGAAAAGCATGGTTCAAAGCTAAAGTCGATGGATACTATTCTTAGCATTGTTTGCTCGTTCCAGAAAATAGTTCATTACGCAATTAATGGTTTTTGTTGACTGCGCCATTCGATTTTGTTGGAATTTATCCCAAGGAAAAATGCACCAGCACAACTACTTATTGAACGTATGTTACTTGATACAATACAATGATGCAGTATGTTCCTAGCCATTACAAATGCAGTTATTAATGAGCCATTGCAGGATTAATGAAGTATTTGAAGTTCTCTCTTTTATCTTTGGAAAGCTTGTAATCAATAAAACCGGTACATATCCTTCGTCATCCATTCCTTTGAATTTGGTTCTGCTTCATCAAGAGTAGAGATGAGAATCTCTAGGACACTCGCCCCCACCAAACCTGCGCATCCTCCGGATGTGCCAAACAAGACCTGTTCTCTTTTTAAATATTAAAATCATTTTGCATATTAATGATTAACTTCATAGCATGTGCATGGGTTAAAAGGAAAGTGGCTATGCAAGGCCATGTAGTGGCCCTATTTAAATGCACACTTTGAAATGCATAGAGAACAAGTATGGTGCAATGAGCAAGGTAAAAAGCTTCGGATGGTGAGGATTGTGCACTCACTCACATACATAGCAATGTGGAAATACATAAAACCTTTGAGTCTCTCATATGTGCATGGGTATAGATCAGATCGTGCCTTGATGCATGGTCATATAATGTGACCCTACCACATGCATACTTTAAGTGCATTTTCAAAAATCTATGGTGCATAAGGGATGAGAGCTTTTGACGAAGAGGTTTTTATCTCACCGACTTAGACTTTTCTGGTGGATTTTATAATGATTTTTACAATCGAGATTGGTGCAAATGGACATGCACCTAAGGAAAACGCTCAACATCTGTTTTTACATAGTTTGATGCGTACTTTAAATGCAAAGTGAAACAAAATGGTGCAAAACTAGAAGTAAAAGGTTTTTCATATTCTACTCTTGAAGAAAAACTTTGTTGTCAACAAACTCCCATTCTTCATCTTGAACCTGAAAAATATCTTGAAAAACAAAACTCGTGAAAAACATAAGTATTAGCATATTTAAACCAAATATATCAATTCAAAAACTTTTAGATAATCCATCTATAAAAAACTGAAGTAATATTAGGTCATATTTTGGAGCTTCCATCAATTCGTCCTTTCTTGCTTGATCTGCATTAAATCACTCAAAACATTGATTAGAAAAGCCATATTTGATTCATTAATGAAATTCATAATTTTTCTTTTATAAAGAAAGAAAGTAAAACAAAACCCATATACATACCTTTTTGATGAGGAAGTAGGTTGTAACTCCCATATAAATACCTTTTTGATGAGGAAGTAGGTTGTAACTCCCATATAAATACCTTTTTGATGAGGAAGTAGGTTGTAACTCCCATATAAATACCTTTTTGATGAGGAAGTAGGTTGTAACTCCCATATAAATATTAGCCATGGATGAAAACATTCATAAACAATCATAAACTTGATCATAACATATTCTCTTATCAATTTGGCCTCTTGTACCTGTTTTGTCAAAATAACTATTCAAAACACATGTTAAGGGCACATTTTGTACTAAGGTTAATTTGGAGGGTTGGGAGAAGGCTGCGTGGGAAGAGCCTTTAAGGCCACACCATTTGTATAGATATGGCATGTGTCTAATGAAATCCTCTCTCTTGTTTCGTCGCCCGAATGGCTTTTGATGTATTCTTACTTTTGAATTAGTTCGTGTAGTCTGGGAAATCCTGCCCTAGAAAATGCATGTTATATCTACGTTCACTAATGTTTGTAGCTATGGCGACGAGTTCTCTGTAGCTATGACGTTCGTTTTCTCCTGTTCTGCTATAGAGCATGGCGAAGTCGACGCTTCTCTCTTCTCTCTTTCTGTTACATGGAGGCGTTCCCTCCAAACTAGCTTGGCGACGTACGTTCTCGCTTCTCTGTCTTTCACTGTTGCAGGGAGGCCAGTCCTCTCTGTTAACATTGGCGACCACGTCGTGATCGGCTCCGATTGGAGAATGAAGTCCATACTGCGCATCTTGCTCTCCTACAATGACGGAGATGATCTCGTGGCGACTCTGAAGTGTGACGACGATTCATGCATGCCTGGGATGCTTCTTGTTTACGTGATTGAAAGGATATACAATCGCCGTGCGCGATGACATACATGTCTCCATGCCTTTTTTGATGACGATGAGATAGGCTCCACATCGTGGAAAAATGCGGCTAGCAAGACAAGTCAAGCAACGCCCGAGTTGGTTGCTACTGTGCAGGCACCTGAATATACAATGGCTGTTTTATTGTTGAAATTTGTCTTCCTCGAGTTGTGGAGCTAGCAGAATCTTCATCCACTACGTCTCGTTGCATATTGTAATAGCCTTACATGGACCCGGAGTTTCTTGGAGTATTTCTACCTGTAGTTTTTGGTTTTGCACTTTATGCCAATTGGGGCAAGAAGGAGCGCGTTGTAACGGTGGAAGTAGGTGGTGAGCTTGGGATCACAAAGAGGAATCACAAGTTTCAGAAACTCATGGACAAACCTTGGGAAGGGGCGAATACTCTTTTTGACCTTTTTGAGCAAGCATGCAAGATGCACCCGAAGCAGAATTTTCTCGGCACCCGTAAACTTATTAAAAAGGAGCTGGGGCCTAGCAATGATGGCCGCACATTTGAAAAGCTCACCCTGGGTAGTTACGTGTGGATCTCTTATGAAGAAGCTTATGAACACGTTTGCAGGTTTGCATCAGGCATTCTCGCCCTTGGCCACCAAAAAAGGGGAGAAGTGCGCTATCTTCTCTGAAACACGAGCGGAATGGCTCATTGCTCTGCAGGGTTGCTTCCGCCATAATTTTTCAGTGGTAACTATTTATGCATCATTGGGTGAAGAAGCACTTGTGCACTCCCTTAATGAGACAGAGGCGACAACAGTCATATGTGATCGGACGCAGATGAATAAGAATTGATGTATTTGATCTTGGTGAGTGTGATGGAACCGGTGTTCTCGGGCATGAGTGATGTGGAGGCTCGCGGATTGAAACACTCTTCAAGATTGAGGTAGTCCTTTGGTTGTATGACATGATGTATAAAGGCTCCCAGCCTATAAATGGTTCCCATGTAATTTTCATCTTGTGAGGGGGTTATCACTTATCAAGGGATGTGGAAGTTCAAGTCCACCGTGCGTGCCAGTGTTAAGGGCACATTTTGTACTAAGGTTAATTTGGAGGGTTGGGAGAAGGCTGAGTGGGAAGAGTCTTTAAGGCCACACCATTTTTATAAATATGGCATGTGTCTAATGAAATCCTCTCTCTTGTTTCGTCGCCCGAATGGCTTTTGATGTATTCTTACTTTTGAATTAGTTCGTGTAGTCTGGGAAATCGTGCCCTAGAAATGCATGTTATATCTGCGTTCGCTAATGTTTGTAGCTATGGCGACGAGTTCTCTGTAGCTATGATGTTCGTTTTCTTCTGTTCTGCTGTAGAGCATGGCGAAGTCAACGCTTCTCTCTTCTCTCTTTCTGTTACATGGAGGCGTTCCCTCCAAACTAGCTTGGCAACGTACGTTCTCGCTTCTCTGTCTTTCACTGTTGCAGGGAGGCCAGTCCTCTCTGTTAACAACACATTAGTAGATAACTTTACTTTTAATACAAGACATCAAAAATTTCTTGCATACATAACTCATTTTTCCTTTTCATGGTTTTAGTTTATTTATTCATATTTTGTGTAATTTGTTTGATAATGTTTTCAAAAACTTCTTGTTCTTTTACATTAAAACTTGTCTCATTGTTTTCATTCTCATTTGCATTTCTTAGTTGTTTAGATCTCTCAATTTTCCCTTTAGTATTAGATTGATTGCTGGTTTCATGATTCACTTGTTCTTCCATCTTTTCAATTTTCCCATCTTCAAGTGATTGATCATCAGAATCAATTGAAATATTATGTAAATTTTCATATTTTCCTATTTTCTCATAAGTTGATCTCTCATGTTCTTGCTGATCATTTGGCTTAATATCTTGCATCATCAGTTCAACTTGTGGGTTATCCATCATATTATTGTCTTGATCATTAGATTTTGTGGTATTTTCACGTTTTACTCTCCAGTGTTTTTTCACTTGTTTGTTTGATCTTGATCTTACTTGTTTTTGTTCAAAATATTTTACCATCCCACCTCTACCTAGGTTCAAGTGTAAAGGATCCTTCGTATGATAATCACAGATTTTGTGTTCATTTTCTAATACCAAGTGTTGCCTACATGCTTTCTCATAGGCCATACAATTCCTATAAGTATGACCTAGTTGGTCACACCAGAAGCATCTTACAGTTCTCTTTGGTCGTTGATATAAAGCCCTAGGATCAACTCTTCTATGATCGGGTAAAGGGTTTTGGTCAATAAAAGACATAGATCTACTTTGAACTCGTACTTGATAGCTATCTTTGCATTCACATGTAGCACTATCGTGTATTTGATTGTTTAACCTTTCAATATTCTCTTTTAAACTTGCAACCTCATGACCAATAGTTTTGAATGAAGAAATTTCCTTTACATGCTTTGCTATTGTTTCCATATTTTCATTCAAATTTGATAGTTCATAATGAAGAATTCCTTCTAAATTCCTAAACTCGTGATCAAATTGAGTATCTATTGACTTAAGATTCGCATTAAATTCAGATACTACTGTAGTTAAAATTGAAATAAATGAGTTTAAGGACTCAAATTTGGATTTAAGATTTAATTCTATAGATGAAATTAATCGTGCTTCCATATCATGGAGAAGATTTTCGACATTAGAATTCATGTTTGTTTTTAACTATATGCAAGCCAGAAAATCTCAAATATAAATACCTGGAATTTGTTTCCCGTCGGATGTAGTTGAGTCGCAATGCCGTTTGTTCACGTCGGGTTCACCAATGTCGGCGTGAAAGTCACGGTCGGTGGATCAGGGCGACCGCCAGAAATACGGCGCACGCGGGGTGCTTGGAGCAATCTTAGGTTAAGGAAGAGACTCAAATGATCAATAGATTTATGTTCACTTTGTCACAATGCACTCACTTGGAAGTAAGAAATCAAATATCAAATGGAAATCATCAACTACAATCATCATCACAATTTTAAAGTAACATCCTTACGAGCATTCGAATCGTTTACTATCAATGTTAATGGAAAATAGACAAGCTTCAAAAGCTTGATATATGAGATATGAAGGAAAAACAAGAAAGTATTCTCTTTAAGGCTATGTATGCTCTTTCACGTTGACATATAAATTTCAATTGAGGAAATCAAGAGGTATATCTAGCATTGCCTTTTTTAAGACTAAATTCACAAAAAGGTAATACACTTTCATACAAATAAGCATTCATACATTGTATTCAATCATGCGCAGACTTGTGATATAGCAGTGTTTTGTATGGGATCACAAGGGATCGCACACATACATTCTTGATCATGCAAAACTAAAGTTTCAAAAGATTTGATCATAATCCAATTAATTTTTCCACCGTTGCTTTCAATACTATATGCGAACATTTACGTTTTGAAAATGTTAGATTTTATGTCAAATGGTAAATGAAAAAAAACTCAAACAAATCAATATTTGTATTGTTGACCTATAATATCAGAGCATATACTGTATTCATTAAAATCACGCATGTCTTCATATGCAAAAGGGCGATAAATTGGCGCAACACTGTGCAAGTGTAGATTACTGTCGAAGATGAACAGAAGCGTTAGCTGTTGAGTGGACCGTCATTTCTTTCAATTGTAGGGACACCACATCATGGTGCAACCACAGATTCCCATATGATGCCAGAACACTCAGATTACAGTCGCTTCAAACTTGCGCATCCCTCAGATTCCGCTTGTTCCCCCTATCAGAACATGCAACGGCCTTCATTTTTTTCTCCGTACTCCTCTGATCATGGTTATATCAGTCAAAGTAGAATCGAATCAGTAGTTGAAGTCTTCTGGAGATGAGCAAAGTATAACAGAATTCATCATAGATTACTGTGCATCAAAACACTGTAGCAGTGCAGAATAGCTCAGATTGAATTCTTTTTGTAGAATAGCCTGGATATCATCAGAGCCTTGATGGAGGAAGCCATGTACGATCCAAGCATTGTCGGGATCAATTAAAGCTCATAACAGATAGTGTGCAGAGTAGAGCGCAATAGAAAATTCTTCAGCAAATCATTTTGAACGTAAGTCTCTGATAGATTTTCCACATCAAAGTTTTGATGACCTCAATGGATGATGGAGCATCAGCTCTGAACATATGTCGGACATAAATCAATGGACAGAGGATAAGTGTTGTTGGTGGAACCCATGAGAATAGGCAGACGATAGGTCGCGATACTACTTGATAGAAAATCCCTCCCAACGCTTCATCAAATTAGAGGGATCTGATAACAGAAATCTTCAAAACGTAGAGAAAGCGCAATCATAGCATAGCGTAGTAGATCAGATCATAGAGCTTCAGTAAATTGCCACTTTGAAACAACAAATTGAAAGACGCTAGATGATGGTAATCAAATGTGGGTTAAAATTAAAGAAACGTATGAATGATCGCAGAAGTCTGTAGTAGAGAAGGTATGTGTGGTTGATCATTAGCATTCATTGCTGGAGAAGGAAGACTCCGGCAATGCATTTATGGTGCTGTCCAACTCTGAAGATGACTGCGACACCTTGAGCATATGCACGTAGAAGAACATGGAAGTGCTTCGATGATCAGAGCAAACTTTCTCGCGTCAAACTCATAGTAGCCCCCATCAGAATTCTCCAGTTCCCTCCACCCAGAGCATAAGTCGTGGTCAATCTTCACATCTGATGCGTTAATTCCTCATAGCCTGCCAGAAGAAAATCGTTGTTTGGCCTCCATCGCCAGTCACCAATCCCCTTTTTTTCTTCAATCAGTCAGCACGAATAATATATATTTTTCCTCCGTCCACGATAGATTCGATGATTTCTCTTCATTTCCTCTTCCTCCAGATGTCGGAACTGCCACCTCAGAAAGATGTCTGAAAGCCTCCTGCCTTCCCCTCTCTATAATTAGCGCATCATTATATCTTCCTTACTTTTTCTTTTTCTTAATAATGATCCTCCGTTCTTTAGTGGCTGAAAAGCATGGTTCAAAGCTAAAGTCGATGGATACTATTCTTAGCATTGTTTGCTCGTTCCAGAAAATAGTTCATTACGCAATTGATGGTTTTTGTTGACTGCGCCATTCGATTTTGTTGGAATTTATCCCAAGGAAAAATGCACCAACACAACTACTTATTGAACGTATGTTACTTGATACAATACAATGATGCAGTATGTTCCTAGCCATTACAAATGCAGTTATTAATGAGCCATTGCAGGATTAATGAAGTATTTGAAGTTCTCTCTTTTATCTTTGGAAAGCTTGTAATCAATAAAACCGGTACATATCCTTCGTCATCCATTCCTTTGAATTTGGTTCTGCTTCATCAAGAGTAGAGATGAGAATCTCTACGACACTCGCCCCCACCAAACCTGCGCATCCTCCGGATGCGCCAAACAAGACCTGTTCTCTTTTTCAATATTAAAATCATTTTGCATATTAATGATTAACTTCATAGCATGTGCATGGGTTAAAAGGAAAGTGGCTATGCAAGGCCATGTAGTGGCCCTATTTAAATGCACACTTTGAAATGCATAGAGAACAAGTATGGTGCAATGAGCAAGGTAAAAAGCTTCGGATGGTGAGGATTGTGCACTCACTCACATACATAGCAATGTGGAAATACATAAAACCTTTGAGTCTCTCATATGTGCATGGGTATAGATCAGATCGTGCCTTGATGCATGGTCATATAATGTGACCCTACCACATGCATACTTTAAGTGCATTTTCAAAAATCTATGGTGCATAAGGGATAAGAGCTTTTGATGAAGAGGTTTTTATCTCACCGACTTAGACTTTGCTCGTGGATTTTATAATGATTTTTACAATCGAGATTGGTGCAAATGGACGTGCACCTAAGGAAAAAGCTCAACATCTGTTTTTACATAGTTTGATGTGTACTTTAAATGCAAAGTGAAACAAAATGGTGCAAAACTAGAAGTAAAAGGTTTTTCATATTCTACTCTTGAAGAAAAACTTTGTTGTCAACAAACTCCCATTCTTCATCTTGAACCTGAAAAATATCTTGAAAAACAAAACTCGTGAAAAACATAAGTATTAGCATATTTAAACCAAATATATCAATTCAAAAACTTTTAGATAATCCATCTATAAAAAACTGAAGTAATATTAGGTCATATTTTGGAGCTTCCATCAATTCGTCCTTTCTTGCTTGATCTGCATTAAATCACTCAAAACATTGATTAGAAAAGCCATATTTGATTCATTAATGAAATTCATAATTTTTCTTTTATAAAGAAAGAAAGTAAAACAAAACCCATATACATACCTTTTTGATGAGGAAGTAGGTTGTAACTCCCACATAAATACCTTTTTGATGAGGAAGTAGGTTGTAACTCCCATATAAATACCTTTTTGATGAGGAAGTAGGTTGTAACTCCCATATAAATACCTTTTTGATGAGGAAGTAGGTTGTAACTCCCATATAAATATTAGCCATGGATGAAAACATTCATAAACAATCATAAACTTGATCATAACATATTCTCTTATCAATTTGGCCTCTTGTACCTGTTTTGTCAAAATAACTATTCAAAACACATGTTAAGGGCACATTTTGTACTAAGGTTAATTTGGAGGGTTGGGAGAAGGCTGCGTGGGAAGAGCCTTTAAGGCCACACCATTTGTATAGATATGGCATGTGTCTAATGAAATCCTCTCTCTTGTTTCGTCGCTCGAATGGCTTTTGATGTATTCTTACTTTTGAATTAGTTCGTGTAGTCTGGGAAATCCTGCCCTAGAAAATGCATGTTATATCTGCGTTCACTAATGTTTGTAGCTATGGCGACGAGTTCTCTGTAGCTATGACGTTCGTTTTCTCCTGTTCTGCTATAGAGCATGGCGAAGTCGACGCTTCTCTCTTCTCTCTTTCTGTTACATGGAGGCGTTCCCTCCAAACTAGCTTGGCGACGTACGTTCTCGCTTCTCTGTCTTTCACTGTTGCAGGGAGGCCAGTCCTCTCTGTTAACATTGGCGACCACGTCGTGATCGGCTCCGATTGGAGAATGAAGTCCATACTGCGCATCTTGCTCTCCTACAATGACGGAGATGATCTCGTGGCGACTCTGAAGTGTGACGACGATTCATGCATGCCTGGGATGCTTCTTGTTCACGTGATTGAAAGGATATACAATCGCCGTGCGCGATGACATACATGTCTCCATGCCTTTTTTGATGACGATGAGATAGGCTCCACATCGTGGAAAAATGCGGCTAGCAAGACAAGTCAAGCAACGCTCGAGTTGGTTGCTACTGTGCAGGCACCTGAATATACAATGGCTGTTTTATTCTTGAAATTTGTCTTCCTCGAGTTGTGGAGCTAGCAGAATCTTCATCCACTACGTCTCGTTGCATATTGTAATAGCCTTACATGGACCCGGAGTTTCTTGGAGTATTTCTACCTGTAGTTCTTGGTTTTGCACTTTGTGCCAATTGGGGCAAGAAGGAGCGCGCTGTAACGGTGGAAGTAGGTGGTGAGCTTGGGATCACAAAGAGGAATCACAAGTTTCAGAAACTCATGGACAAACCTTGGGAAGGGGCGAATACTCTTTTTGACCTTTTTGAGCAAGCATGCAAGATGCACCCGAAGCAGAATTTTCTCGGCACCCGTAAACTTATTAAAAAGGAGCTGGGGCCTAGCAATGATGGCCGCACATTTGAAAAGCTCACCCTGGGTAGTTACGTGTGGATCTCTTATAAAGAAGCTTATGAACAAGTTTGCAGGTTGGCATCAGGCATTCTCGCCCTTGGCCACCAAAAAAGGGGAGAAGTGCGCTATCTTCTCTGAAACACGAGCGGAATGGCTCATTGCTCTGCAGGGTTGCTTCCGCCATAATTTTTCAGTGGTAACTGTTTATGCATCATTGGGTGAAGAAGCACTTGTGCACTCCCTTAATGAGACAGAGGCGACAACAGTCATATGTGATCGGACGCAGATGAATAAGAATTGATGTATTTGATCTTGGTGAGTGTGATGGAACCGGTGTTCTCGGGCATGAGTGATGTGGAGGCTCGCGGATTGAAACACTCTTCAAGATTGAGGTAGTCCTTTGGTTGTATGACATGATGTATAAAGGTTCCCAGCCTATAAATGGCTCCCATGTAATTTTCATCTTGTGAGGGGGTTATCACTTATCAAGGGATGTGGAAGTTCAAGTCCACCGTGCGTGCCAGTGTTAAGGGCACATTTTGTACTAAGGTTAATTTGGAGGGTTGGGAGAAGGCTGAGTGGGAAGAGCCTTTAAGACCACACCATTTTTATAAATATGGCATGTGCCTAATGAAATCCTCTCTCTTGTTTCGTCGCCCGAATGGCTTTTGATGTATTCTTACTTTTGAATTAGTTCGTGTAGTCTAGGAAATCGTGCCCTAGAAATGCATGTTATATCTCCGTTCGCTAATGTTTGTAGCTATGGCGACGAGTTCTCTGTAGCTATGATGTTTGTTTTCTTCTGTTCTGCTGTAGAGCATGGCGAAGTCAACGCTTCTCTCTTCTCTCTTTCTGTTACATGGAGGCGTTCCCTCCAAACTAGCTTGGCGACTTACGTTCTCGCTTCTCTGTCTTTCACTGTTGCAGGGAGGCCAGTCCTCTCCGTTAACAACACATTAGTAGATAACTTTACTTTTAATACAAGACATCAAAAATTTCTTGCATACATAACTCATTTTTCCTTTTCATGGTTTTAGTTTATTTATTCATATTTTGTGTAATTTGTTTGATAATGTTTTCAAAAACTTCTTGTTCTTTTACATTAAAACTTGTCTCATTGTTTTCATTCTCATTTGCATTTCTTAGTTGTTTAGATCTCTCAATTTTCCCTTTAGTATTAGATTGATTGCTGGTTTCATGATTCACTTGTTCTTCCATCTTTTCAATTTTCCCATCTTCAAGTGATTGATCATCAGAATCAATTGAAATATTATGTAAATTTTCATATTTTCTTATTTTCTCATAAGTTGATCTCTCATGTTCTTGCTGATCATTTGGCTTAATATCTTGCATCATCAGTTCAACTTGTGGGTTATCCATCATATTATTGTCTTGATCATTAGATTTTGTGGTATTTTCACGTTTTACTCTCCAGTGTTTTTTCACTTGTTTGTTTGATCTTGATCTTACTTGTTTTTGTTCAAAATATTTTACCATCCCACCTCTACCTAGGTTCAAGTGTAAAGGATCCTTCGTATGATAATCACAGATTTTGTGTTCATTTTCTAATACCAAGTGTTGCCTACATGCTTTCTCATAGGCCATACAATTCCTATAAGTATGACCTAGTTGGTCACACCAGAAGCATCTTACAGTTCTCTTTGGTCGTTGATATAAAGCCCTAGGATCAACTCTTCTATGATCGGGTAAAGGGTTTTGGTCAATAAAAGACATAGATCTACTTTGAACTCGTAATTGATAGCTATCTTTGCATTCACATGTAGCACTATCGTGTATTTGATTGTTTAACCTTTCAATATTCTCTTTTAAACTTGCAACCTCATGACCAATAGTTTTGAATGAAGAAATTTCCTTTACATGCTTTGCTATTGTTTCCATATTTTCATTCAAATTTGATAGTTCATAATGAAGAATTCCTTCTAAATTCCTAAACTCGTGATCAAATTGAGTATCTATTGACTTAAGATTCGCATTAAATTCAGATACTACTGTAGTTAAAATTGAAATAAATGAGTTTAAGGAATCAAATTTGGATTTAAGATTTAATTCTATAAATGAAATTAATCGTGCTTCCATATCATGGAGAAGATTTTCGACATTAGAATTCATGTTTGTTTTTAACTATATGCAAGCCAGAAAATTTCAAATATAAATACCTGGAATTTGTTTCCCGTTGGATGTACCTGAGTCGCAATGCCGTTTGTTCACGTCGGGTTCACCAATGTCGGCGCGAAAGTCACGGTGGGTGGATCAGGGCGACCGCCAGAAATACGGCGCACGCGGGGTGCTTGGAGCAGTCTCACGTTAAGGAAGAGACTCAAATGATCAATAGATTTATGTTCACTTTGTCACAATGCACTCACTTGGAAGTAAGAAATCAAATATCAAATGGAAATCATCAACTACAATCATCATCACAATTTTAAAGTAACATCCTTACGAGCATTCGAATCGTTTACTATCAATGTTAATGGAAAATAGACAAGCTTCAAAAGCTTGATATATGAGATATGAAGGAAAAACAAGAAAGTATTCTCTTTAAGGCTATGTATGCTCTTTCACGTTGACATATAAATTTCAATTGAGGAAATCAAGAGGTATATCTAGCATTGCCTTTTTTAAGACTAAATTCACAAAAAGGTAATACACTTTCATACAAATAAGCATTCATACATTGTATTCAATCATGCGCAGACTTGTGATATAGCAGTGTTTTGTATGGGATCACAAGGGATCGCACACATACATTCTTGATCATGCAAAACTAAAGTTTCGAAAGATTTGATCATAATCCAATTAATTTTTCCACCGTTGCTTTCAATACTATATGCGAACATTTACGTTTTGAAAATGTTAGATTTTATGTCAAATGGTAAATGAAAAAAAACTCAAACAAATCAATATTTGTACTGTTGACCTATAATATCAGAGCATATATTGTATTCATTAAAATCACGCATGTCTTCATATGCAAAAGGGCGATAAATTGGCGCAACACTGTGCAAGTGTAGATTACTATCGGAGATGAACAGAAGCGTTAGCTGTTGAGTGGACCGTCATTTCTTTCAATTGTAGGGACACCACATCATGGCGCAACCACAGATTCCCATATGATGCCAGAACACTCAGATTACAGTCGCTTCAAACTTGCGCATCCCTCAGATTCCGCTTGTTCCCCCTATCAGAACATGCAACGGCCTTCATTTTTTTCTCCGTACTCCTCTGATCATGGTTATATCAGTCAAAGTAGAATCGAATCAGTAGTTGAAGTCTTCTCGAGATGAGCAAAGTATAACAGAATTCATCATAGATTACTGTGCATCAAAACACTGTAGCAGTGCAGAATAGCTCAGATTGAATTCTTTTTGTAGAATAGCCTGGGTATCATCAGAGCCTTGATGGAGGAAGCCATGTACGATCCAAGCATTGTCGGGATCAATTAAAGCTCATAACAGATAGTGTGCGGAGTAGAGCGCAATAGAAAATTCTTCAGCAAATCATTTTGAACGTAAGTCTCTGATAGATTTTCCACATCAAAGTTTTGATGACCTCAGTGGATGATGGAGCATCAGCTCTGAACATATGTCGGACATAAATCAATGGACAGAGGATAAGTGTTGTTGGTGGAACCCATGAGAATAGGCAGACGATAGGTCGCGATACTACTTGATAGAAAATCCCTCCCAACGCTTCATCAAATTAGAGGGATCCGATTATAGATATCTTCAAAACGTAGAGAAAGCGCAATCATATTATAGCGTAGCAGATCAGATCATAGAGCTTCAAAAAATTGCCACTTTGAAACAACAAATTGAAAGACGCTAGATGATGGTAATCAAATGTGGGTTAAAATTAAAGAAACGTATGAATGATCGCAGAAGTCTGTAGTAGAGAAGGTATGTGTGGTTGATCATTAGCATTCATTGCTGGAGAAGGAAGACTCCCGCAATTCATTTACGGTGTTGTCCAACTCTGAAGATGACTGCGACACCTTGAGCATATGCACGTAGAAGAACATGGAAGTGCTTCGATGATCAGAGCAAACTTTCTCGCGTCAAACTCATAGTAGCCCCCATCAGAATTCTCTAGTTCCCTCCACCCAGAGCATAAGTCGTGGTCAATCTTCACATCTGATGCGTAAATTCCTCATAGCCTGCCAGAAGAAAATCGTTGTTTGGCCTCCGTCGCCAGTCACCAATCCCCTTTTTTTCTTCAATCAGTCAGCACTAATAATATATATTTCTCCTCCGTCCACGATAGATTCGATGATTTCTATTCATTTCCTCTTCCTCTAGATGTCGGAACTACCACCTCAGAAAGATGTCCGAAAGCCTCCTGCCTTCCCCTCTCTATAATTAGCGCATCATTATATCGTCCTTACTTTTTCTTTTTCTGAATAATGATCCTCCGTTCTTTAGTGGCTGAAAAGCATGGTTCAAAGCTAAAGTCGATGGATACTATTCTTAGCATTGTTTGCTCGTTCCAGAAAATAGTTCATTACGCAATTGATGGTTTTTGTTGACTGCGCCATTCGATTTTGTTGGAATTTATCCCTTCGAAAAATGCACCAGCACAACTACTTATTGAACGTATGTTACTTGATACAATACAATGATGCAGTATGTTCCTAGCCATTACAAATGCAGTTATTAATGAGCCATTGCAAGATTAATGAAGTATTTGAAGTTCTCTCTTTTATCTTTGGAAAGCTTGTAATCAATAAAACCGGTACATATCCTTCGTCATCCATTCCTTTGAATTTGGTTCTACTTCATCAAGAGTAGAGATGAGAATCTCTACGACAGCGCAAAGTTCCTTTGAGATATCTGAACAAATGTTTCACAGTTCTCCAATGTTTAGTGCTAGTCCTATGCATGAATCGACTCAAATAGGAAATTACATATTGTATATCCAGCCTTGTGTTGCATGCATATATAAGACATCCCACAACTTGCTCATAAAGAGAAGAGTCAAATGCATCAATTGAATCCTCAACTAAGAAGCTAAATCCTATCTCAAATGATGTGGAAACTAGCTTGCGATCCTCAAATTCAAAATGTTGAAGTAGTTTTTCAACATACTTTGCTTGATGCATAACAACTCCCCCCTTAACGAATACAAATTGGATCCCAAGATACTAGCTCAAACGACTAGGACAAGTGAGACTAAAAGTATGATGCAAATGTCAAGTTGTGCATCACATGACCCAGTCAAGAGTATGTTAAAGAACAAGCATTGTAAAGTCAGCCCCATCTTTGCATACATAGAGTGTGCTTTCAATTGGACTACATGTGAAGTCAAGAGCAATCAAGTGCTTATGGATTTTGTCAAAGCATGCATGTGGAGCTTGCTTGAGACCATACATGGCTTTATGCAAGTGTCAAATCATATGCTCTTTCCCTTTTATGGAAAATCCAGGACGTTGCTTCACATAGACCTCTTCTTGCAAATGATCATTCAAGAAAGTTGTTTTTATGTCCAACTCATGTACTTTCAAACCTTGATGGGAAACCAATGCAACCATAGTATGAATGATAGTCATGCATGAAGCAAGTGCAAAAGTTTCCTCATATTCAATGCCATATTGTTGCACATATCCTTTGGCAACCAATCTAGCTTTGTAATGATCAATGCTACCATCGAAATTTCTCTTAATCTTGTGGACCCACTTTGTACCAAAGGCATTTTTTCTTTTCGTCAATTCACATAACTCCCAAGTACCATTTCTATGTATGGAATCCATTTTTGACTGCATAGCACTCATCCAATGTGGATCATCACATGCATCTTCAAAAGTAATTCATCCCGAAGAGGATGAATCTTGGATGTTGCACAAGATTTCAAATGCAATATGTTGAATTTTCAACTCAAGTTGAGATTAAAGTTTCTGTCAACTTCAAACAAAGTTACCTTCCAAAGGATGAAGAGGACAACAGGCATCTGAGCAATATATCCACTACACTGGATGGTCAAAAATTATATTATGAAAAACCATCAAATGATTTTTATGCTAATATTTATGCAAGATAAGTCTTCTTGAACTTATCCATTTATGTTCACCAAATTATGATAACTAATTCATTGGTTTTTTGTGGGGTGAACTCTAATTGTAGAGTTTGTATAAAGTCGGAAGCAAAGAACGCAAGATGGAGGATCGTTCTTTTTTATGAAAGTATAGCTTTAAGAGTGAAAAACGCGCACTTTTTGTTGAGGCAAAAAGAGTGGCATGGCAGACAGCGGCAAGGATATACAATAGGAACAGATTCATTCGGAAAGGAGGCCAATGTTTGTTTATTTCTGGCAACTCTACTCTAACTGAAAATTATGCTACTAAGAACGTGCACACGACCCTGAAGAAGGGTTTTGCTTCTGGCTATATCGCCTCGGTGAGAAGTCTCGTGAGGAGACGATGACAAAAAAGGAGATGAACAGAGATTAGTAGAAGTTTTATCTGACACGGATAGTGAGCCAGCATCGACGCTTGGGATCTTTTAACTTCTATGATCCGTCACAAGATGAATTTGATCTGCAAAACACTCAGACTGCGGAGGGCCAATACATGATTATTATGATCGGCATTTGACGGGAGTCAATCTTCTGATACGGACAGCTCCGCTATACTCTGACAAAACGTGGAGAGAAGACAAACTGCAACAGAGCTTCGCTCCTTTATTTGTAACTCATACTACTGATCTGATGAGTTTGAAAGAACTGGACTGGCGTTGTTTTGTGACAAGCTTTGGAATTCAACTTATCAATTCTGATGAAGTGAATGTTTGGTGAGTATGAGTGGACAACGCATGACGTCTGGCGGAATTTGGATGAATGTAGAGGCAAAGAGGTGCATTGGCAAGCCTTTGTGACGAAAACAATTGCGAAGACGATTCCACTCTACAGTCTGATACATCAGCGACCTCATAGAAATCTCTACAGATGATGACGCTGAAACGGCGTTAATACACCAAAGACTTTAAGGTATTGTGATACTGGTAAGTAGTGACATCTATTAGATTTTTAGGAGGTTCAAACATCAGAGAAGATATGGATGAGGATCGTGTCTCGTCTTCCATAACTATGCACAGTAAGCTTATTTCTCAACCAACCATACTTTTGTCAGATTATAAAAATGCGCACATAAATAGTGGTTCTTTCACGGGTTATGTATTCAAAGTTCTGTGTTAGCGTCTGTGTGAAAATGCTATGAGCCTTTTCCATTTACTGTTTTATGGATCTGACAAACGCAGAGCTTGATAGAAGCTCAAATCAATTGATGGAAGTGTAGAAGGTTTAAATACCGAATCAACTTAGTCTTGGTTAATGTTTTATAGCAATTGCGTTTAAATTCTGACGGATTTGGATATCTGAAGTGAGGATATAAATAAGCAAAAGCTGTTAATTGAAGTCTTCTAAACAATGAAAACATGATATTATCATTTGTAAAGCTGCGCAAAACAATAAATGAGTAAAGTGATGAGTGAAGTACATAATATATCATACAAGGATTAGAGACATATTTAGTAAAAACCTAATAAAGTAATAAATAAAACAACGAACATACTAGATTCGAGAAATTCGATTTGTAGCTCTTATATATCTGCGTAATTTCCGATAGTTTATCAAAACAAACTTATATTTCACACTAGCACAAAGACGTTTTGTGAACATATCGATGCGCTAAACACTTTTGTATATTAAGCACATTTTATACGTTGCATAACAGTTTGATTCAAATGGACTATTAAATTATTCACAATAATCAATCGTATATTTCCAAATTGAACTTATTTCTACACGTGCTTCATATTGAAATTCGATTTGTAGTTATGTTGGATATTTAGACTACGATATCATCTATGTGAAACACATCGTGAAACAAATTTCTATCGCTCTCACATGATCACAACTTTAGCCATACTTCTGTTTTTATATATACAACGGCTCACACTTATAAGTTTATCCTAATTTAGTTTTTTTTTCTGCTACAAGTTCATGAAAAATGAACAGGTATATGAATGTATGATGAATAATTATTCTTTATCGACTAATACAAAGATGCGATGGTATGTCTTCAATTCTTATAAACCGCATAAATAATCTTTTTGTTTAAGCTTCATGAGTGCTATTATGCAAAGCATGGATATTCGATTCATCCAAACTTAAATTTAAAATCAAACTCAACACCACCATTTGTTCTTACGACTTGATACTGTGTGAAATCAGAAGTACCTTTCTTTTTCATGAAAGATTAATACACTAAGATTATGAATTGCAATTGCATTGCTAATTGGCTTATTTGAGCCTCCACTGGACCTGAGCTTGCTTTGGCGATTGGCTTGATCCACCAGCCATGTGTCCGCAACGTTTTGACATTGGTGAACCCAACGTGAAGAATTGGTGCTGCAACTCAAGTACATCCGATAAAAAGCAAATTCCAGGTATTTATACTTGTATTTTCCTTACTTTTACTTACTTGCACATATTTAAATGAAAATAAAATCTAATGTACAAAACCTTCTTCAAGATATGGAGTGAAGATTAGTTATAGCTATGGATTTAAAGATTGATTTTAAATTTGAGTCATTAAATTCATTTCTCTCAACATTCACTAAAGTAATATCTGAATTTAGTGCAACTATTAAATCCATAGATACACAACTCAATCAAGAGTGCAGGAATTTACAAGAAACATTACTATGAACTTTCAAGTTTGAACAAAAGTATGGATACACTATCAAATCTGATGCAGAGTGTTAATCTCCAAAAGAACAAGCTATCCTTGATGTTAGAGCACCTCTACATCAAGAAAAACTCAAAAAATTCAGCCAATTTTGGAAGACCAATGTTAGCTCATCAAGATTTTATCTAACTGTGAAGAAAATCATTACACAGAAAAGTCTATTGCACTTAACGCATTCATTGGCTGACCAAATGTGTAAAGTTTCTAATGAAACTTTGTAGAAGGCATCCTCTAAAGTTTGCTCTAAGTTAGAACTTCTCAAAAGATTTAGTAAATCTTACGATTTACTCCAAACAATTCACCTATGTCTAAAACTATGCTTCTCTACAGTCGACTTTGACACCTGTAACTTCTAATGCATAGTTCTCTCAAACTACAACCTTTTTATTCAAATGCTTTTAGCTATAGGTAGCTTAGCTTCTAGCTTAAATAATGAGTGCTTGCTTGCTCAAAACTTTACATTGTGGAAGGAGAAGATTCCAAAACATTATCATCAAATTTGCACTTGCTGCAGTCTTCTTTTCTTCACATTTACACATTTAAATGTTCCTACTCTCAATTCTCTCAGCCTGATTACAATTAGGATCTCAAAATTTGTACAGAGGTCACTCTACTATAGACTTATACTTGTACAAAAGCATCTCACAAAAGATTAAACACAGAAGGAGCACTGAGCAAAATATTGGGTGCAAGTTTTCTTCTATTTAGGAAAACATTACATATGTTTGATGACAGATATTCTCTACACTTCTAACGTGTCTAATGACTCTTACAACTGGTCATTCATCATCTCTCATACATGCCCCGACTTTCTACTCGTATATATAGGTATTTTGTACAAACTCATGTCTGTTACAAAAGTATAAGCATATTTAATGTACATGTATATACAACCCTTCATTCTCTGATTATACACTAACTTCAATCTTCATATATATATATATATATATATATATATATATTTATTTATTTATTTATTTATTTATTTATTTATTTATTTATTTATTTATTTATTTATTTATTTATTTATTTATTTATCTTTGCTTCATCCTTCGACTTCAACCCTTTGTCTAAAACATCAATTGATGCTTGTCATGCACTAACAACTCGCCCTCAATCATAAGAGATTGAGGGGGAGTTGGAGACCAAAAGAGCAAGATCTGTCCAAACTGGATAGATCTTCCTTTGGACGGCTGACCACAATAGGAGGGGGTGCGTAAAATCAAATGGTCCATCTGCACCAGCCATAGAGATAGTGTGGGACTTGGTATCCTGGACATTGGGTGCATGGCTAACAAACTAGCAGCCAAATGGATGATGTTGATCTTCAGAAACAAGAATGAGTTGGCTCTCATGGGTTTCCCAAATTGGAAGAATCTTGACATCTTGACCTTGTTGTTTTCCCCGATCCCCGTCTTCCCGAAAGGCTCAAGTCTTGTGTGCTCCCTATGGAAGAGTTGGAATAAAGTCAAAAGCTACACAAGAATAAGTGAAGACTGGAAGTGGGCAGCCGGTATAAGATAAAATGACTCTATCTGGTTTTCGATCCATGGCATCCGGAGTGGGGAATCTTGGAACATTCAAAATGCCAAGAAGCTATGGAACAAAGGCTTCAAAAAATGGAAACATCTCTGGAAACAAGACACCAACCGCTAGATCAACTTCGAGGATATTGACCCTTGCGTCAACATTTCGTACAAAGAATGGAACACTTTGCAAAGTCAGATGTCTTGCCTAGGACCGACACAAAGTTTGCCTTCTCATGGGACATGACACGTCGAGCTCGCTTGGTCTCAAATGGCACAATGGGAATAGCCTATCAAAAATCCCGAACATCAAAGAAACGATTGACTATCAGGTTAACCTCAACAAGAAGTGGTGCCTATCATGGATGTGGCTTCGGTGGGACATGAAGTTCATGGCTATCTGGCACCCCCTCATAGAAATCAAAAAGTCTGTCCTCTTATGGCAAATTCTTCATCATGGAATCTGGACCAATCTTAAGACTAGCAAATTTTATGGGATTCCTCCCTTGTGCAAACGCTGCTATCGGTTGACTTCAGAAACATCTCAATTGGCAGCAAGCCCTGCTGGGAGAAGCAATCGGTTGCTCCACGACTCTTTGGAACGCCATCAGAGGGGAGGTCCTATGGAAAATCTAGCAGGAAAGATGTGCTTTCAACTTCGATGACTCCCCCAAAGAGTGGTCAATTGAGAAATTGTTGTTCCTCCTTGGCAAAAGGATTGTTAACTGTAAGAAATCCCCTCCCTTCAAGCATCATCAAGTACTCCTTTTGATCAATAACAAGCTTAAACCCAAGTGGGCCCCACATGAGGGTGATGAGAGGGTAATTAACCTTCTTTGTAATGCCATCTAAGCTCTGTAAAAGCTTCCCCTGCTTTGTGGGATTTGGGGGATCCCGTGGGCACTAGTCCCCTTCTCTTGTACTTTTCTTTATTTAATTCAAGTCCGGGGGAGTAGGCTAATGCCAAAGTCCCTTTATATTAAAAAAAAACTCCCCTTCAATAATCAATGGAGGTTTTCTCCATCTTCTTTATACGTGCCATGTTTTTGAATCTCTGTAGCTTTGATACATCCAAGCTTTTGGTTAGCATATCTGCAATCTGATCTTTTGTTGAAGTATGTATGACTTCAATCTCTTTACCAGTCACCTTCTCTCTCAAGAAGTGATATTGAATCTCAATGTGTTTAGTCCTAGCATGAAAAACAGGATTAGTAGCTAGATACAATGAACTCATAATATCTCCATGAATAGTGGGTGTACTCTGAATGATGTCAAAACTCTTCATGAGAGTCTTCAACCATATAACCTCCTTTGCAGCTTCAACCATTCCTTTATACTCTGCTTCTATAGATGACAAAGCAACTGTGTGTTGCTTCTTAGAACACCAAGAGATTAGCTTATCTCCCACATAACATAAGTATCCATAGGTTGATCTCCTATCATCAGGACTACCTGCCCAATTTGTATCACTATATATCTTGATGTCTATATTTGATGTGAAACCATAATACAAACCTTCCTTCAGTGTACCCTTAATGTATCTTAACACCCTTTGTCCTGCAACCCAATGGTCTTTCCTAGGACAATGCATGAATTGAGATAACACTCCAACTGCATATGATAAATCAGGCCAAGTTAATGTAGCATAGATTAGACTACCAACCAGACTTTGATATAGCTTCATATCCTTGATTTCTTCTCCTCCATATCTGCTCAATTTTTAATTCACCTCCATTGGACTAGGCGCTATCTTGCAATCTCCCATTTTAAACTTGATTAACAAGTTCTTCAAATACATTTCTTGAGTCACATATACTCCATGTTGAGTATATCAGGCCTCCATGCCAAAGAAATATGACAAGTATCCCAAATCACTAATCTTGAACTCTTTCTCCATTTGCTTCTTGAGACTTTGTCTGCCCTTCTCATCTGTACCTGTAAGAATTATATCATCAACATATATGCAAATGTAAATGAACCCATCATCACTTGCTTTGACAAGCAAGCTACTATCTACTTTAGACACTTGGAAACCAAGTTCTTTCAAGAACTTCACAAGTCTATAATTCGATGCCCTTGGGGCTTGCTTCAAACCATACAAAGCTCTCTTCAGCCTACATACATATTCTGGATACCTTTTATCTTTGAACCCTTCTGGTTGCTCCATGAAAACATCATCTAAAATGTAACCATTTAAAAAAGCATTCTTCACATCTAATTGACATATTTTCCAACCTTTACATGCAACAATAGCTATGAGAGTCCTTATAATTGTCATCTTTGCCACAGGACTATAAGTCTCATCATAATCTATACCATATGTCTGAGCATACCCTTTCATAAAAAGTCTAGCTTTATATCTAGACACACTTCCATCTGCATATCTCTTTGTCTTGTAGACCCATTTTCATCCAATGATCTTCTGATTATTTGGTTTGGGAACCAAATACCATGTTTGATTCTCCATCAATGCATCATACTCTTCTTGCATAGCTTTCTCCCAATTTTCTGTACCTTTTGCCTCTTCATATGTAGAAGGTTCTTTCTCTGCTTTCACCATATAAGCATAATCTTTAGTAGTCAAAAAAGAAGTGTCATAGCTATACCTTGTAGGTTGGCATTTGTGCCTTGATGACCTTCTGAGTTATCCACTTCTTGAATTTTCTAGTTCATCACATTCTGGATCAAACCTTGGCATTTCTTCAACTTCAACTTGTACTTCATTATTCTCTTCTTCATCAAATATTTGAACCTTTGATTTACCTTTCTTCTGATTCAAGGTTTCTTCATCACCTGCATGAATATTAATTGTACCTGCATACCAAGTACCTTGCTCATCAAATGTAACATCCTTTGACACAAGGAATTGTTTTGTGGATGGACTCCACAACCTATAACCCATCTGCTTATCATCATAACCAATGAACACATACTTTTCAGCTTTTGGTTCCAATTTATGCCTCAAATGAGATGGCACATATGCATAAGCCAAACATCCAAACACTTTTCAATGATCTAAGGTAGGTCTCTTACCCCACCAAGCTTCATATGAAGTCATACCCCACAAAGCTTTACATGGTAATCTATTAATTTAGTATGTGGCTGTATTTACAGCCTTAGCCCACAAATAATTGGGATAATTTTTCTCCTTCATCATTGAACTTGCAAACTCAACAAGAGTTCTATTTCCCCTTTCTACTATACCATTTTGTTAAGGAGAGTACTTGCAAGTAACTTTCCTTTTTATACATCCATTCCGTAAGTAATCACTCAACTCATTAGAGAAATACTCTCCCCCCTCCATCTCACCTTAGTCTCTTCAATCTTTGCCCTATGATTCTCTCTACATACACATGGTAATGTTTAAATGTACTGAATACCTCTGATTTATCTCTGATCACATATATGGTGATCCACCTTGTAGCATCATCAACATAAATCACATAATATCTTGAACCATTAATACTAAAATCCTTTGATGGTCCCCACACATTTGTGTGTACCAATTCAAGCTTGTCTGAATACATGAAACGAATTCAAGCTTGTCTGAGTACATCAAATTATAAGCATGAAGATCAGAACAAAGTAGAAGGAATCGTTGATAAAATTGGGAACCAAATTGAAAGCCATTTTTTAGATTCTTTTGTTCCTTTCAATACGAAAAAGAAAAATAGCAAGATACTATCACATGAAAATTATGATGAAAAAGAAAAAGCCTTTCGAAGTGCCTACTAACTTGTTTTGAGAGTCTGTTTTGTAGATATTGAAGATGAACCCTGAAGAGATCCATTCATAGGATATTATGAGAGAAATTGTAGTAAAGATAATATGTAAAGCATGTTTTATTTTTAGTACTAATCTTTGATGTTTATGAATTTTTCCCCCCATGAAGAACAGAAGTTTATATCTTTTTCTATCAAAAAGGTATCTATACAGGAGTTTTTACTTTCTTCCTCATCAAAAAGATAAGTTATGAATGATCACGGGAGTTTTTACTTTCTTCCTCATCATAAAGGTGAAGTATGAATGATGACGGGAATTTTACTTTCGTTTCAATTATCTGTTCATGAAATGAAATTTGATGTTTATAATCATTTGATTAACTTTCTTGTGAAGTTTGAGACAGGTTCTAGTTGAAGGAGAAAGATTGAAGTTATGCATTTTTTGAAGTCGTACGTTCACGTCCAAGGAGAATTGAAGAAACTCGAATAAAGAATTGAGTTTTCAATAGTGTCTAGAAAACCAAGCCAGTTTTTCCTTTCTTGTACCATGAAGTTTATATTTTCATTCCAAGTATGAATATGAATAATCTAAAGGGCACATAAGGTTTTTCTCCCTTAGGTGCACGACTACTTGCACAGGTCTTAAATGGAATTAGAAACATGATGAAATTGTTAGGAACAGAGTTAGATTTTCAAGATGAGACCTCTTCAGCAAAAACCATTACCCTATCTATGCATCATTACTTTTTTCATTGCATGAAAAATATGCATATAATAGGGTCACATTTCATGACCTTGCATCAAGGCACAATGCTTTTTCTTACCTATGCACTATGAGTGATTTTGTAAGGATTTATGTAATTTCACATTGATTGTATGCAAGGGAGCACACAAGCTTCACCGTCAGATGCCTTGTACCCTTATGATTGCACCATATTTGTTTCTCTATGCATTTCACAGTATGCATCTAATAGGGCTATATTATAAGGCCATGCATAGACACTTGTCTTCCAATCCCATACACGTATCAAAACAATCAAATTGATCTTTGAGATGAATCTAATGTTTGAAGAAACATGTTATTTGGCCCATTGAGGATGCTATGCAGGTTTGGTGGGGATGGATGTCATAGAGAATTCTCTCTCCCCAACTTGATGAAGACTTGGCAAATGATATGATCAAGAGGCTGTATGTGACGATTCATCCCAAAGAGGATGAATCTTGGATGTTGCACGAGATTTCAAATGCAATATGTTGAATTTTCAAGTCAAGTTGAGATTAAAGTTTCCACCAACTTCAAAAAAAGTTACCTTCCAAAGGATGAAGAGGACAATAGGCATTTGAGCAATATATCCACTACAATTGATGGTCAAAAACTATATTCAGAAAAACCATCAAATGATTTTTATGCTAATATTTATACAAGATAAGTCTTCTTGAACTTATTCATTTACGGTCACCCAATTGTGATAAGTAATTCAAAGGTTTTTTTGTGGGGTGAACTCTAATTGTAGAGCTTGTATAAAGTCGAAAGCGAAGAACGCAAGATGGAGGATTTTTCTTTTTGATGAAAGTATAGCTTTAAGAGTGAAAAGCGCGCACTTTTTGTTGAGGAAAAAAGACTGGAATGGTGGATAGTGGCAAGGATATACAATAGGAAAAGATTCATCCGGAAAGGAGGCCAATCTTTGTTTACTTCTGGCAACTCTACTCTAACAGAAAATTATGCTACCAGGAACGTGCAGACGACTCTGAAGAGAAGGGTTTTGCTTTTGGCTATATTGCCTCGGTGAGAAGGCTCGTGAGGAGATGATGACAAATGAGGAGATGAAGAGAGATTAGCAGAAGTTTTATCTGACATCGACAGTGAGCCGACATCGACACTTGGGATCATTTAACTTCTATGATCCTTCACAAGACAAATTTGATCTGCAAAACACTCAGACTACGGAGGGCATCTGACGGGAGTGGATCTTCTGATACGGACAGATGCGCTATACTGTGACAAAACGCGCAGAGAAGACATACTGCAACAGAGCTTCGCTCCTTTATTTGTAACTCACACTACTAATCTGATGAGTTTGAAAAAACTGGACTGGCGCTGTTTTGTGACAAGCTTTGGAATTCAACTTACAACGCACGATGTCTGGGGGAATTTAGACGAATGCAGAGGCAAAGAGGTGCAAGCCTTCGTGACGAAAACAATTGACAAGATGGTTCCACTCTACAGTGTGATACATAAGTGACCTCATAGAAATCTCCACAGATGATGACGCTGAAACGGTGTTAATACACCAAAACGTTAAGGTATTGTGATACTGGTAAGTAGTGACATCTATTAGATTTTTAAGAGGTTGAAACATCAGGAAGATATGAATGAGGAGCGTGTCTGCTCTTCCATAACTATGCACAGTAAGGTTATTTCCCGACCAATCGCACTTTTGTCAGATTATAAAAATGCGCACACAAATAGTGGTTCTTTCACGGGTTATGTATTCAAAGTTCTGTGTTAGCGTCTGTGTGAAAATGCTATGAGCCTTTTCCAATTACTTTTTTATGTGATCTGACAAACGCAAAGCTTGATAAAAGCTCGAATCAATTGATGGAAGTGTAGAAGGTTTAAATACCGAATCAATTGAGTCTTTATTAATGTTGTATAGCAATTGCGTTTAAATTCTAACGGATTTGGATATCCGAAGTGAGGATATAAATAAGCAAAAGCTGTTAATTGAAGTCTTCTAAACAACGAAAACATGATATTATCATTTGTAAAGCTGCGCAAAACAATAAATGAGTAAAGTGATGAGTGAAGTACATAACATATCATACAAGGATTAGAGACATATTTAGTAAAAACCTAATAACGTAAAAAATAAAACAACAAACATACTAGATTCGAGAAATTCGATTTGTAACTCTTAAATATCTGCGTAATTTCCGATAGTTTATCAACACAAACTTATATTTCACAGTAGTACAAAGATGTTTTGTGAACATATCGATGCGCTAAACACTTTCGTATATTAAGCATATATCTGTTTGTATGTTGCGTAACAGTTTGATTCAAATGGACTTTTAAATTATTCATAATGATCAATCGTATATTTCCAAATTGAGCTTATTTCCATGTGTGCTTCACATTGAAATTCGATTTGTAGTTATGTTGGATATTTAGACTACGATATCATGTATGTGAAACACATTGTGAAACAAATTTCTATCGCTCTCACATGATCACAACTTTAGCCATACTTTTGTTTTTATATATACAACGGTTCACGCTTATAAGTTTATCATAATTTAGTTTTTTTCTTTTTTTTGGTACAAGTTCATGAAAAACGAACAGGTATATGAATGTATGATGAATAATTGTTCTTTATTGGCTAATATAAAGATGCGATGGTATGTCTTCAATTCTTATAAACCGCATAAATAAGCTTTTGTTTAAGCTTCATGAGTGATGTTATGCAAAGCATGGATATTCTATTCATCCAAACTTAAATTTAAAATCAAACTCACCACCACCATTTGTGCTTATGACTTGATACTATGTGAAATCGGAAGTACCTTTCTTTTTCATGAAAGATTAATATGCTATGATTATGAATTGCAATTGCATTGCTAATTGACTTCTCTGAGCCTCCACTAGACCTCAGCTTGCTTCAAGCATGCGGCATGCGCCGATGAATTTCATGGTTGGCTTGATTCACCTGCCATGTGTCTGCAACTTTTTGACAATGCAGCTTCTTATACACATTCAAATTCAATTCATATGCATGGGTTCTTTTGGATGGTATGTATGCATGATGAGAGAAAAAGAAAACCATACACATGAATCGATTTCGAAAGGAAGAATGGTTCAAGAATGGGGCTTCTTATACACTTTCAAAATTGAAACATATGCATGGGTATTTTTGGATTGTATGCGTGCATATGGGTGATGATTTATGAATAAATAGAAACTTATTCTCTCAATATCAATGGATAATCCTCATTCATTTAATGCAAGACTGCGATGCCTTCTCACACATAGAAAGAGATAGAAGGAGACATGTAAAAATACATAAGAGACTAAGAGACAAGAGGCATGAATTAAATTATAATGAAATACATGAACATAAGTGTTATGATACGTCAAGCTAAGCATTCTACTTATCAAAGGCGGTCTGTATGACCCTCCCACCAATGCCAATTCAATTGAATATCAGAATTCTAAGAATCTTAAAACCAACTCTCAATCACATGCTCCACTAAGGGTGAGCAAAGATAGAGAAACCATTTGGTTTATTAGCCTATCCTAGATTGGAAGTGTAACTTAAAATTGATTCTAGGAACTATGCTCTTACTAGCCCACCTTGGATCCTCACACACTTAACTAAGGGTGATCCTTTCAAGGAAACCATGTGCTAATAAGGGCCCTATAGAGGCCTAACAATGATGCTCGATGAATTTGAAGGGGGGCTTTTATACTTTTGATCAACTACTTTTCATTATAACCATTGGATTCATCAAATGGATGGCTAGGATTGGATCTTTATATGATATCTAGGGCAAATGGGGGACAACTAGGTGCCTTCACTCTCCACCATTGGAACTTGGGAAGATCTGGACCGTTGGATCAATGCTGACATCAATTTGGATAAGATAAGCTATTGTTTTTGAAAGAGCTTCATATTGTTTATCTTTGGTCATCAAAATAAGTTTATCCATATGAAAAAACGCATGGATGCTCCTTGGTTTAAGCTTTTGTGTATCTCTACCCTTGAATGTGACCTTCTCTATGTTGAAAGTTTTTCAAGCTCAAGAGTGTGGAAACATGCCCCAAATTGAACCTTCCACATCATCCACAATCAAAGGAGGCTGATTTCCATGAGTTGGAGGCATCAAATCGTGCCCATAATGGAAAGAATTTAATTAGAGAAGATTTAGCTCACTTCTTGATGTGATTGGATCTCATTTTTGACTTGTATATACGTTTGATTGGTTAAAGAGTTAGTATGTGGTCTTTAAAACCTCTAATGAGTTGTATTATGACTTAGAGTCGTGGAAATACGTGCCCAAGCTGCCCCCTTGCTTAAGCACACCCCCTACTAGCTATTCTCTACATATTTTGCAGAAATTTCTTTTTTACACAGTCTATCTATCTAGATGCTTTTGGCAGACCCCCCGGCCTTGTAATTGTTGTTTCTCCTTCATCTCGAATCCATTTTCAATGTTTTCTGTCTTGTTCTAAATCTTATAAGTTCTACTTTCAGTGGTACAAGTCTTCAGTTCAGTGCCTGCACATGTGCAGAGAAATGTCCAGAACAGTATCTCTGTAGTTAGCTAGTACTCTGTGAAGAGATTAAGTTATTTGTTTTGTTGCAGTTGATTGAGGCATCATCCTATATCCAAATGGTGTGATCTTAATCTCATTTGAAAGCGCTCTAAGTTTAGTTTAATCTTGCAAAGTTTCATTATCAGTCTTATCATGTACTAAGAGAAAGTCAGAAAATACAGAGCCTATGTTAGAAACATTTCGAGATCCTAGGAGGGTTTATTTACTTTTGTTGTGCACATAGGAGTGTTTATCCTCCAACAGTGGCATCAGAGATATAAGTGGAGTATCAAAGAGAGAAGAAGGAGTTATGGAAGTGAAGTAGAGACTTCATCAAAGTTTGAAGGAAGGAAGCAAAGAACAGGCACGTCAACAATAAGGGGAAGCAAATATATCATCAAATCAAAGACAAAGCTTCCTCAAGAGGAGTAGCTCTATTTTCTGAGGTAGAACCCATCTTTTTCAACTTCATTGCATCAAGGGGGAGGTTCAAAAGAGCTAGAAGGCACCATGGCTGATCTCAATGCTCAGATTGAGAAGATCAAAAAAGGAAATTACCAACCATGGTGATTTAGAATAAACAATTTTTTGATGGGGAAAGGTTTGTGGGGACTCGTGAGTGGTGGAGAGCCAAAACCCTACATAGATGAGGTAAATCCAACCAATGACTAGAGAAGAGCAGTAAGAGAGTGGGATGAAAGGGACAAAAAGATTCATTTTCATTTTATTTCAGCATATTAGCAACTCCATGATAGGGCATACTTAAGATTTGGATACATCCAAGAAGGTGTGGGAGTGCTTAGAGAGATTATACTCAATCTCCACAAAAGGTAGAAAAATTCAGCTCAAGAATGAGATAAATAATCTTAGGAAAAGCCCCGCTCAAGGTGCTAATGATTACATATTAAAGGTGCAAGAGCTTGCAGGTGCACTCGGGTCAATCTGTTGTTCCCTAGATGATGATGATCTAGTCACCCACACCCTAAATGGACTTAGGGATGATGAAAAGTGAAGGACCTTCACAACTTTAGTCTATGTAAGGGACTCTCTTCCTAATTTTGATCAACTAATCACTCTCATGGTGACATAGGAGATGAACCTTGGTGATCACAATGCCAAGGATACCCAAGGGCAATTGTTGTATGCAGGTAGAGGAAGAGGAAGACACAGTCGAGGTGCTACAAGAGGAAGAGGAAGATATCAAAGCAACCAAGGAGGTCAAGGATGTGTTCCACTACTTCAAGAAATTCAAAGCACAGGTGGAGAAGGAGTCTGGCAAGTTTATCAAAACTTTGAGATCCAATGGAGGGGGAGAGTACTTCTCCCATGAATATTTTGAAGTTTTGCAGGTCAATGGCATTAAAAGACAATTTACATGCAGGTATACCCCTCAAAAAAATGGGATAGCAGAGAGAAAGAACAGACACATAGGAGAGGTAGCAAGATGTATGCTCAACGAAATGAATATGCTGCATTGTTATTGGGGAGAGGCTATATATACAGCCACATACATCATGAATAGATGTCCTACATCAGGTATACATAATCTAACCCCTGAGGAAGCATGGAGTGGAAGAAAACCTTGCATTTCACATCTTAGAATCTTTGGTTGTATATGCTATGTACATGTACCTCAAGAGTTGAGGTCAAAGTCAGATGCCAAATCTAAAAGGTGTATTTTTTTGGGATATTCTATGGAACAAAAGGGGTATAAATGCTATAATCCCATCACCAAGGAGCTGAAGGTAAGTAGGGATGTTGTCTTTGATGAGTTGAAGCCTTGGTATGCATGCACGAGTCCATTATAGGTTAAAGAGATAAGTGAGAAAGATAAAAAGAATGATGATAGAGTTCAAGAAAGCATGGATTTAAGTGGCCCAAGCAACTCATGCAACACAACGACACCCTCACCATGGAGTGGAAGTTTAGGGAAAGAGATACCAGCTCTGAAGAAAGCAAAGTCAAAGGCAAAGAGAAGATTCCAATTGAAGAAAGAAGCTATGTGGATGAGAGCATGTTGGAAGATGAAGAGATAGAAGAAATTCAAACTTGAGGAGTGGCAAAACAAAGAAGGAAGATGGCAACCACACCTAAAGGAAGTGAAAGAAGGTCTTCAAGAGTAAGATATCTAGTTCAAAGGTTAACATATGATAATTTTATTGCAGAGCATTATGCATACATGACTCAGGTAATCAAGGACAAAGAACCAACTAGTTATGAAGAAGCTAAGGATTGGAAGGAACGACAAGAGGCAATGAAGGAAGATCTCAAAGCACTTGACGACAACCATACTTGGAGCTTGGTACCAGCTCAAGAAGGCATGAAGTTGATAGGTAATAAGTGGGTTTACAAAATTAAAAGAAATTCAGATGGTTCCATTGCTAGGTACAAAGCAAGGTTGGTGGTGAAGGGCTTCTCCCAAAACTATGGGATAGATTATGATGAAACTTTCAGCCCTAGCCAAAATGCCAACAATTAAGACTTTGATTACAGCGGCCACATCAAGGAAATGGAGCTTATATTAGTTGGATGTGAAGAATGCCTTCCTCAATGGAGAGCTTGAAGAAGTAGTCTACATGAGCCAACCTCAAGGATTTGCTAGTATGAGGTACCCAAATCATGTTTGCATGCTAAGGAAAGCATTATATGGACTAAAACAAGCCCGAATGACTTGGTCTTTATGAATTGGCCTCGATGTTGTCATCTTCTTCAATTTCTTCATCTAAAATGTACTCATCATTAGCATGTTTCTTGAATAGCTTTATCCTTTTACCGTCAATCAAATTTTTTAATGCAACAAAGAGCATAGGTACGATTTTTGTTGACTTTTGATACAATGTATGGCTCAAACCACCATTGAGTGAGTTTTTTGCATGCATCATATTGACAGTCAAATGTACTATCATAAATGAGAACCCAGTTTCCTACTTCAATCGGCTTAGGATGCAATCGATGAGGTTTATGAAAATAAATCTTGTTCTTTATTTTAGATTCTCTTAGTTTTTCAATGGCATCATCAAGCCTTTATTTACATTGTTCTAATTGTTTAATGTGCAAACTCAAAAAATCATCATTAGATATGTTTTCATACCAAGGTAAATTTGACCATGCAAAAATATGAGACTAAATTGTAAGCAATAGTTTTTGACAGTACATGAGTTCAATAAGCATATACCATGTGGTACATATGGACTTCATTCTATCTGCCCAAAGTGCAAAGGGTAAGAATCTAGGCCGTTGTTTAATGTCACCATCACATGTTTTAGATATGGCTTTCACAATACGTGGATGTCCTCTCTCTATTTTACCATTAGCCATTAGATTAGTAGTGAGAGACAAACGAATATTGTAATGTCCAAAGAATTCTTTAGATTCTCTCACATCTAACTCTCCATGATCGGCAACTACTTTCTCTATATACCCAAAGCAAATTATAACATCTTCAAGCAAGAATTTGCAGACATTGTAAGTGGTCTTAGATTGTAGTGCAAATCCCGCTACATGATTAGTTAAGTCTTCTCTTGCAAGTACAATGTAACCGAGTTTGTCAATACCTTTAGGCATAGTTACAAGATCTCACTTGTAGTGAATACATGCTGGATAAGTAGGATGCAAAGGATCTCTATGTTTGCTTGACAAATGAAGTTGAAAAGTAGAACATGTATAAACATAGCTAATAATGTCAACATACATCCTAAGCCAATAATAGGTACTTCTAATTTTTTTATATGTTCCAAAAAATCCTTTATGACCTGCCCATAACCTCTCATGCATTTCTTTCATTACTTGCAACTGAAGACCTCGGTTTCCTAGGACTCATTGTGGATTCATAACCATACCCTTAGCATGTCTCCAAAGATAACCATTATGTAGGAAAAAATTGTAAGCTTGTTTCCTAATGTTACAAAATCTATTCATAGTCGAGCTAGGTAATGGTTGTAGTGTACTCAAATACTTTCATATGTCTCTCCATTCATCTTCGTACTCATGAAATTTCTCATACTCGTAAATATATGGAACATAGTCAACTAAGTTCACATTTTTTATTAGATCACTTTCAAGATCATCATCGAATCTAGCTCTTGATAATATATCAAACCATAGTGCTTATTTGGCTCTTCTAATTGTCATTCAACTTCCCTACGAGTTTCAAGATGAAGAATCTTAAGAAAATTGGTCACAATATCAGGTTCCAAAGTTATCTTATCCTCATTAGCAATTTGTTCATAGCTTCTTATATACTCATTTTGTAAGTGTGTAATAGAGCAACTAGGCTTTGGAGAATTCACCCATCGTAAAAATTCATCTTGATTATGTTGGCTGCAATCCTCAAGATAGAATTATTTGAGAATCTCCTTTCTAAAATCACTCCAAGAAAGACTATCATATTGAGGGATAGCGTTTATCATAGAGCTATCAACAATTTGTTCAAAGAATGTTATCAAGAGATCTTTGAGAAGACCAAAAATCATAGCTTGCTCTTCAAAAAAAAATCTAATTATTTAGTAATGTTGATGCCATTGAATTTTCCCTTCTCTCTCAACATAGAAGAGACTATTATTTGGCCTTTTTTCTCACAATAAGGGATTTGAATCCTTCCTCCATCTTAAGTGAATATGCAAGTGATGCACGATGCTCTAGATCTCTCACAAATGCATTTACTTCACGACGAAGATGTGCATGATATTGTGAGAAATCCAATGCAACACTCAAGAATGATGATGATGATGATGATGGAAAATATGCAACAAAGAATATGGATCACAACCTCCCAACAAGATCAAAAGCAAATGCCATGAAGCATTTCACGTGAGGTTCAAATGTGGAGGTGATCGCAATCCAAGTGGATCCCGTCCTATCATGGCACACACAGAGTGTATGAAGCTAGTGAGTGTTGGAAGGCTTTCGTGATCAAAATGTGAAGGTGAAGATGAAGTTGGGTATGGAGAGGAGAGATGTCACGACTTGATTATGGGAAGTGGGAACATATGAATGCAAGAAAAACCCATGAACGTGAATGATGAGGACAAAAGAAAACCATTCGCATAAATCAATTTTGAAAGGAATAATGGTCCAAAAAAATGGAGCTTCTTATACGCTTTCAAAATTTAATTCATATGCATGGGTTCTTTTGGATGCTATGTATGCATGATGAGAAAAAACGAGAACCATACACATGAATCAGTTTTGAAAGGAAGAATGGTCCAAGAATGGAGCTTCTCATCCACTTTCACAATTGAAACATATGTGTGGGTGTTTGTGGATTGTATGCATGCATGCGGGCCATGATTTATGAATAAATAGAAACTTATTCTTTCAATCGCAATGGATAATCCTCACTGGTTCAATGCAAGACTATAGAGCCTTCTCATACATAGAAAGAGATAAAAGGAAACATGTAAAAACACATAAGAGACTAAGAGATAAGAGACATGAATTAAAAGTTATTGTAACAAAATACATGTACATGAGTGTCGTGATACATCAAGCTAAGCATTCTACTCCTCAAAGGCGGTCCGCACAACCTTCCCACCATGGCAGTTCAACTGAATGTCACACGTAAGAGGATAGGTTCCACTTCATTGATCCTATATCTTTCTAGGAGCATAATGTGAAACTAAAGAAATCTAAGACTTATGAAACCAACTCTAACTCACTCACACGCTCCACTAAGGATGATCAAAGATAGAGAAATAATTGGGTTTATGAGCCTATCCTAGATTGGAAGTCTAACTTAAAATTGATTCTAGGAACCAAACTCTTACTAGACCACCTTGGATCCTCACACGCTCAACTGAGGATGATCATCTCAAGGAAACCATGCGCTAGCAAGGGCCCTATGGATTCCTAACAATGATGTTGTATGAAATTGGAGAGAGGTCTTTATAGTCTTTTAAATGAAAATGAGCCCTTAAATCTAGAGAAATCAACTCTCAGCCCTAGGATCAACTGCTTTTCATTACAACCATTGGAAATGGAAGGCTAGGATTGGTTCTTTATATGATATCTAAGGAAAAGGGGGAGAAATAGGCACCTTCATTCTCCACCATTGGATGTGGGGAAGACCCGGACTGTCGGATCAATGTTGACAGCATTTTGGATAAGATAAGCTGTTTTTTTGGAAGAACTTTGCATTATTGATCTTTGGTCATAAAAATAATCTTATCCGATGAAAAAACTTATGGATCCTCCTTGCTTTAAGCTTTAGTGCATCTCGACCCTTGAATGTGAGCTTATCCTGACCATACAACATGTTTCAATCATTGTTTGCCATGTGGTAGCCCCTCGAGCCTTCAATTTTCTTATTCTAGGAAACCGTGGTGACCTTGAAAAATGGATTTTGTGCTCTTTGATCCTCCAAATATCCCTTGATGAAGATGAAAATTTATAGCACTATGTTTTGAAAGGTCTCCTTTAGGAATATGAAAAAAAAACTCCCATATGAATCTCCCTTATACAAGGTTGACTACATTTGGAAGTTTTCAAGGTTGCATTAAGGTGTCTAGGAAGCTTTGATAGCCTTGAAAATTTGTACAAATGTGTAGCCACATATGAATTTTATACATCCCAAAACATATGGCTAACAAAAATTCCTATACAAGATTTTGTGGGGCCTAAGTGGAAAAATTACATTTTTACAAAATGCACATGGCATATCAATGTGCTAGAAAATCCATTTACATGTGAAATTCTGGCTATAGACTACCTTTGATACTCTTTACAAGTATATGAATTTTCATGTGATTTGGTGCCATTGAAATTTTTGCTCTAAGTTCCAAAATTTTACCAGCTTTGACCGCTACCCTGGATTTGCTTGATTTCTTCCAAAGTTTTGCATGTGAACTCCCTTTGACATCCTTGATGCATCTTGGACTTCTTAGAAAATTCTAGCTACTTTCACTGAATGTTTTTCTTGTAGGCCTTCATGAGTGAGAGAGGAGAGATAAACTCGATGACACCGTGATGCTAAAAACAAAAACTTGAGAAGGAGTTGAGCCTACTCTGATACCACTATTGGGTGTATGTAGAAGTGCGATAGACACACAAGAAGCACACACAAGGAGCACAAATGCAGCAAGACACATAGAGGAGATGGATGGCTACAATAGCTCTCTCTATTGACGATGATCAAAACTGAAGTAAGAGTTGAATAATATCCTTATGTACAAAGTACCAACACATATGAGTGTATCAAGTATGTGGTGTTGACATATTTAGGTATTGATGTGTTCACACACTCTAGGATCATCGGGGCACTTTTTCCCCTCTTTAGAAGGTTTTCTCCCCTAGCTTGTATATATGCCTATTGCCCTAACGGGCTAGTTATCTTTGTACATTCTAATGGTAATACATTAAATATTGTGTGTTGTGCTCCAAGCTTCTTCTTCTTCCTTGTGTTATTCGGGTGCTTCTGCAGATGTCTTATTCCAACAATTGGTAATCAAAGTAGGTCGCCACTTCATCTAGGGCGTTGTCTACACCTCTCAGGTTGTAATCTCAAAATCACACAAAATTTGGTAAGCATACTCAGGGTGTTTCAGGGATGAAAACATCTTTGCTCTGTGGTATTGAAATCATTATCTGAGCTCGTTTCAACCTCCGAACACACTATATAGTGCTTGTGTAGGCTATTTTGTCTCTTTGTGCCAAAGATATATACTAGTTTCGTTTCACTAATATGAGCATCTCGAAGTTTGTTATAGGTTTAGTAGAATTCGTCTTGGCAGTTCTCTTTAATTTTTTGAGATACAATCAATTTTCTGCATCATGCTCTTTTAGTCACCGGCCATGGCTAAAAGCAGTGATGTATTCCATATGTTGTTTTTTGAGGATAATTTGGATGGTACCAACTACCCATTATGGGCTTCTATGATGCATCATGTATTGGTCGCAAAAGGACTATGGAATATTGTGAGGGTGTTGAAACACGTCCTGTTACACTTGCGAATACAAGTGTTGCAAATACAGGTGCTAGAGCTGATGGAGATGGTGTCGAAGATGATGATATTCTACAAGTTCCTGTTCGTGCTATTATTTTTGTTGCACCTACTGTATAGCAAATTTGTTGGGATGGTAGAGATGCTCAGGCACATGCATTGATAGCTTTATCTATCAAACATACCATTATTCCTCACATTCTCTCTTGGAGAACTGCCAAGGATGCTTGGGATACACTTACCACATTGTACCAGGTTAGGAATGAGGCTCGCGATGCTTACCTCCAAAAACAATTGGAGAGTGAGCACATGAATGAAGGTGATTCTATGGAAATTTTTCTCACAAAGATCAAGGATTTGAAAGAACAATAGATTTGTGTTGATAAAGTTATATCAGATAGCTCACTTGTGTAGACTGTTCTAAATGGTCTTCTTGACTCATATCAGAGTTTTGATTCTACTCTTTGTTTGATGATGAAAGGCAATCCAAATGCCTTGTCACTTGACGAGTTAGTCTTTGTTCTGTTGCAGGAAGGCCAACCTAGGAGGAATAGGTCTATTATGCATGTTTTAGATCAAGCTTTCCTGGCTATTCACAAGGGCAAAGGTAAATGGAGCTCTTCTACTAGTAAGCAGAAATCTGCAAATGCTGCACATTCAAAGAAGGAAGACAAAGATGAGAAGAAATCAAAAAAGTAGAAAATATTTTGAAAATACTGTAAAGAAAATGATCATATCATCAAGAGCTATCCAAAATTGGCTGCTAAAGAGGCAAAGAAGAAAGAGGCCGTAATGGTTGTTGTAGAGGCCTCTACACCGAAAACAGAGTCTGCTAATCTTGTGCAGGAAGAAGAATGGGTGTTTGCTACTGTTTGTAGTTTTAACACATCTTCTCATGAGCAGTGCATGTCTACAGTAGACTCAGATGTTTGGTACTTTGATAGTGGGCCGACCAAAAATATTACCTCGTAGCGTAGTTTCTTCTCATTAGGGTGAAAAATGGCCCAAGAAGAGTCGTGTAAGGATTTCAATTAGTTGTGCTTAATCTGGATTAAAGTTGTCAAATCATTTAAAAAATTCTAAATGCAGCTGTTCTTTCAAGTAGCAAAACTCTATATGCATTAAAGGGTATTGAAGTAAAACACATGTATCTTGAAAGAGTTCTGAAGGAGAATAGTGCAAAATCTGGCTCTTCACTATAGTGTTTATGAATAACACAAAATAATTCTGGATTCAATTTTGGAAGATAGTGGATCACTGAATGAATATCCACCTTTGTCTTTCCTTTCTCCTCTATGGTTTTCCTTGTTCCCTTCCCGCTGCCAAGGTAGTTGTCTTCATCCAATATAGATAAGTGTGGAAAAAAGCAAAAACCTAGGTCAGAAGAAGTCCAAGGAAGCTTTTAAAGTCATAAAAATAACTGGAAATACAAATAGAAGCAAAGCATGAGACACAACCGATTCAAGCGATTAGGATCATTGATCAGGTAGAGAGCAATAAATGCCATTATGAAACATGCAATATGCCCTTATGATCCAACGCACCTCCACCACCACCACCAGATAGAAACAAGTCTAAAGAAAAGAAGAAAGGGTTTCCTGTTCACTTCCCATTTAAGCATGGACCAAAGAATAAGAGTAGAGGTGAGGGCTCCAAAAATGGCCACAAGCAACATAGAGGTTAGTGCTCCAAAAACGATAGAAAAGAAGGCTGAAACATTCTATTATTTTAATGTAAGATTTATATCTAATGTGTAACCAACATATGTTGGAAGATTTATTCATGTACAAATTGTATGTAATTATGCCAGTCTTCATCTAGAAGATGGTCATTATAACTATATTTATATGCCTTGAATAATATAGTGTTGAATTGATCCTCTTGAGAACTAAGCAAAAGTGACTTCATTGCATGGTTCAAGCATCATCAAAATTTCTATTTTGTGTTTTTGCTTTATTCTTGTTGAAACGTTAAATGTGAGGAGGATAGAGAAGGTTTTATGATACAAACGATACAAGTGAGATGAAAAATTGGAGAATTTTGGATGGCCTGTATCGCTTGCATCGGTCATGTCATTTTCCATTTTGTCATACCATCCTCTCAAGGAAACTATGCATAAGATGAGTTCACATGGAAATTGGTATTGCTCATTAGTCAAAGATTAATGCAAAATTCATGTTTTGAAGCATGTTTTGGTAGTTTGTAATACACGAACGATTCAAGCGATAAGGATGATCCAAGAAGCTCGGAATGCCCAGTCGCTTGAATCGGTCATCTTCTCTAATCTTTTCTACACTGTAATATGACTAAGGTTCATGCTCTAGATATTTTGAATATTGCTTGACTTTGAATTTGCACCAGGTTCTCCACCCTCTTTTACATTCCTAGTTATGTGCACCATGGAGACTTTCTCATGCATACCTTGACGCCAGACAAGCCTCGAGAATTTCTAATGTGCACCTTCGATAGACTCAAATACCTAAATTGATTATGCCACCAGGTGGGCGGAAGCTTGGGCTTTGCGTTCTGCCACAATTGTTTCGGTGGTAAAATGTTTGATGAAGGACGTTTTTCCTCGTTATGGGTTGCCTCTGGAAATCGTTACGGATCAAGGTACACACTTTGCTAACCACTTAATGCAAGTATTGACCGAGACATTTCAGATTGTTCACAAATTCAGCTCGCCTTATTATCCCCGTGCCAATGGTTTGGCAGAGAGTACCAATAAGACTTTGTTGACTATGCTCCGCAAATTGCTTTTAGAATGTCCGGAACGTTGGGACCAGTTACTACCTGCAGTTTTGTGGGCTTACCAAACTACGTACAAGGTAGCTACTGGCATGACCCCGTTCAAACTAGCTAATGGATTGGAAGCTATTGCACCGATGGAAGTAGTAGTACCAAGCCCACGCGTGGCCTTAGCTCAGAAATTGCTGCCGGAAGAATCTTTGCCATTTTGGTTGGATGCCCTTAGATCATTGGATGAACATCGCTGAGAAAGTTTTATGGTTCTTCAAGAAGTTCAGCTGCGTCAAGCTCATACTCATGATCGTTTCCTCAAGACCCCTGTGTTTACGGTGGGGCAACTTGTGTTATTCTACAATGCTAAAGCAAATCAGTCTGCTGGAAAATTTAAATTACGGTGGTTTGGTCCATACCGGTGTCGGGAAGAAGGAGGTCGTGGCGGGAAGCCAGTGCGTGGGGTTGGATCAGGCCCCTCTCTAGTGCACCGTTCCCGCTGTCCTGCGAGCGGCGTCTGCGTGCTGGGCGCCTCGCCTCTGCTCTCTGGAGCGTGCGTGATCCTCGTACGCGTGGGCCCCTTGCCCCTCGGAAGTGTCGAGACGTGCGTGCGTACACGACCGTAGGCGTCGAGAAAGAGACAAATCAGATACAGCACTGATTCTCGAAATCACTGGGTCGGTGTATATACAAACTCGATGATACAATAAAATCTGAATGATACAGTGATGCCCGCTATAGTGCGGGTCCGCGATACAAAAATCCGCTACAGTGCGGAACAGATAATTACAAATAAATGCCGCCGCTACAGTGCGGATCGGCTGGATATGATGTAGGCCTCCCGCTACAGTGCAGGAAGTCACCCTCGATCTTTGTCTTCTGGTCTTTGCGATTTAATCTTTTCTTCACTTTTCTTCGATCCAAGCTTTTCTTCAAGTCCTCACTTTGTAGCTCTTTACTTCAAAATTCACAATAATCTCTGATCACGCAGTAACCTGGAGAAGCGTTCCACAAGGAAGACCACGGGGAGGAATGAATGAGCTTAGGCACTTATTTATAGACTCCCCCTTGGACTCGCTTCTAGAACATTCCCACCTCCTCAATTAACTTTCTAATTTTGGCGGTCTTTTAATTTTTCCATTAGACTATGGTTTTGATTTCACACTGGATATTCACAATTTAATGGGTTTTTAGGGTTTGGCCTATAGAAACCGCCATTTCCAAGGGTCCGATCTCGGGTTTTTGGTCGGGAAAATTAAGGGTTTGCTCACAATTATCTCAAACTCGCCAATTCATGGGTTTATTTACAGTTTTGGCCTAAACTTCAAGGGTTTTTAAGGGTTCAAGTCCGATTTTCAAGGGGTAAACTCATGTTTCCAGTCAGTTTCAAGGGTCAAACCTAAATTTTTATGGGTCTAATGTCAATTATTTACATGCACGGTTCTAACACACATCTCTAACATGGTTTCTTTTCGCACAGGCAATCAAATCAGTCAAATCATGCATGAAATGTACCCTTTTTAGATCAAAAAAATCACACAAAACGTCATAAAACAATGAACTTCTGAAAAAAATCAGTGCACACTCCCTGCGGGATTTCATCCCGACATTCGCCCCCGCTAAACCTGCACATCGTCCCGATGGGCCAACCTGCAAGATCCAACAAAAGCGTATCAGGGTTCTTTTGAAATCTCTTTACACTTTTTATGTTTTTCTCTTTCAAAACTCAAATCATGATCTCATGGAGTCATGCAAGTTTTATAAAGATTAGTATGCATTTTAGAAAATTAGGTAGATTCAAGCTTCACAAACATCATATTATGTTTCCGCGTCTGCAATCTGACAAGTAATCACATGAATAAATCGTCGGCTTTCTAGATCTTTTGATCGTTCAACTGGTTTAGATCCAACTGCTCATTCTAAGTACTAGCATATACATATGTTTCTACTAACTCAGTTTGTAGAATATACCTCGATTCCTACTATTTATCTTTTACTTGTCCAGCTCTCCATTAGATCTTTCTTTCTTTTTCTTTTTCTTTTCCTCTTCATCTCAGCTCAGCATTTCTTTTTTATCTTTTATTTCTCACAAATCGGCCTATGTCGAAATCGGGTGCGACTCATGGACTTGTCCGCCCGGCCAAGTTTATTCCACCTGTCTGCCGACCCGGCATAGCGCACGACATACACAACGTCAGCCCTACATGAAATCGACGTCAGCTCGTGGCTCTGACCACCCGATTAGAGTGACTCCACCCGCCTACCGACCCATACAGGCGCATGACAACAGATAGGTTAGGCCTACGACGAAACTAGCTACGGCTCGTGGCCTTGATCACCCGACCAAGGTGGTTCCACCCGCCTACTAGCCCATCGTAGCGCACCAACAACATACACGCACATATAAGCTGGCATGAGTGTGAATGTTTCTTTATAAATCATGATCCATATGGAGGTAAGATCTCGCAAGAAATAAATACTAGGATCCAAAGTTTCCCAGTCACTAAGTGTTCAAATCAATCAGTATATACATGCACTCGGTCTAAGCATGCCATCACATCCCCAAGCTTTCACTCCCAAAAGTCTCTAGTGTGCTAACTGATCTTACTCATATAATTTCCTAGTCATTCATGCTTCATGCAAATCCATAATAGATCTTTGTTATCTTTATTCTACATGATTTTCATAAACTCATACATATCTTTATCATGCACATCAATGCAATGCATATGCTCTATCAGAAAGAAAAGAAATCTCAAATTAGAAACGTTTCACCTGGTCATTTTTCTTCATTTTGATCCAGCTTTTCTTTATCTTCATGGTCTATCATTCTTCATCAGCATCAGCCTCAGTGTCATCAGCATCAGCCTCAGTGTCATCAGTTCCCTCCATAAGTTCTTGCTCAATCTCATAATCCGCTTCATTTCTTTTCTTGAATAATTTTACCCTCTTTCCTGCAATCAAAGATCTCAAAGGAGTACTGTCTAACTCGCGAAGTGCATACGTACCATTTTCAAATACAGACGTAACCACATACGGCCCAAACCATCGTTTGGTCAATTTCTTCCTAGCATCATACTGAGTATCGAATGTACTGTCGTACACCAACACCCAATCATCTATCTCAATCCTACGTGGTCTCAGTCGATGGGTTTTGTCAAAATAGATCTTATTCTTTAGCCTTGACTCCTTTAACTTTTGGACTGCTTCTTTCAACTTTTCATTTCCTTGTTCTAACTGCTTTATTCTCAATGATAATAACTCTTCTCTCGTCATACCATCATTCCATGGGAGCGTCAACCATGTCACTATCTGAGTCTGGATGGGGAAGATTGGCTTTTGACAATACATCAATTCAGCAGGCATAAAACCTGTGGACCGAGTGTAAGTCATCCTATCAGCCCATAAGGCGAACGGAAGAAACCTAGGCCACTGCTTGATGTCATCGCTGCAAGCCTTAGAGATCGCCTTCACAATGGAAGGGTGACCTCTCTCGATCTTCCCATTTGCCTCTGGGTTATAGGCAGTGGTGAGAGACAATCGAATTCCATGACGATCAAAGAACTCTTTTGCCTCTCTCGCATCCAACTCTCCCCTGTCCGCAACCACTTTCTCAACGTATCCGAATCTCGAGATCACTTCTTCTAAAAGGAATTTGCATACATTATAAGTAGTCTTCGTACGAAGAGCTCGACCTTCCACATGGTTGGTCAAGTCCTCTTTGGCAAGTACAATGTATCTCATCTTATCTATCCCTTTGGGCATGGTTACAAGGTCGACTACCCACTTGTAATGGATACAAGGAGGGTAAGTCGGATGTAACGGGTCTCTGTGCCTAACTGATGAATGCACCTGGCATGTAGCACAAGTGTCTACAAAATCTCTCACACTCACATAAATCCCTGGCCACCAGTAGGCTTCCCTAATCTTCTCATATGTAGCATAAAATCCTTTGTGACCTGCCCATAAGGTCTCATGCATCTCTCTCATAACTTTTCTCTGAAGAATCCTCGAACTTAGTACTCTCTGTGGACTCTTCACCTTGCCTTTAGCGTGTCGCCAAATAAGCCCGTCCTTCAAGAAAAAGTTGTAAGACTTTTTCCTGATGGATCTATACTTATTTGTGGACCAGCCTGGGGAAGGTTTCAGAGTACTCAGATATCTCCCTATATCTCTCCACTCACCATCATACTCATTCTCTCGGAACTGCTCATAAACATATACCAATGGATCGTATCTCATCATATGTATATCCTTTTCTACCTCATCATCATCATCATCAGACTCATCATCGAATTTTGCCCTTGAAAGCATATCAGCAACTGTATTCAACTTCCCAGCTATGTGTACAAATGCAATATTTATAAACTTTATATAAGAGATCCATCTAAGCATAGCAATGTCCGGAGATGAACAATTTGCAATCATGCCAATCAGTGGAAGACAGTCAGCCTCAACTATCACATTCGCCCCAATGAAATACTCTTTATCGCTCTTTAAAGCAGTCACTAATCCCCATAACTCTCTCTTAATCTGAGGATATTTTCTTTGGGTATCATGTAGGATCTTAGCACCAAAGCGCACTACATATCTCTGCCCTTCATCATCATCTTGCCCTATGACCCAACCTATGCCAATAGGACTGGTATCAACGGTCAAAATGATAGGTTTCTGACTTGAATAGTCAACACGCTTCAGAATCGGAGCTTCAATTAGCAATTGCTTCAGTTTACGCATAGCTCTCGACTGTTTCTCTCTCCATACAAACTTCTTTCTCTTTCTCAGCATATCATATAAGGGATTCGCAACGTGAGCAAAGTGAGGAATCCATATCACATAGAATACACAGGCTCCTAGAAACCTTCTCACCTCACTAACATTACGACACACTTCAGAGATCCTGCTAATGGCCTCAACTTTCTGCGGGTACGGCTTGCGGCCATAATGTCCACATAGATGTCCTACAATGAGGACCTCATCAACGCCAAAAACCGATTTCTCTAAAGAAAGTGTTAGCCCCACATCTTCAAACCTCTCAAAGATCTTCTCACAATCAGCAATATGATCTCTCACAAACTTTCTACATCTTGAAGCATCTAAACTCACATCTTTCACTCTTTCCTCACATCCCTTTATTGGAACATCATCAATGAATGGCATAGTCATAGATGGTATAAAGTCTCGTAAAACCAGATTCATGGCATTCATCATGTGAGCCACAGAATTCGTTGCTCCGTGCGGCAAAGTACACATGCGTACAAGGCCCAGTGGAGTCCTCATGGTCGTAATGTCTCTACTCTCCATAGCCAATTGAAACTGGTCATAACCTGAATATAGGTCCCCCATAGAGTATATGGAATGCCCAGCAAACGCTTCAGCAAACTCGTCCACTATGGGTCATGTCCCTACGTTTCTAATTGTGACTTTATTAACAGGTTGCAGATCCTGAATGAAACGAAGCTTCCCATTTTTCTTCGGCACAGTAAACCACCTATTTGAATATGGAGCCGAGGAGGGTTCCAATATCCGCATGGAAATCTTTTCCTTTAGCAACCTCATCAGCTCAAGTAAGTGAGCCTTTGGGACTGGTATAGGCCGGATATTCCATGGTATATGTGGCATTGTAAAGATAATCATGGGAGGTACTTGTTTCGGGTCTGCACAACCTATCTCATGTGGGAAAAGTGCAAACGCTTTTTCGTGTTTCTTGATGACTTCAATAAATTTCTGTTTCTCTTCTTTTCTCAGGAATGGTTTTTCTCCAAACTTGATCTCTTTAATAGTCTCGTCAGTGAAATGATGCCCTATGAGCTCTCGTCGTCTCAGCATAGGATCATCTGACACTTGTAGATATTTCTCATGGCTATCTTCTGGCAATGGCTGAGCTATAGGCTTCACTTTCTTATCCACAGTCTTATACTTTGTATTTACATTTACTTCATGCTCTCTCATAAACTCCTTAATCATCTCATACTCTTGGATAGAGCTGAGCATAATGATCTCTGATTTCTCATTTCTCTCAAATGCCTTCTCAAGCTCTTCCAGAGTAGTCGAACTTCTCTCCAACTGGATCACATCTTCAATCTTCTCATCAGGTAATATCATTCCCAAATGCTTATAGTGTCTCTCATGAAATTTTCTGAATTTATTTGAAACATTTTCTTTTTGTAAACATAGCAACTTGAATGCAGATGAATAAATAGAAAAACTTTCAAAACTATGTACACAGTCATGCGAGACATCAAACCAACTCCCACTGTTGTCTCGCTCAACAGTGGATCCTAACAGAAATTTTGATCAGCAGAAGCTCCATACTCTTCAACAGGCATACACTCATCATGGTCATGTGAATTAATAGGTTTCTTTCTTATATTCTTTCTATTCCTGGAGTGATTTGGACACACAATCATCACTTGCAAAGAATGAAGGCCAGATCTAGATCCGATTCATGCATAGGCAGATCCATCATCCATGGCCTTAGTCTCCATTCTTACCTCAGCTATAAAGGGCTGCCCAAGGATAGCCTCATATGAACAATGGTCCTGGACAAAGAAGTGAAATTCCTCAGAAATCCCACCTATGGTCACAGGCACAAAGGCACATGCCCCAAGCAGTGCTCCTGAACCATTATCCGCTGTCCTCATCCTCCATCCATGATCTTTATCAATCGGCCACCTAAACTTATCATAGAGCTTCTTAGAAATCACATTTATCTCTGACCCTGAGTCAATCAAGGCCAGAGCAAAACATGACTCCTCGTTGCTCCCTAACTTCACCTTTATCTCTAGAGTTCCTCTCGCCCAAAAGGTCTTGCTAAACTCACTTTCTGTCTTCCTCATTTCATCATCAGGTATTATAGGACCTAGAGAATTTTTATGACACCTGGCAACCTCATCATCATCATCATCAGATGTCACTCAATGTAACTGCTTCATTTGTCACTTGAATATCTTCAGGTGCTTCTTCCATCTCTACATCTTCAGGTGGTGGAAACCTCTTTCTCTTAACCAGCTTTATGAAACTGTCCTTAAACTCAGGCTTCGCTATGGAGAAGACCTGCTCCAAGGACATGGTCACTTGGCTCTTCAGTAAAATGTCATTTAATATCTCTCTTGCATCATTTTTCCTTTCCAACTCAGAAATTAATACAGCCTTTGGAGTTCTCTTCTTTTTCTTCTTCTTTTCTTTTTCACCCTCTTGAATACTTTCTTGAATTTCATCTTTCTTTTGAACCGGTTCAGGTTCTTTCTCTTTCTCTTTAGTAAGTTCTTGAATCTTAGTTGGCCCAGCCGGCCTCTTTCCCTCTCTTATCTCTTTCTTCTTTGCCTCTTCCTTTGAAACAACAGGCTCTTTGAATTGTACTTTCCTTTCTGGCTCTTTAGCCTTTTCTTCAGCCTCTTGGCTTTGCTTTCTAGTCACTCTTCTTTCAGGCTCAGTCTCTTCCTGACTCTCATCCCTTTTCCTCTTTTCCTCCACATTGGCTATATGGGAATAGACCGAGGATTCATCAACAGGAGACTTCCAGGCAGTCTTCTGCATAATGGCATCCCTAGCCCTCACTAAAGCTTCTATGGAATAATTTCTTTGGGGTCGAGGTCTAGGCACTTTTTCATCTTCCTCCTCAACAGGTTCTAATCGTGCAGCTGATGTACTTGCATTATTTCCAGATAAATCTTCATAAAACTTCTTCATTCCCCCCTTTCCCCAATTCACAGGTAGAGGAAGGCGGGTCCTGAAGTCACATAACTTCTTATCGATATCTATCACCAGTTGATGCTCTTTTGCTAGCTTAAGCTCTTCACAGGCATATGAAAAATGCTCTTGTGCATCACACCATACGCATCTCTTAGCCCCTCCAAACCCACCAGTCGCTTGTCTCTCAAAAGGTCCAGTGTTTCTTTGAAATGTGGTTTGCACTGGTGGTGTAGGTATCTGTTGGGCAACAGGCTGCACTAGAGGTGCAGGTTGTGGCATCACATAGCCTTGCATATTTGGAACGGGCATAGTGCCTCTCTGTAATGTATCTACATAACTCGTACTCACCTGAGGAGGAGTGGGATCATGATATCCCATAGAATTAACTTTATTGTGAATACTCGCCATTTCTTTTGACATAGATGCTTGCATCGTAATAAGATTCTCTATCTGTCGACTGAGAATCTCAACCTGTAGCTCGATTGGCGATCGCGAAGTGGATGCAACATTAGCAAAAGCTGACATTGCAGGCACATTCGGAATTGCCGGAAGTGGAGCTTCCCTAGGCGGTTGTGGTGTTACCACTGCAGGTCTATCGTATAACACCGCTTGGCGTTGCCTCATTTGGGCAATCGCTTCTACCTCTCTCCTCACTACACCCCAATCTTCAGTCAATCCAAATCTCTTCCCAGGCTCTTCAATCCTCCTTTCGACCTCAGTCCTGTCTTCAAGACTTAAGATCCTAAGGAAAGATATAACTAGGTCAGGTTTTAAAGCATCTAAATCGGCCTGTGGAAGTTGTTCATATCTTCTCAAGAACTCATTCAAAAGTTGAGTGAGGGATGCAGTGGGCTTCGGAGAGCTTATCCACCGCAAGAACCCTTCTCTACTGTGTTGGGAAAATTCTTCTAAATAAAACAGTTTATGCAATTCTTTTCTGAATTCGGCCCAAGGCTTTGCTATATGTGCTGTAATAGGGGCTAAAATGGATCCTGATACTACCCGTGTAAAGTAATATGTAAACACATCCTCGGGTAGACCATAAATCCGTGCATGTTCCTCAAAAACATCTAGGTACTCGATTACGTTCAAGCCTGTAAACTTCCCTTTTTCTCTCAATACTGCTTGAACTACGCGAGCCCCCTGTTTCTCTATTACCATTTCCTTGAATATATCCTCCATCTCTCTTCTCTGCTCTGTCCTAGAACGTAACACAAGGTCCAGCGTAAGTGGTTCAATTATCTCTCTAAGCTCAGAGCAAAGATCAGAGAAGCTCAATGAGTCGCGAGCCAGGAGGTAAAGGTAAGTCTAAGCTCTCTGATTTGCCTAGGCCAAAGTCTAGTCAAACTGTCCTCTCTTCGATTCCCAAGATTTCAATGTATTTTCCCCTCTTTCAATGAGAATTTTCTAATGTTTTCTAACGTTTTGTCTAAGCTAGAAATCAGCAAATCCCTAATCTAAGCGGGAAAAAAAACTTACACGTATGGACTATACTAATGCAAAGTGTGGATGCTCAAACTCAAGCAGCAAGACAATCTTTCTGTTTCAGCAGTGTATGTGAAGTAATGCAAAATTTCAAATAACTTGAAATGCTAGTACCTGAAATCTCTGTCCGATGCCGAGGTTCTTGTCTCTTTCCTTAAGGAGTAGGTGACGCGATGAGGATCACCGGGCAACCGCCTCGATTCACGTCGGGTTCAGGTGTCGGGAAGAAGGAGGTCGTGGCGGGAAGCTAGTGCGTGGGGTTGGATCAGGCCCCTCTCTAGTGCGCCGTTCCCGCTGTCCTGCGAGCGGCGTCTGCGCACTGGGCGCCTCGCCTCTGCTCTCTGGAGCGTGCGTGATCCTCGTACGTGTGGGCCCCTTGCCCCTCGGAAGTGTCGAGACGTGCGTGCGTACACGACCGTAGGCGTCGAGAAAGAGACAAATCAGATACAGCACTGATTCTCGAAATCACTGGGTCGATGTATATACAAACTCGATGATACAATAAAATCTGAATGATACAGTGATGCCCGCTATAGTGCGGGTCCGCGATACAAAAATTCGCTATAGTGCGGAACAGATAATTACAAATAAATGCCGCCGCTATAGTGTGGATCGGCTGGATATGATGTAGGCCTCCCGCTACAATGCAGGAAGTCACCCTCGATCTTTGTCTTCTGGTCTTTGCGATTTAATCTTTTCTTCACTTTTCTTTGATCCAAGCTTTTCTTCAAGTCCTCACTTTGTAGCTCTTTACTTCAAAATTCACAATAATCTCTGATCACGCAGTAACCTGGAGAAGCGTTCCACAAGGAAGACCACGGGGAGGAATGAATGAGCTTAGGCACTTATTTATAGACTCCCCCTTGGACTCGCTTCTAGAACGTTCCCACCTCCTCAATTAACTTTCTAATTTTGGCGGTCTTTTAATTTTTCCATTAGACTATGGTTTTGATTTCACACTGGATATTCACAATTTAATGGGTTTTTAGGGTTTGGCCTATAGAAACCGCCATTTCCAAGGGTCCGATCTCGGGTTTTTGGTCGGGAAAATTAAGGGTTTGCTCACAATTATCTCAAACTCGCCAATTCATGGGTTTATTTACAGATTTGGCCTAAACTTCAAGGGTTTCTAAGGGTTCAAGTCCGATTTTCAGGGGGTAAACTCATGTTTCCAGTCAGTTTCAAGGGTCAAACCTAAATTTTTATGGGTCTAATGTCAATTATTTACACGCACGGTTCTAACGCACATCTCTAACATGGTTTCTTTTCGCACACGCAATCAAATCAGTCAAATCATGCATGAAATGTACCCTTTTTAGATCAAAAAAATCACACAAAACGTCATAAAACAATGAACTTCTCAAAAAAATCAGTGCACACTCCCTGCGGGATTTCATCCCGACACCGGATTGTTGACCAAGTGGGACCAGCAACTTTTTGGTTGGCAACCTTAACAGGTGTTCTCTTGCCAAAAGTGATTAATGGTTCTAAGCTACGCCCATATCACCAACCGCCTGATAACGGATGACGTGTACCTCGTCTTTTTTGTGTATCACTTGTTTTCTTTCTATCCCTGCATTTTGGTTGACCATTGACCATAATCCCCTCATTATGGTATCTAAATATGATTAATCGCCGCCCTGTGTTACTGTTTCTTCTCCTTCATGCATGCCATAATTATGATGGATATCTTTCCAATATCGCGCGATGATTAGGGTTTTCGACCACCTAATGTTACCTGTGTGACTACTTAATCTTGTTTCTGTTCTTGTTAATTGCTATTGTATGTGTGCTTGTGCGTTGTTTGTTTTCGGTGTTCTTGTGATTACTCATGCGCGTCATGGAAGCTCTCGCGAATGTCGCCACCTTCCGTGCATGACTCACTCCTGAAGTAAGTGAGTACTTACGCACCCGTGGTCTGTTGGCCTTCGCTGAATTGCCTTGGCATTCAGTGGAGTGTCAACCATTTTATGCGCAGATCATTTCTGCCATCACCTCTACACCTGCTACAGAGCAGTGTTGGCCAATAGCCTGTTTACCATCACGCGTTGTTATTACTTTAGCTTCCTTTGCCGATACCTTCCGGCTTCCTCGGGAAGGATTGGAGAATGGTCCACTTCTTCCCATAGCCACCATGAAAGAGTTGTTTCCCCGAAACTCATCTAATGAGTACGCCATTCTGTGTCGACCTGAACCAGAGCGTTGTCGGAAGGATTTTCTCACTCGAATTGTCATATGGAAAAATAAAAATAATTTGCTTTAGAGTCGGTTAAATGATATCTCTCTCGTATATCTTTTAATGTTTTAATTTAAATTGACTAACTTTTCCTTGAAGTACCTGCAGGTAAAAGATAGACAATATATATTCAGAACTCAGAACAATGGAAAAAGATATTCGGCTGAACCCTTGAAGTTATCTTTAAATTTATCTTTATTTATACCCTCTATAGTCTTAATCTTCTTAATTTCATGAATGACTTTACTTATGTACTATAAAGATAAGTGTTATGTAGACAATTCAGTGCGAGTATGCATTTGTGTTTATGTGTATGCATTGACCTAAGAGTCTATATATATTAATGTACCTATGATTGTTTATTTATTTTTGGTTTGGTTAGAACATATTATAATTTTAGTATTTCATGTGATTGCGGGTAACTATATATTTAGTATGTTACCTTATATGGTTATTGTACAGATGATTTACCTTAATAAAATGAACTAGTGTTTCCTATGAGCTTAGACTATGTTAATTATGATATTTATTTAATTTAAATCATATTATAAGTAAAACCTTATAATTATAAGTTTCAATAGATTTAAATCATAATCCTAATATATGTCAATTATAAGAAATGAATTTATTAATAATTGATGAATTTATTTAAATATTAATATCATTATTTGATAGGTCATATGATACTTTATGTATCTCATTATTATATTTTCGTTATATTGTATAATAGGTAATAAAAAATTTAATTAATAAATTAAAGGAATTAATGAAAAACAAAAGGGAGGATTTTTTTTACGTAGGCAATTTAGAGTCTAAGTTAGTTTTAGTTTAACTCTTCAATGTGTGTTAGTTGATGTTAGTATGCATGAAAACTAAACTAGTTCAACTAGTTAGTTATCTACTTAAACTATTTAGTTAACTAACACTAACTAATATCTAGACATGCTCACATATTGTTTTTAGCTTCTATATATATTAAAAATCTTTTCTAATCGGGCTGAATGTCTTCCTGTAGGTACGGCGAAGCTCTGTCAAGAGAGAGAGAGAGAGAGTAAGGGAGAGAGCGATTCTGCTTCTTTTCCCCTAGCAACTTCAGCATGCAACACGCATGAGTGAGAGAGATAATTGGCCTCTGTAGCTGAACGGAGAAACGTAGAGAGAGCATGCTCCTGTGCACCTAGACATCGACAAAGAGGATACGAAAGGGGAAGTTGCCCAGCAAGTGGCCATTGTAGGTGAGCCCGCCTTACAGCCTTACCAAGCTGCCCTTGTGGGCGAGCCTATGTATCTTGCCAAAGGTCTCTAGAAGGATGAAAAGACAGCATCGGCATCCCCCTCTCCTGATCAGTGCACCGATAATGGTAGCCATTTGGGAGCGACTCTCGACGTGGGTGGCGCTGTTACAAAGGCTAAGGATACTGATGGTAGTGAAAATTTTGGAGAAAGTAGTCTAAAAGTGGCACCTGAGGCTACCCCTATCTTCAATTGTTCTTCCATTCAGGCATCGGATGCTACCATGAATAATATCGAGAGCAATACCAGCCCACTCGCTAGCAACCCTAAATCTTAGACTCATGCCCTCGTGGTTGAAGAAAGCTCCGCACAGCGCGTAGCACGCAGGTGAAGAGAGAGAGGATAGATGGAGTAATTTATTGCCTACCTTGCCCACGGCTGCTGACAGCAACAGACGATGCACATTAGTGAGAGTGATGGACTGCTGCACAGAAATTTTAGAGAGAGAGAAGTTTTGTGCACGCTGGAGATAAGTGTAGAGAGAGGTTGTTCTGATGACTGCGATGGCAAAAGAGTTTTTTTGTCCCCTCTCTTCCGGCTTCTTAGAGTGTGATGACAGTGGAGATTCATCGAGAGAGAGGAGAGATCTCTGACGCTTTGTACAAGAGATAATTAAAACAAAATTAAAATTCTTCTCCTTCCTTCCCAACGCCTGTGCACGGCAGCACGGCCGAGAGAGAGAGAGAGAGAGAGAGAGAGGGAGAGAGAAAGAGAAAGATATATGCATGTGTCTTTTAGGCAAGAATGCATGTGCATAAGAAACATGTATATATATGTATGAATTTATATGCATAATAATATATTCATATAATTTGTGATGCATGAATGCATGTGATGTGATGTATGGATGCATGATTATATGCATGAGAGTATGAATTTGTGTATGCATGATTATGAGTGTATATGAGCTTATGTATGCATGTGTGTGTATGAGAGCATATACATGCATAAGTATGTGAGTAACATGTGCATAAGTGAGAATAGTTTTTTAGTATGCATGTTTATGTATGCATAAGTATTTAAGAAGATGTATGCATATACAAGTTAGGAAAAGTATAGTGCATATGTATGCATGTGCATGATGAATGCATAAATACATAAGTATGCATGCATGAGGGAAGCATGTGCATGAGAGTGTTATGCATGAATGTATTTGTAAACATGAGCATCTATGATATGAAAATGCATGTGTAAGTATGCATGTATGTATCTATATATATACATATATGGAAAGTTAGAAAAATATGCATGTATGCATAAAAGATATTAAAGTTTTTGTATAATGTATGTTTGCATTTAAGTAAATGTTTACATAAGCATTAGAAGTTAGGAAGTTAAAAATATTTGTATACAAATGTTAGTTTAGGTTTAAGTAATGTTAAATTATTAAGTGAGTGTATTATATTTATTAAAAGCATACTTATGTTTTTTTTTTTAATTTCTTTTGGAATGTCTTCCTGCAAATTATTGAAGAGATTACAAAGGAGAATACGAGAAAACAAGCATACGAGATTTCAAGATCACGAAATTACGATATTTTTAAGGATTGTTTATTAAGTTGTATAGGATTATCTATTAAGAGAATTGTATTAGCACTTATGATAAAACTTTGTATAGGCTTATTGTATAGGCTTAAATAAGATTGATTTTGAAATTCTTCATACTGTTTCTCTGAAAATTAATTGAGATCTTTACTTTTTTATTTCATATGTCTAAAGAATCAGGATCTACAAGTAGTTCTAAACTAGTATCTTCAAACCATTCTGATATTAAGAATAAAGAATTAGAAAACTTAATAATATGAACATTGCTTCCGTCTTCAATTGATAGTTCAAATAATAACGAAAATATAGAAGGTGAAATTATTAAAGATAAAGTAGTTAACGAAACTTTACACACGTTAGATTACGATCGTCTTCTTTCTAGAATTTTACCTTTAATTACCATAGTTTTGCCAGAACCGGAGGACAAGAAAGACTTATTCCCACCTAATTTAGTTAGAAAACCTAACTCAAATCAAATTGAGAACGAAGAAGTTGACTTTGTTAAAGATAAAATTACAAACTGGAACTTAGTTTTGTCTTATCAATTAGAAGCTATAGAAAATTATAGAAACGCTCGTCCTTACGGTCCTTAGTCTAAATAATTAGTTCTTAATTTGCACTCCCATATATTAGAAACATATAGGTTTTTATCACACCTAAACTGAAAAATCAACCGAAGGCCCTAGGCATACTTAGAAGCACCCTACGTGCAGTCACACGGTTAAGTTAGCGTGATTCTTTTAGATGAACGTCAGCCTCCCTTCACACCCCTCTACAATAGCTTTGGTGAACCTGACGTGAAGCGTGACGATAGTGTGCCTAGGACTTACGTTACATTTTCAGTTTTGATATAAATCTCTAATTTCATTTTCTTCTTGTATGCAGAAAAATTAAAGATTGAAGCTGTGACAAAACCGTGGAAGAAGGATTTCCAACTGGTGGAGCTTCGTCATTTCAAACCCCCCCCCCTCAACATTCAAGAGAATCAAGATAAATTTTGTGTTTTAGATTGTTTTAACGTTTACTTTTGAACCTCTTCAGCAAAGATATCATCAAGTAAGGTGTTTAGTTTAAGTTCTTTGTTTTTAGTTTACGCACATCATTTAAAAAGAAAAGTTGTTTTCATCTACACTAGGATCTAAGCACTTTCATATTAGCATTTAAAGAATATTTGAATCTTTCTTTTGTATTTAGGAAATATAATTTCTACTTAAAGCATTTAAAAATTTTCATTTTTAGAAAAACTCATTAATTTTGCATTATCAAACAGAAAAGATTTTAAGAAGAAAGATTCTTTGCTTTATTTTCATTGCATAAAAAAGAAATTTAAATTTAGGTTACTTTTGACTTATAGTTAATGCTTTCAAAGAAATTAACTTTAAAGAAATTAATAGAAACCTAAAAGACTTAATTCAAGAAAACCTATTTTATAAAAAATATTTTATTACAAAACCCTTCAAAATTAAAAAAAAGTTTAAAAAACTTAAAATCTCTAAACAACATAAAATCAAAAAGAGTAAATATAAGAGATAAGTCAAAATTTAGGTTTTTTTAAATTTAAAATTTTTTTAGAAAAAGAAGATTAGAATTAGTAAAGCCTAGGACTAGGGTAAAGCCATCCCTGGCTTTATCAATTAGTGATAGATTTAGACAATTTAGAGAGCAATTAGATCCGGCTATTAGGGAACTTCTTCTCTATTCGAAGGGTTATCAAGAACGCAAGATGGAGGGGATGTTTAGGAACATGATGATAGAAAAGCAAGGGACACGTACAGTCCAAGCTATTCTAAAAGAAAAAGGAAAATTTACTGGATTAAACATTACAGAATACTTGGATGCATTTGAGGAGCAAGTGCAAATCCAGGGATTACCTGAAGATGTTTTAATTAAATACTTTAGTCAAGTAGTTTCTAGTTCAATTCTAGAATCTATACAAGATCATGCCGAAAAAACATGGGAGGAATTTAGAAAGGAACTTCATAAAATGTTCTACCTCGAGGATTTTAGCCAGCACAGTCGAGAAGGTTTTCTGCATTGGTTAAACACTGTTAAGAGCAATGAGTCTTTAACTCATCTTCACGGTGAGTTTATAAGACGTCTGGCTCAACTTCTTGAAGATGATAGAAATGCTATAAATCCAGATGTAATTATATATTTTCTTAAGATACTTAATCCAGAAGATAGGGCTGAAATTGAAAGACGAATAGAGGAGCCAGGAAAAAGGTATGGGCTAACTGATGACTGGGAGAAAGTCAAAAAAGAGATAGAGGTTGTTGCTCAAATGAAGCAAAGGCAAACGATTTTGTATGCTAAACCTAATGCTTCGCAGCCTAGAGAGACTCCTTCTATAAGGCAAGTTGATATGCCAATGCCTGCTGCTACGGCTACAGCTAATAATGCAGCTGCCACTAAAGCTCCCATAGAATTTCAATTGGATATTCTATGTAAACAGATGGAAAATGTTATGAACATGCAAGCATCTCTTTCAAAAGAGGTTGCTAACTTGAATAAACAAGTTTACTCCATGAGCTTTAATGATCTAGGGGCTAGCAATAGTGGTGCAGGGCAAGTACCGCCTAATCAACAAGTTATGCCTCAATATGTTCCACCACAACCAGTCTTTCAGCCAGCACCTCAGCAAGCTTCTCAATTTTCTGTACAACCACCCTTTCAAAGAAATAATGAGAAAAGAGGGACTGGCGTGAAGCGCTCTGTTTGGTGCGATAGTCAGGAGCACGCATCATTTGCTTGTGAAGAACTAAAAAGTGCTAAGGCGAATCAATTACTTGTGGAAATAGATAGACGATTATGTGACTTTAGGTCACGTCTTCCTTTGTCCGTCAATTGGGGCAAAGGAGGAATGAAAAAGCTTTATGAAAATTTAATAGTATCAGATGCAACTGCCAATACTTCGGGTGCAAGACTAGAGCCGGTCGAGGATAGGCCTTCTTCAATGCCTAGCCAAAATCCATATTCAATAGAGGCACTGGTATGAGCTAGAGACGAGATAATGTACAAGACCGCATGGAAATCTCTTGTAGATCAATCTTCTGTCTTTTCTCACATTGCTAATGTTGAGGAAAAACAGAGACGAGAAGATCAACAGGATGATGTAGAAGAACGTGATAGGAGGGTAACTAGGAGACAAATGAGAGAAGATGAAAAGAAAACTGATAAAGAAGTTCACTTTGATGAATCAAATTTATCTCAAGAAGAGAAGAGAAAAATGATAAAGGAAGGCAAAAAGCCGACTGATGAAAATGTTCAACCCCAAGAAGAACAGAAGAAAGTAGAAAAAGAAACTTCTAAACCTGAAAATAAAGAGGATCAAAAGCAAAATGAAGAGAAAGGGAAGAAGAAGGGTAGAAGAGCTCCACGTGCTATTATGATTTCTGAGCTCGAAAAGAAAAATGATGCTAGGGAGATTTTAAATGACATTCTTCTAAAAATTCAAGTAACGATGTCACTTGAGCAAGTGTTTTCCATAGCGAAACCAGAGTTCAAGGACAGTTTTATTCAACTTATTAGAAGAAGACGCTTTCCTTTGCCACAAGACGAGGATATGCAAGATGTGGTAGAAGAAACCCTAGCTATGAATGATGTAGTTACATTGAGTGAAAGTGATTATGAGAATGATGAAGAATTTACAACAGGAAGTGTAAATACAAATTTTCTAGGACCTATACAACCTGATAAAGAAATGTTAAAAAGTGAAACTAAATACAATTCTACCTTTTGGGCACGAGGCACACCAGAAGTAAAGATTAGAATCGGGGATGAGAAAGATTCTTGTTTAGCTTTGGCTCTCATTGACTCGGGGTCAGAGATAAACGTGATTTCAAAAAAGTTCTTTGACAAATTTAGGTGGCCAATTGATAAAGAGCACGGTTGGCGGATGAGAACAGCTGATAATGGCTTTGGCATTTTGTTGGGTGCATGTGCAAATGTGCCTATTATGATAGGTGGTGTTCGATAAGAGTTTCACTTCTTCGTTCAAGATAATTGCTCATATGAAGTGATTCTTGGACAGCCATTTATAGCTGAAATGAGAATGGAAACAAAAGCAATGAATGACGGATCAGCGTATGCAAGAATTCGATCCAAATCAGGGATGGATTCTTTGCAAGTTATGACGGTTTGCCCAAACCACACTAGAAATAGAAAGAGCTTAAGAAGAAATCCCATTGACTCGATCAGTCATGTTTGTGATGATCCACTGGCTGTAAGAGAATATGGAGCGTACTATAATCAAAATTTCCGCTAGACTCCACTATTGAGTGAGACAATAGTGGATGTTGTTTTGGTGTCTCGCCTATCAATGAACATAAATTTGAAAATTATCTAATTTGTACTCCTACAACTAGTTTGCATTATATTACTAATGAAAACCTTCCAAAAACATTTAGAAAACAAACTGAAACGACGAAGTATCAAATGATCCTATTCTTAGAGATCGATCTAAGATAGGTCACATACTTACTAATGAGAGTAAGAAGTTTATTAAATTTGGAGATGAATTTCTTTGTCAAATTGAAAAAGAGCAGTTTACCAAAATGATTGTTTGTCATGGTAAAGCTTTTTCTTTGTTCCCTCATGAGATAGGATGTGCAGACCCAAAGTTAGTAGCTCCAATGATTATTTTTACAGTACCACATATTCCTTGGAATCTTCGTCTGATTCCAGTCCCAAAGGCTCATTTACCTGCGCTAATGGGACTATTAAAGGAGAAGATTGCCATGAGAATCTTGGAACCATCCTCAGCACCATACTCTAATAGGTGGTTCACGGTACCGAAAAAGAGTGGCAAGCTACGCTTTATTCAGGATTTACAGCTTGTGAATAAAGTAACTATTAGGAATGTAGGAACGGGACCCATTGTAGATGAGTTTGCTGAGGCATTTGCCGGTCACTCCATCTATTCAATGGGAGACCTGTATTCAGGGTACGATCAGTTTCAATTAGCAATTGAGAGTCGAGATGTGACCACAATGAAGACTCCTTTGGGGTTAGTACGCATGTGTACTTTACCACAAGGAGCAACGAATTCTGTGGCACACATGATGAATGCTATGAATCTGGTCCTATATGACTTTATTCCAAAAGTGACGATGCCTTTTATTGATGACATTCCAATAAAAGGGTGTGTGGAAAAAGAAAAGGATGAAAGTTTAGATTCATCTGGTTGCAGAAAGTTTGTTTCCAGTCATATTTCAGATTGTGAAAAGATATTTGAAAGATTTGAAGAGGTTGGACTAACTTTCTCCCTAGAGAAATCAACTTTTGGTGTTAATGAAGTGCTAATAGTTGGGCATTTATGTGGCCATTATGGTCGTAGACCCTATCCAGCAAAAGTTGATGCCATTAGTAGGATTTTTGAGAGATGTCACAATGTAAGTGATGTAAGGAGATTCCTAGGTGCATGTGTTTTCTATGTCATCTGGATTCCCCATTTTGCTCATGTAGCGAATCCGCTTTATGATATATGAGAGAAAGAAAGAAATTATTTTGGACTAATGAACATTCTAGAACTATGAGGCGTCTAAAGCAATTGCTTATCAATGCTCCTGTTTTGAAACGTATTGACTATATAGAAAATAAGCCTGTAATCCTAACCGTTGACACTAGTCCTATTGGTATAGGCTGGGTCATTGGACAGGACGATGAGGAGGAGCAAAGGTACATAGTTCGCTTTGGAGCAAAGATTCTTCATTACACTCAAAAGAATTACCCGCAAATTAAGAGAGAAGTACGGGGATTAGTTACAACTTTAAAAACAGACAAAGAGTACTTTATAGGCGCTAATGTAAGAGTAGAGATCGATTGTCTTCCATTAATAGGTTTAATAGCTAATTGTTCATCTCCAGATATAGCTATGCTACAATGGATAGCCTATATTAAATTCATTAATCCTGCTTTTGTTCATATAGCCGGAAAACATAACACCGTTGCTGATATGCTTTCAAGAGTAAAATTTGACAATAATAGTGAAGCATTAAATAATCATATTAATTTAATAAATTATGAAACATCTACCTATACATATGAAAGATTTAGAGAGTGTGATTATGAAGGAGAGTGGCGAGATATAGGAAACTATCTGAGTTCATTTCAGCCTTCCCCAAGTTGGTCTTCAAATCGATTCCGGAACATCACGAAGAAGTCTTTCAACTTCTTCTTGAAAGATGGATATCTTTGGAGACATGCTAGAGGAAAGGTTCGAAACCCTCAAAGAGTACTAGGTTTGAAAGTTTTTCATGTGCAAGTTATGCAAGAGATGCACCAGAGCCTTTGGGCTGGTCATAAAGGCTTTGTAGCTACATATGAAAAGATTAGGGAAAGCTACTAGTGGCCGAGGATGTATGTAACTGTTAAAGAATTTGTGAGCACTTGTAGTACGTGCCAGTTATACTCCTCTGTCAAGCATAGAGATCCCCTTCACCCGACCTATCCACCTTGTATTCATTACAAGTGGGTAGTTGACCTTGTGACCATGCCTAAAAGCAGTGATGGTACGAGATACATCGTTCTTGCGCGAGAGGATTTGACAAATCATGTCGAGGGTAGAGCACTTCGTTCCAATACTACTTATAATGTACGCGTATTCCTTCTAGAAGAAGTTTTATCCAGATTTGGATATGTAGAAGAAGTAGTAGCGGATAGAGGTGAGTTAGATGCGAGAGAGGCAAGAGAATTCTTTGCACAACATGGAATTTGATTGTCTCTTACGACTACCTATAACCTAGAAGCAAATGGTAAAATTGAACGAGGGCATCCTTCCATAGTGAAAGCCATTTCAAAAGCTTGCCATGGAGATATTGGTCAATGGCCAAAATATCTCCCATTTGCTCTTTGGGCTGATCGCATGACGTACACGAGAACAACTGGTTTTATGCCAGCTAAACTCATGTACTGTCAGAAACTATTATTTCCCATTCATACTCAGATAATTAATTGGATGAATTTAGGTTGGAAAGATAACATTTCAAGAGAAGAGTTATTAGCACTTAGAATTAAGCAATTAAAACAAGGAAATGAAAATCTTAAAGAAGCAATTAAAAAATTAAAAACATCTAGATTGAAAAATAATTTATATTTTGATAAGAAACATAGACTAAGACCGCAACCAATAGAAAGTGGTGATTGGGTGCTTGTATATGATAGTACGTTTGATACTCAATACGATGCACGTCGGAAACTAACTAAACGTTGGTTCGGCCCTTATGTTGTTGTTTCAGTTTATGAAACAGGTACATATAAATTACGTGAATTTGATGGTTCTGTGTTAAGAAATTTGATTGCAGGAAAAAGAATCAAGCTCTTTAGAAGAAGAGAAAGCAATAAATTTGAATTGGACGAAGACTTCTTGGAGGACGACGATGAAGAAGAATAAAAATAATCAGGTGAAAGAGTTCTAAACTTTACTTATTTTTTAGTTATTATTATGATTTTTTTTTTAAATTATTGATGCATTTCATGTGTAGATATGTAAATCTTTTTTATAGGAAAGGAAGATTTTTAAAATTATGAAACAATGAATTTAAAACTGAAGTAGGGATGTGTATGAAGAGAGGATAAGATTTAGAGACCCTATGGCTTTCATAAGGATAGGAGAGGGAACACTTGACTTGCAATTCCTAGTAGAAGTAAGTTTATTTTATATAGGTAGGCTACCTTAACTTCCAACCCATGTCGCTAATGAGATCCTAGTTCCCAATATAGCATTCCTCTAGAACCTCTGCTCTGATTAGGGGTTAAGCCTTTCCCCTTAAACAAAAAAGTTGCGAAGAAAAATTAAGAAAAGAGAAAAATGAGAACATCAAGCAGTATATTAATGGCTACTGCAGGATGAGAAAAAGAAAATTAAAAAAAAAAGAAAAAGAAAAAGAAAGAAAAGAAAAGAAAAAAATTATCATGTTCAGTTGTGGTCTCGAAACCACTTCTGAAATTCTATACGGGCAATATGAGGCGGATTTATGCTATAGAGGAATTAGTTAGATGCATCTTATGGCGAGTGGCTACAGAGTGAGGGATAGACCATTTATATAAAATATTTATTACTTTTGAACGGGTTAATAGAAGAGCAAGTACCATAACTGTCTGATTGATTTCTATGGGACTTTCTAAAACTTGTTTTCAATTTCATGCATTGAACGAAAATGTTTAAGATTCAAGTTTGCATAATTTTAAAAGGTTTTTCTTAATTATCAGAAGATGTACTTACCTTTAGGAGCATATTTTATATAATTTTGAAGAAAATAGTCCAAGAAATATTTTTCAAAAGAATTTGATACTGCTTTCCTATTAAACTGTAGGTTGGCCCATCGAGGGCGATGTGCAAGTTTGGTGGGGGCAGATGTCGGAAGGATTTCCTCACTCGAATTGTCATATGGAAAAATAAAAATAATTTGCTTTAGAGTCGGTTAAATGATATCTCTCTCTCGTATATCTTTTAATGTTTTAATGTAAATTGACTAATTTTTCCTTGAAGTACCTGCAGGCAAAAGATGGACAATATATATTCAGAACTCAGAACAATGGAAAAAGTTATTTGGCTGAACCCTTGAAGTTATCTTTAAATTTATCTTTATTTATACCCTCTATAGTCTTAATCTTCTTAATTTCATGAATGACTTTACTTATGTACTATAAAGATAAGTGTTATGTAGACAATTGAGTGCGAGTATGCATTTGTGTTTATGTGTATGCATTGACCTAAGAGTCTATATATATTAATGTACCTATGATTGTTTATTTATTTTTGGTTTGGTTAGAACATATTATAATTTTAGTATTTCATGTGATTGCGGGTAACTATATGGTTAGTATGTTACCTTATATGGTTATTGTACAGATGATTTACCTTAATAAAATGAACTAGTGTTTCCTATGAGCTTAGACTATGTTAATTATGATATTTATTTAATTTAAATCATATTATAAGTAAACCCTTATAATTATAAGTTTCAATAGATTTAAATCATAATCCTAATATATGTCAAATATAAGAAATGAATTTATTAATAATTGATGAATTTATTTAAATATTAATATCATTATTTGATAGGTCATATGATACTTTATGTATCTCGTTATTATATTTTCGTTATATTGTATAATACGTAATAGAAAATTTAATTAATAAATTAAAGGAATTAATGAAAAACAAAAGGGAGGATTTTTTTTACATAGGCAATTTAGAGTCTAAGTTAGTTTTAGTTTAACTCTTCAATGTGTGTTAGTTGATGTTAGTATGCATGAAAACTAAACTAGTTAAACTAGTTAGTTATCTACTTAAACTATTTAGTTAACTAACACTAACTAATATCTAGACATGCTCACGTATTGTTTTTAGCTTCTATATATGTTAAAAATCTTTTCGAATCAGGCTGAATGTCTTCCTGCAGGTACGGCGAAGCTCTGTCGAGAGAGAGAGAGAGAGAGAGAGAGAGAGAGAGAGAGAGAGAGAGAGTAAGGGAGAGAGAGATTCTACTTCTTTTCCCCTAGCAACTTCAGCATGCAACGCGCATGAGTGAGAGAGATAATTGGCCTCTGTAGCTGAACGGAGAAACGTAGAGAGAGCATGCTCCTGTGCACCTAGAGATCGACAAAGAGGATACGAAAGGGGAAGTTGCGCCATTGATTTCAGACAGTGAGCGAGACAACCAGAGCTTATACACATCATGAAGGATGTGTGCCAATTAGAGAGAAGGAGATATCTCTGAGACTGCCTCTGCTATTGTTGCCCAGCAAGTGGCCATTGTAGGTGAGCCCGCCTCACAGCCTTACCAAGCTGCCCTTGTGGGGCGAGCCTATGTATCTTGCCAAAGGTCTCTAGAAGGATGAAAAGACAGCATCGGCATCCCCCTCTCCTGATTAGTGCACCGATAATGGTAGCCATTTGGGAGTGACTCTCGACCTGGATGGCGCTGTTACAAAGGCTAAGGATACTGATGGTAGTGAAAATTTTGGAGAAAGTAGTCTAAAAGTGGCACCTGAGGCTACCCCTATCTTCAATTGTTCTTCCATTCAGGCATCATATGCTACCATGAATAATATCGAGAGCAATACCAGCCCACTCGCTAGCAACCCTAAATCTTAGACTCATGCCCTCGAGGTTGAAGAAAGCTCCGCACAGCGCGTAGCACGCAGGAGAAGAGAGAGGACAGATGGAGTAATTTATTGCCTACCTTGCCCACGGCTGCTGACAGCAATAGACGATGCACGTTAGTGAGAGTGATGGACTGCTGCGCAGAAATTTTAGAGAGAGAGAAGTTTTGTGCACGCTGGAGATAAGTGTAGAGAGAGGTTGTTTTGATGACTGCGATGGCAAAAGACTTTTTTTGTCCCCTCTCTTCTAGCTTCTTAGAGTGTGATGACAGCGGAGATTCATCGAGAGAGAGCAGAGATCTCTGACATTTTGTACAAGAGATAATTAAAACAAAATTAAAATTCTTCTCCTTCCTTCCCAGCAGCCTGCGCACGACAGCGCCACCCACAGAGAGAGAGAGAGAGAGAGAGAGAGAGATAGAGGGAGAGAGAAAGAGAAAGATATCTGCATGTGTTTTTTAGGCAAGAATGCATGTGCATAAGAAACATGTATATATATGTATGAATTTATATGCATAATAATATATTCATATAATTTGTGATGCATGAATGCATGTGATGTGATGTATGGATGCATGATTATATGCATGAGAGTATGAATTTGTGTATGCATGAGTATGAGTGTATATGAGCTTATGTATGCATGTGTGTGTATGAGAGCATATACATGCATAAGTATGTGAGTAACATGTGCATAAGTGAGAATAGTTTTTTAGTATGCATGTTTATGTATGCATAAGTATTTAAGAAGATGTATGCATATACAAGTTAGGAAAAGTATAGTGCATATGTATGCATGTGCATGATGAATGCATAAATACATAAGTATGCATGCATGAGGGAAGCATGTGCATGAGAGTGTTATGCATGAATGTATGTGTAAACATGAGCATGTATGATATGAAAATGCATGTGTAAGTATGCATGTATGTATTTATATATATACATATATGGAAAGTTAGGAAAATATGCATGTATGCATAAAAGATATTAAAGTTTTTGTATAATGTATGTTTGCATTTAAGTAAATGTTTACATAAGCATTAGAAGTTAGGAAGTTAAAAATATTTGTATACAAATGTTAGTTTAGGTTTAAGTAATGTTAAATTATTAAATGAGTGTATTATATTTATTAAAAGCATACTTATGTTTTTTTTTTTTTCTTTTGGAATGTCTTCCTGCAGATTATTGAAGAGATTACAAAGGAGAATAAGAGAAAACAAGCATACAAGATTTCAAGATCACGAAATTACGATATTTTTGAGGATTGTTTATTAAGTTGTATAAGATTATCTATTAAGAGAATTGTATTAGCACTTATGATAAAACTTTATATAGGCTTATTGTATAGGCTTAAATAAGATTGATTTTGAAATTCTTCGTACTGTTTCTCTAAAAATTAATTGAGATCTTTACTTTTTTATTTCATATGTCTAAAGAATCAGGATCTACAAGTAGTTCTAAACTAGTATCTTCAAACGATTCTGATATTAAGAATCAAGAATTAGAAAACTTAATAATAGGAACATTGCTTCCGTCTTCAATTGATAGTTCAAATAATAACGAAAATATAGAAGTTGAAATTATTAAAGATAAAGTAGTTAACGAAACTTTAAACACGTTAGATTACGATCGTCTTCTTTCTAGAATTTTACCTTCAATTACCATTGTTTTGCCAGAACCGGAGGACAAGAAAGACTTATTCCCACCTAATTTAGTTAGAAAACCTAACTCAAATCAAATTGAGAATGAAGAAGTTGACTTTGTTAAAGATAAAATTACAAACGAGAACTTAGTTTTGTCTTATCAATTAGAAGCTATAGAAAATTATAGAAACGCTCGTCCTTACGGTCCTTAGTCTAAATAATTAGTTCTTAATTTGCACTCCCATATATTAGAAACATATAGGTTTTTATCACACCTAAACTGAAAAATCAACCGAAGGTCGTAGGCATACTTAAAAGCACCCTGCATGCAGTCACACGGTTAGGTTAGCGTGATTCTTTTAGATGAATGTCAGCCTCCCTTCACACCCCTCTACGACAGCGTACAGCTCTACAATTTTTAGTCGCTATTTTGAATTTACAAAAATGCATTTATGGTATCTCTCACCCCTTCTATTCAATGATAGACATTGCGTCCTGTGAAACTGTCAATTTCACATCCTTCTACGTCCGGCGCATTCACCGTGAATGTGTTGCGGTTATCAAACAAGTCAATAAGGGTGACCTTCCACGCTCTCGTCTACCCCATATCCTCACGTTTCTCTTTCCAGCAATCCAAGCCATGCAACCCCTCCCCCAAACGCTCCCTTCTTGTTGCATGAAGAATCTACTCATATGCTCGAGGATGAGGAAGATGATGATGCCGATCTATTTCAACTTCTTCATCAGAGATGCAGACGCATAAGCCCCTCTGAGAGTCAAGTGCAGGAATCAACTGCTGGCCATGAAGACGAAGTTTTCCATGATACTGCTACTTCTATTCACATTGAGTCTTCTGGTCCGTCTTCTCCAATTAAGCAACAGGAACAAGGTGCCAACCTGGAAGACTCCGATGAAGTTTCTTCTCGGGTTGATTCTCATCAACAAAATCAAGACTCTGTGAAGGATATTGCTGCTAAAATTCTTAACGACATGATAGCCATGATTGAAGCTGTAATCGACAAAGCTGAGGCGACCAAGCAGAATACTCTTATACCCATTCTTCCACCAATAAACCCAGTTGAGCCCATTGGCCTCGTCGAGCCTGTTGTTCCCACGCACCCAGTTCTCCATCCTCTTCTCCCAACTACTCTCCACCACCTTCCCCTCATGTGTTCTCCGCTTCTACATCCCAATCCCTTCCTGCTCTTCCTTCTCCAACCCCGATGTTTCATGAACTCGAATCTATGGGTCGACTCTTGATTCAGTTTTCTCAGCAGTTACCTATGCAATTGAAGTTGGCAACCGATAATATTTGACATGAATTACAGCACAAAGTTGATGTTTTAGAGGCTGATATTGCCCCATTACAGGAAGAAGCAAATGCAGTTAAGGCAGAGAACCATGCTTTGCAGGTTCAACTTCAGCAACTTCAAGCTCGAATTGCAGAGCAGCATAATCTAATTGCTCAAAGATATGCAGCATTGGCTGAGTTAAAAGCTAAGGATGTTCTTTTAGCTGCTCATGATGAAGAAATCAAGCAATTAAATCAGTTGGTACAAGATAAGGAAGATGCTCGGATTGCTCTCGGCAATCTTTTAGAAGAAACTCGCACCAAGCTTCATGAGGTCGTGCAGAGAGAACAAGAAATGGCTACTTTGGCTAAGCAGACTACTGTGGAATTACAGGCCGCATCTGCCGATCTTTTTCAGGCGAATTCTGCCCTCAAAGCACAGACGAGTCTGACAATTCAACCTAAGAAGGAATTAGCAAGAATTATGAAAGAAAGAGATGCTTATTATCAAACAATTCAATATCAAGCTCAAGAGCTGGAATGCGGAGAAAAGTAGTTAGGCTTTCAAGCAGAGAGACTATCCAGAATTGATGGTCAAATTGCTGATATGAGAAGGAGCCAAGATGCAGCCCTTGCCAATGATTTTTATTTACAAGAAGCCTTTTTGTAGTTGCAAACTGATGCTTTGATAAGTCAAGTCATTGCGGCGAGTTCAGTACGCACTGACGCATAGTTGGTGGAGCCAGAAACATTAAAGCTAATGCTAGATTCATTAAAACAGAAAATCACTAGAACCTTTAAATTAGCCCGAACTATGTATATACAAGGCATTGTAGATGAGCCTTAAGTTTAGTTTCTTTGCAGGTTCGAGTCCACTGTGCGTGCCAGTGTTAGGCCGCCGGATTGGCACAATGTAATTTTATATTTTCATATACCGCACGCACCGAAAGGGTGTAGCAAAGTGATGTAACCCTTTTACTCATTAATGAAGAGACATTACGGTGTTCTCCGGTAGTAGAGGAGACGGGGATCGCAAGACTGTCTGTCTGGGCGACTTGCGACCTTGCGGAGACGTCGTAGTGCAGAGTTTGCAGATATCTGAAGTATTGTTAAGTCTGTTCTTATTGAATTGTCATAAGTTACTATTACACAGTAATACTATCGTAACATTAATAAGTCTGTTCAATTATGTGATTGAACAACTGCACGATATCTACTGTGTGAGGATATCATAAACGGAGGATTATAACTGTGTAACAGAAGTTACTGCCTGGGCGTATAATTACTGTTTGGGTAATTAGTTAATTGGGAAAATAGATAAAGGGCCTCTGCATTGTCAGACCCCTACCATCCCCAAGAACCCGAAAAGAGATTAAAAGGCGACTGGACGGAAGTCCCTTTTAACAATAAGCATCAAGATAGACAAGTAATTGAGAAGTGCAATGATGTATGGAAGAGGAATCCGCACCAAAAAGGAGCATTCTTGGAGATAGATTGAGTGAGTGATAGCATATACCACACTTAAAGAGCAAGAGAGAGCAAAATACACACACTGGAACAATGCCTAAAGGCAAAGCATGCAAAGACAGAGAGAGAGAGAGAGGGAGAGAGAGAGAGAGAGAGAGGAAGAGATAGAGATAGAGTGTACAAAGCAGGTGACAAAGTATGCAAAGAGAGTGCACAGAGAGCAACTAAAGTGTGACAAAATATCATCAAGGAGGCCTTGCAAGTCGATAGAAGAAGTGACTAAACCTTCAACCTTATTGGAATATTGAGTGCAAGGAGGATAGAAGGGCAAGCTATTGGACAAGCTAAAGGATCGGCATAGAGGTTGACTGCACAAGTAATTGTGATATTTTGTGTATTTATGTTTGTACTTCTTTGACTCAATTGGCTATTCACAAAGATCATCCAGTCTTACTCTAGACAAAGTTATTGTAATCATTTATGCTAGTCAAGACATAGAGGCTTTCTGTGCAACTTGTCTTTCTTCTTCTTCTTCTCTATTCTTCTCCTAGAAACACTCAAGCCTCTTTCAACTAAAGAATCCCCTAACAAAATTTGACATGCTGGTGGGACAAGATAGCTCGAGCATAGGACAACCACAACTACAAGTGAATGTGTAAAGGTGTCGATAGTGTGACTGAATAAGTAACTTTTCCTTTTCCTTGGAATTCGGCTTAAGTTTAGGTTTTTTTAGGCTCTAAATGTTGAATAAATTGTAGCTACAATTCTCCTTTGATATTGTGATCCATCCATTTGAATAAGGTGTTCATGAAATAACTAATGATTGCATGTACATATTTCACTTTAACAATCATATTAGCTTGGGTAAATGAGCCTTTTGAAGTGTAATAACATGAAGATTCCATGGAATATGAGGTACCATAAAGATACTCATGTATGGAACTAGCTTTGGATTCACACAACCTATCTTATGTGAGAAAAGAGAAAAAGAATTCCAACACCTTGTGATCATTTTCATAAATTTCTATTTCTTTATTTATGTAAGAATTGAATCCTCTCCAAATCTGATTTGTTTGATTGTTTGCTTAGTAAAACAATACCCTATATTTTGACCATCCCTTAAAATAGGGACTTCAAAAACGCATTAAATTTTTTTCTAACTTACTTTCCATAATGGCTCAACTATAGGTTTTGGTTCTTTGTTAACTTTTTTGTATTTTTTGTTAACCTCGACTTAATGTTCATTCAAAAATTCAACCATAAGTTGTTGTTCTTCTATCATGTTGAGAAACTCAAACTTTGATCCTTCACTCTCTTTGCAGATATGTTTGATCTCTTTAAACAAAGTAGAACTTCTTAACATATAGATCATATGTTCAATCTTTTCATCATGTGAAATTAATCATCAGTATTTGTACTGTTTTTCATTTTTCTTAATGAATATGTCAAGTAAATAATTTCTCTATAAAAGTTGCATTCTTTATTTAGGTAAAAAATTTGAAAAACTTTCTTGACTTTTGTGTAGATTCATGTGAGATATCAAACCATCTACCATTGTTGTCCTACTCGACAATAGATTTTAACAAAACATTTGATCGAAATACATCCCATACTCCCTTAACATTCCACAATCATTGCACACATGATCATAACAATAAATAAGACTCTTTCTTGATTGTCTTCTATTTCATGGACGATTTGGACATATCATCATGACTTGTAGTGACTCTAGATGGGATCTTGATTAAATTTGTGCATATGATGATCCCTCATCCATGAACTTTGTTTCCATTCTCATTTTTACTATAAATTATTGCCCAAGAATAACCTCATAATTGGTTTGTTATTTTGAACTTGATTTTCTTCAACATAATTATTTCCTTATCTTATCTCTCGTGGTTTTTCTTCGTCTTTTGTGGTTGTAGCTCATCAAACTACACCTTCTTTATTTCATCTCTAGATCTCTTCCCTTCATCTATGACTTGCTTCCTAATCACTCTTTTATTTGGTTCAACGTCATCTCTTCTCCTATTTTCCTCAATATTTGCTATACAAGAGTACAATAAGAATTATCCAGACAAGAATTCAGAGTAGTCTTCTACATAATCACATCACATGTATGGACCAATGCTTCATCCATTTGTGATGAAGTCAAAAGGGTGAAAATTGTGATGGCTACAAGACTTTGATTGGTGTTCTTACCCTTGATTTTTGGGGCAATGTTCTTAGTACCATGGGTAGTTGTGTGAATGCATATCTAAGGGAACATTACTTACGCAAGAGAGGTGCGAACATAAAAAAACCGGTCTGGCTCATATCAAAGTGACTACTAAGGATTTGCAAGGGACAACATCCCTCACGTTCGTTGCATTGGGACATGCAAAGTTGCACATGAGTTTGATCTTGCATAAAGGAGATCTCATTGTTTTGGTCATGGTTCCTTGCCCCTAATTATGTTAAATGCAATGATTCACTACCGAAGACTCCCAAGAAGATCCTATCATCAAAAGGATGTCAGGTCCCTCTAATTCAATTCACAATTGGTCATCAACATGCCCTCTGCCATCAAAACGGATGATTGGGCCAAGGCACATAAGGTAGGGGCCCAAGTGAAAACATTATGGCCCCAAGCCTATTTTGGCTAAAAATTTTCCCTATCTAAGTAGATAAAATGATTAAGGGTCCATGCCCAATTTATGATGGAAGAGTCCCATGAACAATCCATGCACACTCATTGGTGCTTTGCCAAAACTTTCCATAATTACCTAGGTGTGGTGAGGCCCAGATTACATGCATCTGTCAAGGTAATTCCCACCTAAGGAAAATGGAGGCAAATTTATGGCCCACATTGTTACATTATAGAAAACAACATGGACATGTCAGAAATCATATTGACTTATGGTGCAAGTGGCTTATGGCACATATTCTTCATGAGTAACCATGCAACCACTTACAGTGCTATCATCAAGAGGGTAACTCGGTAGATTAAGGTTGGGGTTTCTAATGTGCCTATATGTGATACACACAAGGAGTTTGTGTTGTGTTTAGGTGAATACAGGTAGATTAACTAGAACATTCACTAATCTTTCACTTAAGTACATACTCATTCCTATTACAAAAAATAATAACCCAAAGGAGCTTTTATTTTAGTAGAAGAACTAGGTTTATAAAACCATGTCCTTTAAGCGCTAGATTTATCTTTCTTAGCTAGAGAAGTAGCATCTTCAGTATATCAGGTATCTACTACAAATGGAAATAAAATAGACCAATCAGGTGGAGGTAGAGAGGGGGTATCTAGGTCTTTTCATGTAAGCGATGGGTATACTAAAGCAGATAAACAAATGTTATCAAATTTTTACATCTTGGATACATCATTTTGGATCATATCTATCTCATACAAGTCAATATAAGTAAGATCAAAAAGCGTTAAGAGGAAACCTTATCCACATTCAATTTGATATGTGCTTATACTTTTCACTTCAAAAGCTTCAATCACTTTAGTGGTCCATAGAGAAGAGAATAAAAGTGGATAAGAGAATAAAAATTAATTAGGAAAAAGAGAAAGTAGTAAACACGAAATTAGAAAATCGGAAAAATGAAAATAGGATAATTAGAAAATAGAATAGGAAAAATATAATGAGATAAATGAAAAACAAAAAATAAAATAATTTAGAGATTGGAAAGTAAATGAAATGATTGTGTTTTGGTTTTTGTATACAATTGTACTAATGGGTGGTTCTTTTTTTCTTTTCACTCAACCACTAAAGTGATTGAAGCTTTTGAAGCGCAAAGTTGAAGCGGATGAGTTTCAGCGTTAAGATGCGGACAAGCTTTCCTCTTGATACTTTCTAGTCTTGCCTATATTGAGTTATATTATATAGATATGAGTCAAAATGATGTATTCAATAAGCCAAAATTTGATAACATTTGTATACTTTAGTATACCCAACACCTACATAGAGGGACCTAGATACCCCTTGTATACCTCTACCTGATTGGTATTATTTCATGCCACCTATAGTAAATACCCAACATAATCATAATGTTACTTCTCTAGCTAAGAACACTAAAACTAGCTCCTATAGCACATGGTTATGTAAACCCATCTCTTCTCCTTAAATAAAAGTTGCTTTGGATTTTTATTGTTTGTAATAGGAATTAGTATGTGCTCAAGTTAAAGATAAGTCAATGTTTCTTGTTATTCTGCCTCTATTCACGTTAGATAGCACAAACACCCTCTATGTATCACGTATAAGCACATTAGAAACCGGAGCCCTAATCCACTTGGCTGCCTTCTTGATGGCAATGAACTTGAAGTGAAACACAATATGCATGTTCACTAAAGCTACTTTAGTTAGAAAACCATGCTATTATTCTTAACTAATCCAAAATTACTCAAAACATAAAAAGAAGTAAAAACCAAAAATCTAAAAATACCAAAGAGAACATGATATGAATTGAAAAGTGCAAGTCAACTTGATAAATCAAGAACTTAAAGTGACACCTAAACAAAAAATATGAAGACATGCGAAAATGCCAATAAAGAAGATTAAAGCATTGAACATAAAGTTATCAAATTCTAAGTCTAAATTCAAAACAAAGTGAAACAAAGAAACAAGAACATCTCTAGCTCCTGAAGCACATGGTTATGTAAATCCATCTCTTCCTCTTAAATAAAATTTTCTTTGGGTTTTTATTGTTTGTAATAGGAATGAGTATGTGTTTAAGTTAAAGATAAGTCAATGTTTCTTGTTATTCTGCCTCTATTCACCTTAACATAGCACAAACACCCTGTGTGTATCATGTATAAGCACATTAGAAACTGGAGCCCTAATCCACTTGATTGCCTTCTTGATGACAATGAACTTGATGTTAAACACAATGTGCACGTTCTAATAAAGCTACTTTAGTTAGCAAACCATGCTACTATTCTTAATTAATCCAAAATTAGTCAAAATATAAAAAGAACTAAAAACAAAAAATCTAAAAATACCAGAGAGAACATGATATGAATTGATAAGTGCAACTCAACTTGATAAATCAAGAACTTAAACTGAATCCTAAACATGAACTATGGAGACATAAGAAAAATACAAAATAAAGTTAACAAAAATTAAAGTATTGAACATAAAATTGATATTAGATTCTAAGTCCAAATTCTAAAACAAAGCGAAACAAAGAAACGAGAACATCTCTAGCTTGAAATCATAGGGGGAAACTATGATCTTAGTCAAAGAGTAGGTTGGGAAACATATGTGAAGAAAGTGTAGAACATAAATGACCCAAATTATTCCTTTGTTGACCATCTCAGTAATTTATTCATCCCGTTATGATCCCAAGTAAAAGAAGAATTTGGACTCAATAATCTTGGAGATTGTCTGGCATACTAGATCCAACCAACAAAAAGAAATGGACAAAATTTTCAAGAACTTCTTTGTACAAAAACAGCATGCATGTGTTATGGAATCCATATTAAGGTAGAAAGGGAAGTTCATAGAGATACACATTATTGATTACCTAGATGCTTTTCAAGAACAAGCCTAGATTGAGAGGCTCTGAGAAGAACAAGCCTAGATTGAGAGGCTCTGAGAAGATATAAGGCCTATTCAGGAAATTGGTTCAAGTCCCATTTATGTTACTTACTATGTTAACTTCTTACGTTTGAGCCGAAACTTGATACCTCATTTATAATACAATTATTATTAATATTAAAGTATTAATTTCATATACCCAATCAAGAGAAAATAACATGTTGTAGTGCATAAATGAGTTGAAAAGTAAAACATTGGGATAGAAAGAACTGTCTCAAAATCATGTATTATTCCCATTTTTCCTAAATAGGCCTTATATGATAATAGTGTAATTTGAGTGAGTGGTTTTTGGGTCAATTCTAGACAAAATCTAAGAGCATTCTACCAATGAATCGGGTGATCGTAGGAAAGAAATGCATAAAATTTTCTATTTAGATTGTCTTAGCCAACATAGTCAAGCCGGATTCTTGAGATGGATGCATTCTCCTAAGCCAAATGTTTGCTTGACTCATCTACAAGGTGAGTTCATATGAAAATTTGTTGAGTTGCCTGAGGTCGATTGAAATACACTAAAACTTGACTTAAAGAGTCGTTTCCTAAAGCTTTCAGGTCTTGAGGATAGAGGTAAAGTAGAAAGGAAAATTGAAGAGCTCATGGAAGAGATATGGTTTGAATAATACTAGTAAATTGTTATACGTGTAGTTGAGGAAGTTGCTCAGATGAAGCAACATCAATCTTTTCTATATGATTTTCTAGTTCCAACTCAAGCTAGGGACATGCTACTGATGAGTCCAAACACGAGTGCACCAAAAGAAATGGCTAATGTTGTGTTATATCCAAGACCCCATTAGAGCTTTAGTTAGAGATCTTATGTAAGAAAATGGAAAATGCCATGCTCATGCAAGCTTCTTTGTCAAAGGAGATTACAAATTTACATAACAAGGCGTATCTGAAGGGTGCTCATGATCCACGAAGTAGTTAGCCGAGTATCAGCCAAATGAATCCTATGCAAGGAATTATTTAGCCAATTATGATGCTTCAATTTGTTCCACTTGTTTATCCCACAATGAAACAAATTCCTACACCTCCACCTTAGCCAATGTTTCATAGAAATGCAAGTGAAAATGAGAGAGACCTACTGGTGGAAAAGAGATGTGTGTGATGTGATGCTTAGTAGGACATTTTCATATGCTCATGAGTAGCTAAACGAAGACAAATAGCAGCAATTAGTTATTGAAATAGATAAGCAATTGTGCGATTATAGAACAAGGCTTCATTTACATGTAAAGTGGGGAAAAGACGGGATGAAGAATCTTTATGAAATTATATCTTCTTGGAATGCCAGTTCATTTGTAGTTAAATTTGAACCTTTGGAGTAACATGAGCAAGAAACTGAGCAATCTAAACCCCAACCACATTGGGCCCGCAGGTGAACTTCTCAAGGACGAGAAGTCTCTTGGAGAGGATTTGGATGCCATGCCCCCTTGCCTCCTCCCTCGATTTCAATCAAGCCCCTCATAGGGTTTAGGTGGTTCACCTTGCCGCAACGAATTACACATACCTATAAGGGAGTGATAATCATGCATGCCTCTAAACAGTACACCGACTAGGAGTTCCATCCAAGGTCTAGATGACAACACACTATCGGACATATGTGTTGAGCCTTTCCTTCCTCACTTTTCATGGGAACTTCGCTTGTTCCTTGTATTGTGGGTAGATGCCTAGCTATAGGAGCACTCCCCATCTATCCTTGGCAGGTCTCATACCTTGATGATTGGGCAGACCAACACCAGGCCGGCCCATCCCCAAGTTTCCAGTGCTCACTCAAAAAGGGTTTTGGATGTGTGTGGCCACTGGCTATAGAGAGTCACTATGCCTTCGGGCCTTCGGGCAATGGCATTTGAACTTAGTGACATCTCAATACAAGGTCGGCCTGTCATCTGCGACCACCCGTTCATCTTTCCAGGTTAAGTGCAACTTTTGCTCTGCATCCAGCCTTTGGACCAAACACGTGTCTTGCTTGCACTTGGGTAGCTCATAAAAGATTTACCCTTTTAACTGTGTGGCGGCAGACAAGAACTTCCCCTTGGAATGGATCGTCACAGAAATGGGGAGGCTATGGATTTTGGCGAAAAGAACTTCCCCTTTGAATTTGTCTGATACAATAGACAATGGCACTAGTTCTCAAGATGAAGATAGAACTGTAGAAAAAAAACTCACGCCAAGAACGATACAAAGTTAGAACCCTCCTCTGTATTGCATTCCGGCATCATTCTAAATAGCTCGAAGTTTTTTTCCAATCAGATGGCTGATGTTACGTTTCCAACAAGTTTATACAATTCATAGCAAGTAGATTCCTGCATATTCACAATTATCAGGCAGTAACGAAGGAGGAGGTCGTATTGAGCCTTTAAACTTCATATTATAGTCGACTGAACATCTGCAGCTGCATAGTCAAGAATTCCATTAACAGTGACAATGGAAACTCACTTGTTACTCGAATGAGGGACGTTATTTTTCAGGAAAATAGTAGTACATTTTTTCGGCAGGTCTAGCACATTAGAATCAGTTAAATTCATCGATGGTATGCCTTATGGCAGGCACTGAAAGAGAATAAGGTTATAATTCGTTAGTCTACGGGGTTTTCGCGCTTGATAGCTACTAAATGCACAATAAATGGAGATGAATAGGTAATGAAGCTCAAATTTACAGAGACAGAGATTATCAACGAGCAAGAGATTCGCTGAACAGAACTAGTGAAACTCTGAGTATGTGAAATTGTGAGTATCTGTGCAAGCCTCTATGATCGTTACCATTCTCAATTGCCTGCATCGTGTAGATGATCACAGTTGATTTGACGAAGAAGTATTCTTGCTGCCATGGCCACTGTGCTTGTTTGACCTGAAGAGATATGAAACCCTGAAGATGCCGCTACCAGACCGTTTCCTCAGGCCAGGAGTTATGTACATGGGCACGTTGAGAACAGGAGCGACCTTAACCCCTGTGGAGTACGAGGTGGATCTCTCCATCGTCATTGACCCTTCACGAAACGACCTCTGCCTACAAGACTTGAGTTGATCAGGCCTATTCTTGCCTGCTTGGGAGCTGCTATGGCTCCTGTCAAGCTGCCTCACTACAAGCCTCGTACTCATCGCACTTCTTGGGTTTTCCATTGTCTTGTGAACTGCCGTTGTCCGTGCAGGACTCATGCCCCTGGATCCTGCTCCGGCTCTCATATGGCTTGCCCCTATGGCGTTCGACCATGGCTGTTCAGCTCTCTTTGACGGGCTCTGAGATCTGCTGCCTGACTTTCTCGGAGATGGGTGCCCAGACTCATGCTTAAATTGGGATGACGGAACTTCCATCACCACTTTATTCAGCGCATCGCTACAATCTGAAGCCCTCTTCCCTGCGAGTGGTCGACTACCTTGCCATTTCTGAAGATCTGATGTCGGCCATAGCTCAGGGTCGCGATTCCGGAGCAGAACATCACCAGCTTCTATCAATTTGCGCGAGCATTGCGAACCCACGGCACGTTCCTGATCAAAGATCCTACATGATGGGTCTGCCTGCGATTGATTGGCCTTAATGCTTCCGTTCAATTGCTCAGAGCAGATTTTGAGCTCCCCTGAGTTTTGATTTCTACGCACAGAACCGTGCTGGAGGAAACCATTCCGCTCTTTGAGGAAGAAGGGTTTGAGTTCCCCGGAATAGTGAAAACTTCGTACTTCGCTATGCTGTAGACTACCGTTGCGATCCTTCAGGCTGTCGACAGAACGTCTGGCCGAAATGAGACCACTTCCGGGGTAGCAAGAGCTCCTGTGCACTTTGCTACCATGGTTTGTGTCCTGGATCTGAGCCTTTTTGAGCCCCAGGAACTCTCTCCACCTGCTTGTGCAGGTTGGTGCCTTTGGGGATATGGGATTTTTCGCCACTCCCACCGAGTCCACTTCTCGGAAACGTGCGTTCATAACATGATCCTCTGCGCTGCTTCGCCTTCGGCTTACAGGTGGCTCAGAGCTCCCCACGCCTGTAGATGTGTAGTAGAGGGGACGTAGCTTTCCATCAGCGAAGAGCTCATCCGCTGCAACCATTGTGCCCTCCAGCGGGGTATCCGAACCCTGTAAGGTCATGGAGAACTCGAACTCAGACGGGGAACTCTTACTCGAGGAGAGCCTCGCGGGAGAATCCGCAACTTCAGATATCTCTCTAGTGGTCTTCCGGGACACAGATGAGGAAGAAGACTCCACAAATTCGTTCGAGATTCTAGGTGCCAACCAGTCATCGAAGGGGGGCGAATGAGTAGTGCTATCTTCTTCTCTTGTTACAGTACATGAGCGAGTAGACGATGACATCTGTGCTGAAGATGAGGATATCAATGTCTAAACAAATTCAACCAAAGCTAACAAAACTCTGAGATTGTCCTTCACATCATGTCTCTGAATCATCTTCTGAGTATTCGCTACTATATACATCCCATCATATTAGATCACAAGATTTACCAGTGAAGAGATTTTGGGGCAGAGCTGCTTGAACAAAGTATAATCAAGTATACATAACCTCCCTTAATCACAATTTCGAAACATACTTTCATGCCTGCAACCTAAAACCTGAACAGAGATCACCAACCTTGAGATACTCCATCACAGCAGTGGCCTTCTGCCTCAGTTTGAGAAACATTTTCAATAGTAGGAGCCACAAGGGCAACCTGCATTCGTCAAATGAAGCTTGCTGCAAAACAGACTTTGTTACCAACGTATGCTGCTCACAATTCGATGTCCTGCTCAAGAAGCTGGTTTCTGAAGTTGCTTAGGGGCTTTTTAGTCAGATGGTTCGTTTGGAATATACAGTGAAATGGAAGCATTCCTGTGTATGTATTATGCTGTCTATCTCTCAAAGGAAGCGAAGATGCTCCATCAGAACTGATTTAATTATCGGCGACGTATGAGTACAGGTCCTTTGCTTAGAAGCCGAGGACATGGATAAGCAGCTGTAGTAAAAAGAGACAGACAGAGAGCTCTACGACAAGATGCATGGCAAGAGCGTACTCGATGAACGGCGTCCTCGCAATAGTGAATGGCTTTGTCTTCGCATTGTCTGAGGTCGCAAGATGTGGATATGGTCTTTTGATCTGGAGAAACAAGTTTCTCTTACTTCCTGGCTAATGAAACTGCCAGGAAAGTTGCACACATGACTCCAATGCCTCCATCCCTTGGGAAAGGAGGAAGCCTTGAAAGAGCACATGACTAAAAGTGCTACATTTGCCCTAAAGGAAGCTGAGGTTACAGCTGAGCTATATGCATCTCCAAAGGTAGGAGGCCATTTTGCTTTTAAGATTCTTTTGGGCTTTGCTTCTCAGACACATAACCCCTCAGTGTCCCACATGCGTTCAACACAGTTCCATGCAAGTTTGCACTCGCTTCCAAAAGAAGACTTCTTACTATCAACACGCCACGGAGATTGAAGAGACAGATGTAGAATTGGGGAAAGCATTTGGCTGTACATGTGATCTCATATAACTTTAGCTGGCCTATCAAAATGGCGGCATCCAGGCTGGATTTTTGTCTGTTTGCAGGATCTTACAGCTAAGAAACTTCTAGGTTTCTGACTGAAACAAGGGATTGTCCTCTAAGAGCCCCCATAGTTTTACATTATGTTCTACATGTTCTAAATGAAGATGTCTTTCCTGCCCGAAATACTTCTCTTTATGCTCAAATAAAAGTATTCCAGTTAATGGGATAAAGGGACATGCGCCTCTCGTGTGTCTTCCAAGCGATGGAATGTCGAACCTCTTGCAATAATATAAAAGAATTATCTATTATGATCCATAATAAGAAAATTGTTTCAATTGAATAGATCCTACCCCGAATCACTTTCAACAATATAAAGGAATTATCTATTATGATCCATAACGACATTAGAGGGCTTTTAAGAAACTTGTTTCAATTGAATATATCCTACCCCGAATCACTTGCAATAATATAAAAGAATGATCTATTATGATCCATCAGGACGGACATAAGGGCCCTTTGTGGATAATGAGAAATTTTATTTCAATTGACTATATCCTAAGGGGGTCCCATGGGTACTATGCCCTTCCTTGTACAGTTGCAATTTCAAAGTTAAAGCTTGGAGGTGTATGTGCTCGTTTTGAAACAGAATCTTGAATTGCCAATCATGTAATGCCAATCATGTAAGACACAGGGCGTTGGTTGATCCATTTGACCCTTTTTTTTTGAGAGTACAAAAAAGTGGAAACACACTCACAACCCTAACCTCGTAAAGTAGAGGCACTCATCTTTGAGGTACTCAAAGATATGTCAGCCAAGATTTGAACTCACAACTATCTCCAAGACATTGGTATCAAACCACTAGGCTACACAGCCTTGGACACTTTACCCAAGTATTTTTACAATAGGGATCTATGGACTTCTGTGAGTCATTCGAAGGAACTAAGTCTAATGCAAATTTTAAGGTAACTGGAAAGCAGTTTTAGCACCCATCATATTGTAAATGAGATATTCAATAGTAAGCTTCATTTCAATGGTAAGCTATTGCACCCTGATTTCAATAGTAAGCTATTCATTTGAGTAAGTAATGTCGAAGGAGATATGGTGGGCTCTACTATCCACATTCACTTGTGGCCTACTCGTTTCTAATAATTAAAAGCTGGTTATAAAGCTCTTGTCTCCAGCTTTGAAAGTAAAAACAAACTGTGGGCCTTCAAGTAATGAAGTAGTTAATATCCAGGTCATGCTCTCTTTGAGATCGTGTTCCTTTTGAAGTACAAGGGATCTCATAAATCATATGCCTATTCATTTGTGGCCTACTCATTTAATTATAGAAAAACAGGAATTCTAATACTTTCTTCTCCAAACCAATCTCATGGCTTCAGCTTTTATAGAACACAAGACTGAATGTCTCATTTGAGGCTCATTCCACATTTCTTGTTCTAAAACTCTAAGATCTTTGTTATTGCAAATGCATAGTAATAATGCATTTGAGTACAATTGGATGCTACAGAGACAATCTTTCATGTCTTTAGGAGGGTTCTTCTCACCCTATCTTGCATACATGTCCATAGTACTAATAGGAGAACTATCTTTCCACTTTCCAAGCTTGTTTAGATCAAACCCTAATGTGCTCTTGACGATCTTTGCCTGACGTTGTTTGTGTGCATTCCACTCCTTCAATCCCGAAAATATCTATAAAAGAAATTTCTTTTTTCTTCTTGAAACTTATCTTGAAACACAATTTAGTTATTATTTGGAGGTAGTTTATGCTTTGAAACAAACACCATGTTTCTACTATCAGTGAATGCATGGTTATTTATAAGAAAATGGATTTTAGAACATTTTTTTTGAAATCACCTTATATATATTGTATACAATGCTCTATTTATGATCATTCTACTTTATATTCAAGAACCTTGATCATTATTCCTAAGGAAGAAACTTATGGTCGACTAAAAGACTAACCTGTCTGCCTCTTATAAAGTTTATGCCTTAGACTTATGGACGGTTATGATGATGGAGCATTTCCAATCCTAAAGTGTACGCTGAAACTAATACACCACTCTCAACATGAATATCTAGGTTAACACATTCACATAGACTCACTATTTCTTTCTAATGGATATCGTATTGAGCCCGAGACCTTGTGATCCCTCAGATGCCTTTTAATATCTGTATAGTAAGCTATAAGACACACCAAATTGATACTAGTAACTCATACAAACATTCACTGCATGACACACTATCCAAAATCAAATTTTATAACAAAATAAAGTACTAAGAATTGATCAACACATAGAGAGGGAATGATAACAAATCTGTGTTCAACGTGCAAGTAAGCAAGTACACGGTGAGCAAGGTGACCTCGACTCCATATGTAAAGAGGTGTGTGATTTGGTAAGATCTAATTGCTTAGTTATAACCAAAACGGCCTGCTAAATTTTCTCCAGCACGTTTGCCAGGTGAAATGAGTTCGCTATGTCTTCCATATGTGTATAATTCAGCTCTAAGTCGCTGCTTTCAGATATGGCGAGTGACATCATTTGATCTCAAACGTTCACCTTTGAACATACAAATGAAACGGTCTTTGCCAAATAAATCATATTGACATCCTTTTCCATAGTCGCATCCCTTAAGTCTGTAAGACCATCATGAAGTCTTAAGGGGGTAGGCTTGTGGTTCACTCTTCATGATGGTCAAAATGATATACAACAATAGTCGGAGTTATGTTCATGATGTATACAACAGTGTTCACAACTTCTCCCTAATAACAATAAGACATATTCTTCTCAGCCATCAAGGCTCTTGCTATTCCTGCAATATGTCTATTTTTGCATTCAACAACACCATTCTATTGTGGTGTGTACCTGCATGAAAAATGATGTCCTATTCCATGACTTTATAGAAAGTTGTTGAACTCATTTGACATGTTTTCACCTCCTCCATCAAATGTTAATGTCCAAATATACTTCTCTGCTTTTCCACCATATCTTTAAAATTCTAGAAGTGACTGAACACCTCACTCTTCTCTTTCATGAAATATACCTATACTTTTCATGTATGGTCATCAATGAAAGTACCATAAAACCTGCAACCGTATAGATGTGGTCTTTGTAGGACCCCAAACACATGTACGTACTATTTCTAGCACAATCTCACAACTCTTGCTCATGCATTGGCCAATTGCATTGTGCACTACTCAATTTCTTGCTTTCAAAAGCTATTGGCCTACTATCTAGGCTCAAAACTGTGAAGAGATGGATTTGTAGTTGAAGAAGATGAAGTGGTGCTACAAAAACTTTGCACTGCAACAGCCAAATGGACTCCAAAGATATGTGGTGGGTCCTTTTAGCTTGCCCAAGGATGTATTAGACACCCTATGTACCTTGGAAGATGACTCTCAAAAAGTTGAATCAAAACAAATAAGTTGGAGTAGATTCAAGAGCAAAAAAACTTGTTATTTATGTTCATACACCTGTCCAAAGTTTTGAACAATTCTCTAGCCACAGCAGCAATTAACTTAATTCCTTTTGGGGAACTCTTAGTAGCTTATTAAGCTAACAATAAAGAGTTATTTCAACAAAAGTAATGGATTACACAAGGAGGAAGATGTTTAGCAAGTGGTAGCATGACCCCGATTTTCCAGGGCTATAACAGTACACAGACCCATGAGCAGAAAAATGACAATATCTCAAGATTCGAGAATTCAATGCTTATGAAATTTTGCAAGTATATACTAGACAATATCATAATTCTAAAAAGCTTTGAATCATGGAAAACGGTGAAGTACAAACTGAGAAACAGCTCTGACAAAATGACTATTTGTAGAGAGTGCTCATAGAGAAGTAGAAAATGAGGTGACACAGTTGACTTCAAATGATCATAGCTCACAATTTCAACATCCAATTGCAATGAAACTTGGTGAGAAAATATTAGAATTTAAGAGCTAAATTTATCAAGTTCAAGCACTGAAAAGGATGTACCAAGCTCAGATAAATCATCTTTGCAATTTGACTAAGAAAACTGAGAGATATGGCAATTAACAGTACACTTCACAAGAACATGAAAATATGAACTCAAATGATCATGAAAATGAAAGTATATTGACTGTAAAATATAATGGACTTACTGATACATATGTGTGCCTTGAAACCACACCTTGATATGCCATAAAGCTCAGCTCATGGAGGCCTTCTCTTAACCACGACTAAAATTGCCATGTGTTTATAGTTGATCTTGGGAGCCTAACTTCCTACAATCACTCTCCAATCTATTAGTGATTGATTTGATTCTCCAACTACCTTCAATCACGAATTTATGGCTTTCTTTTCCCTTTTTGATCAAGTGGACTCAACCACTTTAGATTCTTTCACTTTTACATCAAGTAACGGCTTGAAAAGTTACAAGAGATAGTTCACAAGTGAACTTTACATTGTCTTCACTTTAAAGCTTCTTCTATCACTTTGTGAGACTCAAGCCAACACTTAGACTTGTCATAGACTTGCTCCAATAGCTCCCCCTCAAGCCAAGTATGCTTGAGGTCTTCAATCTTCCAAGATTACCTGCAAACCAATCTTGGCTTTGAATTTGCAAAGCTTTGTACCATCCAATGCTTTGGTTAGAATATTTGCACATTGTTGATGAGTGGGCACATATGATATTTGAATCTCCTTGCTCACAATCTTCTCTCTTACATAGTGATAATGAACTTCAATATTTTAATCCTTGCATGGAAAATTGGATTAACAACTAAGTGAATAGAGCTCATATTGTCACAAAACATATTTGGAGTTCCAATCTCCAAAGCAAGACCTATGAATAGTGTCTTCATCCACATAGCTTCTTGAGTAGCTATGGCAAGTCCCCTATATGCAGCTTCAGTAGAAGAGAGAGAAATTGTGGGTTGCTTCTTGGATGACCATGAAACAAGTTTTGAACCTGCAAAGGTAAGATAACATGAGGTGCTCCTTCTGTCTTCCTTGGAGCCATCCAAATCTGCATCATAGAACAATTTCAAACTTAAATCAGATACATAAGGGTAATATAGCCCCTCATTCATGGTGTCTTTGAGATATCTAAGTATCCCCTTGGAAGCCTCCATGTGAGGTTTCCTGGGTGTGTGCATAAATTGACTTAGCACACTCACACTATAACATATATCAACCCTTGTGAATGTGGCATAGTTCAAACTACCCACAAGGCTTTGGTAACCTGTCACATCTTCTATGAGTTCACCTTCATGTGAGCTCAAGTTATGATTAACCTCCATTGGAGTACCTGCAATCTTGCATCTTGAATTTTGCCAACATGTCTTTAATGTATTTTCTTTTAGTAAGAAACAAACCATGATCTTTGTAGACAACTTCCAATCCTAGGAAGTAGGTAAGTGTGAACCCAAATCACTTATCTTGAATTCTTCTCTCATTTGTTCTTTGATTCTCTTTATGCCATCTGTATCATTTCTTGTAAGTATAATATCATCTAAATACACACATAAATAGATGACTTCAGAATTACTCCTTTTTATGAATAGTGATGGATCTGCCTTGCTAGGTTGAAATCCTTTGTCCTGCAAGAATGAGACAGGCCTGTGATTCCAAGCCCTTGGGGCTTGTTTGAGTCCATATAAAGCTTTATTAATTTTACACACATATTCAGGATATATGTGATTCTCAAAACCAGGTGGTTGTGCCATATATACCTCTTCTATTATCCATCCATTAAGAAATGCATTTTTCACATCCAATTGAAGTATCTTTGAATTCTTGGAAGAGGGAATACTAAGGAAAACCCTAATAGTAGGCATCTTTGCCACAGGAGAGAAGGTCTCCTCATAATCAATTCCCTGAGTTTATGCAAAGCCTTTTGCCACAAGCCTTGCCTTAAACCTATTAATGGAGCCATCTTAGTTCTTCTTCAATTTGTAGATTCACCTTGAGCCTATCACTTTCATTGATGGAGACTTGGGAACCAACTCCCAAGTGTTATTCTCCTCAAGAGCTTCAATTTTTTCTTTCATTGCATGCCTCCATTCTGATTTCTTCTTTGCTTCCTCAAATGTTGAAGGTTCCTCTTGATTTATGTCCTATGCTAGATAGATTGAATGTTTAGTGACTAGAGAAGCATCAAACCCATACCTTTCTGGCTTTTTTTTCTCCCTCATGGACCTTCTTAGGCCATGATGCGATGATTTTGCCTCTTGTCCAAGTTCCTGCATATTTGCTTTACCTTTAGACTTCCACATTTTGAGTTTTTCATACTGAATTGCTTCATCATTTTCTCAAGTATCCTACTCTTCAACTTTAGAAGAATTATCCTTAACAAGTTTTGGAAAATCTTCTTCAAGATCATAAGGTAGGTTGACCTTTCAATCATGAATCTTCATACCAAGAACTATTCTCATCAAATACTACATCTCTACTCACCAAGAATCCTTTCGTTGTTGGGTTGTATAATCTCTAGCCCTTTTGATTGTTGTCATATCCAATGAATACACACCTTTTTGCGTTGGGATCCATCTTGCCTCTAACCTGTGAAGGAACCTGAGCAAAAGCAACACAACCAAAAATCTTACAATGATCCAAGCTTGTTCTTATTCCATTCCAAGCCTCATATGGTTTCATGCCATCAAGTGATTTTGAAGGTGACCTGTTAATCAAATAAGTGGATGTGGATACAGCCTCAACCCATAAGTAATTAGGTAAGTGCTTCCCATTTAGCATAGACCTTGCAACTTCAACAATTGTCCTATTCCTTCTTTCGACCACTCCATTTTGCTCAGGAGTGTACCTTGTAGTGCCCTCTCTTTTGATTCCTCTTTCTTGAAGAAAGGAGTCAAATTCATGGGAGAAGTACTCTCCCCCTCCATCTGACCTTAGCCTTTTTAGTGTTTACCTATTTGGTTCTCCACAAGAGCCAAATATCTTTTGAAGCATGAAAAAACTTCATCTTTGTGTTTCATAAAGTATAATATAGTCCATCTACTGCAATTATCAATGAATGAGACATAATACCTTGATCCACATATTGAAGCATCCTTGCTAGGTCTCCATACATCTGTATGAACCAAATCCAAAAGATCTCCATGCATATATCCTTTCTTCATGAATGGTAACCTGTGAGACTTTCCAAATTAACATGCACTACACTTATAAATCATATGTTGTTTTGACAAGTTAGGGAGTCCAAGTACACTTTGGCCCTTGCAAATTTGCTTTAATGATCTTTCACCAATATGAGCTAACATTTTTGTGCCATACTTCCAATTCTGTAAGTGTCTGACTACCATAATTAAAGAGAGCAATGTTTCTAGTGTCTTGTAATTCAAATGTGAACAAACTTCCAATTCTGTAAGTGTCTGACTACCATAATTAAAGAGAGCAATGTTTCTAGTGTCTTGTAATTCAAATGTGAACAATCTACCTGTCTTTTCACCTTTTACAAATCTCTTGAATCCTTGACTTGGATCTTCAACAAATGCTCCTGCTTTTGTGAACCTGACTTGCAACCCTTTCTCTACGATTTGCCCAACACTTATTAAATTTTGTAATGGTAGGGACATAGAGTATCTTACTGAGTAAGTTGATGTTTCCATTAGGTGCTTTGACATTTCCTATTTTCTCGACAAGGTGTCTTGTATCATCTCCTATTTGTACCTCATGCTTGTTCCTTGGATCTTCTAAATCTGATAGGAGGGCCACATTTTGTGCCCCATGATTGGAACAACCTGAATCTATGTAGAAAACATGCTCATCAGATTTACCTTGTGGCATGGCCATATTCATGATTAGCAATGAGTCCTCTTGATTTGAGTCTTTTGTGTAGTTATTGAAGTCTCTTCTTCCTCTATTGCCTCCTTGATAGTTTGAATGGTTGTAATTGTTGTGGTTGCCATGGTAATTGTTTGACCTTCCTCTTGAGTATCCATAACTTCCTCTATTGTAGCCTTTGCCTCTTTGATCCCCCTACCTTGTCTTCCTCCTCTGCCTCTACCTCTACCATGTCTTCCTCTACGTGCATAGTTAGATTGATGTGTACCTGCTTCATCATCCACTTTCTTTCCTCTTCCTTTGTTTTCTTTGGACTTGATTTTATCAGTATTAAAAGCTAAAGATTGATTACCTTTGGAACTTTCTCCATTCTTGATAAGCTTGGCCTCTTGAATAAGTAGTTGTCCTATGAGTGTGTTGAAATCTGGTGCATGCATATCCATGTATTGATCCATAGATGTCGTGAATGATTCCCACTTGTCATCTACCATCAAGCCATTGATGACCTACCTTACAATTTGTTCTTCATCTATTATCTCTCCAATGCTTCCCAACTGATCTGCTATGTCCTTGAGCTTTGTGAAAAATCAGTCACATTTTGTTTGGGAGCTTTCTTGAGAGTTGTGAAGTCTAGCCATAGTTAATGCTTCCTGACTTTTGTACTTGAAGAGAAGAAGGCTTCAAGTGCATTCCACAATTCCTGAGATGTTTTACAACTTCTCATGTGAGGAAACAAAAAATTTGAGATAGATTTGAGGAGATAAGACCTTCCAAGTGCATCCTTGGAGCACCATGTGCTCAATCCTTCTTGCTCTTCTTGTGTTGGTTGACTTTTGTTCCTGAAACTTAGCATAACTTCATCTCCAGCTATATAACCATACAAATTCCTTCCTTGAAGATAAGCTTCCATCCTTAATGACTAGGCTGAGTAGTCACCTCTATCCAATTTGTCAATTGATGAAGGAAATCCATCTGCCATGTTGTCCAACCTTGCTCTGATACCACTGTGAAGAGATGGAGTTGTAGTTGAAGAAGATGAAGTGGTGCTGCAAAAGCTTTGCATTACACCAGCCAAATGGACTCTAGAGATATGTGATGGGCCATTTTAGCTTGTCAAAGGATGTATTAGACACCCTGTGTACCTTGGAAGATCACTCTCAAAAAGTTGAATCAAAACAGATAAGTTGGAGTAGATTCAAGAGCAAAAAACTTGCTATTTATTTTCATACACTTGTCCAAAGTTTTGAACAATTCTCTGGCCACAGTAGCAATTAACTTAATTCCTTTTGGGGAACTCTTACTGGCTTAGTAAGATAACAATCAAGAGTTATTTCAACGAAAACGATGGGCTACACAAGGAGAAAGATGTTTAGCAAGTGGTAGAATGACCCTGATTTTCCTAGGTTGTAACAGTACACAGACCCGTGAGTAGAAAAATAACAATATCTCAAGAATAAAGAATCCAATACTTATGAAATTTTGCAGGCACAGACTAGACGGTATGATAATTCTAATAAGCCTTGAATCATGGAAAATGGGGAAGTACACATTGAGAAACAACTTTGACAAAATGACTATTTTGAGAGAGTGATGACAGAGAAGTAGAAAATGAGGTGACACAGTTGACTTCAAATGATCATAGCTCACGACTGGATTAAGATGGGCGCTTATGACCCTACAGGAGGACTCGACTGAGGACCAAATAGTAGAAGAAGCAGAGAGTATATTCTCGACTGATGGGTTGATCAAAGAACGCTACAACGCAGGCTTCACCCCTTGCTATACTGCCGTCGTCGTTGCTGTTCTCGTAATGTTTTGCGGGCAAGAGAGCACTGAGGTGAAGTAACAGACCAGAAAGGGAAGCTGGCTAGGGTGGAAGGGGCTTATTGCAATGAAACTTGGTAAAAATACCGTAGACTTTAAGAGCTAACTTTTCCAAGTTAAATCACTGAAAATAATGCACCAAGATCAGAGAAATCATCTCTGCAATCTAACTAAGAAAACTCAGAGATATGGTAGTGAAGAATACACTTCACAAGAACATGAAAATATGAACTCAAACCCTTTTTGATCAAGTGGACTCAACCACTTTAGATTCTTTCACTTTTACATGAAGTAAAGGCTTGAAAAGTTACAAGAGGTAGTTCACAAGTGAACCTTACATTGTCTTCACGTTAAGGCTTCTTCTATCACTTTGTGAGACTCAAGCCAACACTTAGGCTTGTCATAGACTTGCTCCAAACAAAAATTGTCCCTATGGCTATGCTACTAGCATCTGTCTCTAACTCAAAGGGTTTTTGTGGATCTATCACTTTGAGTATAGGAGCTATTGAAATAGCTTATTTTAGAGTATAAAAAATCTCTTGTTGCTCTTGCTTCTATGCAAATGGAACTTTGATTGAAGCAATTTTGTCATAGGTGCTGCTATCGATGAATAAGAAGAGATTAATTTTTGATAAAAATTGGAAAGTCCTAGAAATGATCGTAATTACCCCTCATTTTGAGGAGTAGGCGAAGCTAGAATAACTGAGACCTTCTTGGGATCCATATGAACCCCATCGATCAAGATCACATGCCCTAGATACTCTATCCTTGGGAGAACAACTGAGTCTTCTCCTGATTAACATACAATTGATTCTCTCTTAAAACATTCAATACTAATCTTAGATGATTCTCATGCTCATGCACAATCCTACTATACACTAAAAAATCATCAACAAAATCAACAACACACTTTCAAATGAATGGTTACAAAATATCATTCATTAACATCATAAATGTAGCAAACCAAATGGCATGATCAAATACTCATAATTCCCAAAATGGGTCTTGAAAGTTGTCTTATGTACATCATGATCTCTTACTCTAATCTGATGGTAGCCACTTTTTAAATCTATTTTACTAAATACAATGGCTCCACCTAGAGCATCTGAAAGATCATCTATCCTAGACATGGGATATCTATGTCTGATAGTAATCTTATTGAGTGCTCAGTAGTCGATGCACATCCTATAAGATTCGTCTTTCTTCTTCACAGAAGAATTGGTGCTACAAAGGGTGAATATCTGGGTCTAATCAGCCCTTTCTATAGGTACGCATCCTTGCGGACTTCATTCTCCTCCTACAAACTCATTGGAAATGGTGGCCAAGTGGCCAGGCTCACTCCTAGTACTAATTTAATTCTATGCTCTATGTTCCTGCAAGGAGGCAAACCTAAAGGTAAATCTTTCAAGAATAACTCTTGGAATTCTACTTTTAGTTTCTCTAAAAGTGCTAGAGCATTCCAACTCGAGTCTCCATGACTGCATGAATCCATCATAATACACGATGAATACACAAAATAAAGAAAATAAAAAAATTTACAATCAATCTTGAGCACCTGGTAGTGGTTACCAAGCTCTCCACAGATTAGTAGTCACCTCCCCTGATGCTCAAACTGATACACATGTGAAGCAAAATCAATGACTGGTCTCTTCCTTGCATGCCACTTCTTACTAAGGACTAAATCAAAACGTGCTAGTTTCGCTATCTCGAAATCCAATCTCTCCTCATAGGATTGGATCTGAATGGGTAGATCAACAACTCGTTAATCCCATGTCTCTATTCCATTCCCATCGGCAACTCTAGTGTGTAGGCCTACTCTAAGTACACAGTCTCTAGATGTAACCTCTTGACTAGTCAAGAACTAATCACATTATGTGTCAACCCAATTTCAAATAGTACCTTGACAGGTTGTCCTGCCATGACTCCCCTCATGACAATGAGTTCTGTATATGGGAAACCGATATCCTTTTTGTGCCACTAGGAAAAGCACAACATCTAGCAAAGTAGGGAACTTCTTCTTGACCGTCATGGCTGCCATGGGAAATGATAGCAGGGATGGGGAATCTCCAAAGTCCTCATCTCCATCACTCCTTGCCTAAGTGGGATTAATGACTATGGTTGCTGCTATCGTCTTTTTCTTAGAGCAATCCTTGAACAGGTGTTGCCCTAAACACTTATAACATAACCCCTCTTTCATTGCCTTTTCTTTCTACTGAGGGGTAAGAATAGAATTATTATAAGCCCTCTCAACCAAAGTAGGCACTTTGCTTTTAGCTCCTGCAACTATCTTTATCATAGCACCTTAGCCTGTCTAGAAGGTTGTGAACTAATCGAGTCAGGAGTAGGTGTGTGGAAGGATAGACTTACCTTAGGCCATGAGGACCTCGGATGCTGCGAGCCTGTGCCCCTATGGCGATCGTCATAGACTAAAGCCATCTCCATGGCCTGTGCCAAGGAGTGACGTCTCTCCTTCCTCAACAATGGTCTAATACTTTCTCTCAGTCCCAACATGAACTTGTGGACTTGAAGAAACTCAGGGATAGTATCACGTACTTTAAGAAGTACCTCTCTGTACTTATGTGAGTACTCATGAACTATCTCATTCTTCTGAATAATGAAGAATTATGTGTCTAGCGCTCTAGACCTCTCATCAGGCGATACAAAATTATTATAGAGCAAGACATTGCATTGATCCCAATTATGGGTCTCCTTCTTATCTTGTTCTATCTTGCACCACCACCTATGGGTGACATTCATAAGGTTATACGTGGCTTGTTGAAGCTTATGCCTATTGTTCACGATATGGCATAAGCGAAAGCACTACTCTCACTTGCTGCCTTTTCGTAATCGCCATGATCTGATTAGATTTGTAGGAGATGGTGAGGATGGTTTATGAGGCTATTGTTCAAGGCTCTGGGAGATTTCAAGGAATTATGTACACTACATAAACTATCTACAAAACACACTACATCAGAGGGATTTACATATGAGGGACTAGAAAACAAATTATCCACTTTATCTTCTCAGTTACAGTCTTTTAAAAAAATGAAAGAAACTCCTATAGGTTTGAGAATGCGGTCAAAACAAGTAAAACCTTTTTTAGATTTGACTGAAATATCTGGCCAAAAAAAGAAAAGAATGAAAATTGTAAGAGATCATGTGACAAATGTACTAGGTTTCAATATGTTGAGCAATTTTGAACACATACATTTCTGTAATGAAATTATGAGTCAAAATGATGTTTTAAGACTATTGAAACTGAATGAAAATACATGCTTGAAACGATTTGTTTTCCAAAAACTCATGACATAAATGAATCTGTTACTAGAACAATCTCAAATTCAGAAGATTTGTGATAGCGTCGGAGTGAATAGGAAAGGTTACGGAGAAATTTGAAAAGTTTGGTGTGTTTAAAATTTAACAAAGTTAAAAGTTTTGGATTGCCTAGACCCCATCATGTAGGAGTTTCGGCTCTGCTTGAATAAAAAGATCACATCAGTATTTGTTGAATATAAACATATTCACAGTAACATGCCTTACGACGTAGGAAAACAAAAGTTACATTTCACTTATAATGCATTTAACAACGTATGGATAGATATTATAAAACTTCAAACATACATGGTTCAGTTCTATAATATAAAAGAACATGAATGTTTTGGTCTATTGAAATTTGTAATCAAACTTGATGAAGTTGAGCTTAAAAAACATCAAAAGATGGAGAGAATAAGTATTGCACTAATGAACAAAGCTTTGGACTATAGCCTTGGGAAATTGGATACTCCATCTCTCAAAGTACAATCAGAAATGGAGTTATGGTGGGTTGGCTATGCTCAAGTTCCATCTGAGAGCCATAAAACACTTAAATGATTATTCTCACAGACAAACATTCCAAATATTATCCAAAGGCATCATGCAGGAGAATTGTTGAATGTTAGAGACTATGGGAACTTTAAAGTTGAGTGGCATTTGAATGGAGACCTAAAGATGCTCAAATGCATGTTTGGTATAAGTGGAGGGCAAATTTTAAGTATCCTTGCTTGTACTGCATGCAAAGTCCAGGCACAAGAGCATGGATTGCTAGAGTTAAGGAAGAGGAGGCTCCTTCTAGACAAAATGTTATTCTTCATAACTACTCATCTTCTGCCATGATTTGGGATCTCATACTTCCAATAGCATTGACAAATGTATAACATATGTACACTACATGCAGAGTTAAGGATCATTGACAAGTTGGCCCGTCTTCACTTGGATTATGCATATTCTATCAAGCCTAAAACTCTTGCAGATGAGTGCATAAAAAAATGTGAATGTCTACTTTCAAAAATGGGATTTCATGGTGGTGATGTTCATCTAAGGAAAGATCCAAAGCTTTCACAAAATATAGGTGATGTACTACAGGATGTCTCAATGGGAGGTGCAAAAGCAAGGGGATTCTTCAGCAACCATGATGACAAGCAACTAAATGCCATGTGGAATTATTAGAAAAACTTTTGTGAGATCACGAATAATGTAAAATGCAAACCAGAAATAACAGAAAAGAGAATGGAGGTGTGGGTCAAACTAGATAATTTTTTTAAGATCATGAGGTAGCATGTTACATCAAATAGTTATGTGATAGATTTCAGAAAGGTGACCACCGAGCTTATAGAAACCATCATAGAGGCATGGAGTGCCAAAGAAATAACATAGTACTTGGTGAGTTCCAAAGATAATTTATTCAATTTATTTTTTAAAATTGAAATAAAGATTTGATAAAACTCTTCTGTTCTTCAAGCATATTCTTCTTGTGCATGGTGCATTCTTTGCAAAAAAGAAACACTTGCCATATGGAACACCCAAGGCATGGAAAAATCTCATTATCAAGCAAGGACAAGCTTCTTTAGGTGCACAAGGAAAGGAGGAGGAGTAACAAAGAGCAATGCCTTCAAAGAGCTTTTTGATTGGTTCTTTAAAAGACAATTACAAAGGACCTCATGCCAAATATTATCAAAAGAATGTGACTATCACCAGACAAAATCATCATGTATCAATATCACAAAATGAAAAAGACTACATTTCAAACAGAGGTTTAATATTTGCAATGTCCTTTATTTCTTTGAGAAATAAAGATGTCATGTATGTACATTTCATGATGTATTAAGCTTTGAAAAGAAACATGTCTATTACCATCAGATGACTTTGACCAGAGAACAGATCATGGATCAATAACAATTAATATTAGGACATGGATCAATTACACCAAAAAGAATTTGCAATGTCTTATATACCATTGAGCAATTTTTGTATATGTACATTTGATGAGTAATAGAGTTTGAAAAAATGAAGTCATTCCTTGAGTTTCTTTAATGAGCTTGGCTCTAGCAAATCACCTCTATATCTGAGGAACTCTTTTCTCTTGTAGCCAGCAATGCTTTTTACATCTGACACCCTTATAGTCATTGCATAGCTTGAATAACAAAGAAAGTACCCTGCCCTTGAAGCATTGAGTCCTGGGGCATATCCAAAGATTCTGAATGCAGCTGCTCTTTCAAGTAGCAGAACTCTGATAGAGTCCTCAAGGAGAACAATGCAAAGTTTGGCTCCTCACTATAGTGCTTGTGAATAACACAAAAAGATTCAGGGTTCAATTTTGGAAGATAGTGGATAATTGAATGAATATCCACCTTTGTTTTTCCTTTCTCTTCTATGGTTTTTCTTGTTCCCTTCCCCCTGCCAAGGTAGTTGTCTTCATCCAATATAGTTAACTGTGGTAAAAAAAGAAAAACAAGGTTAGATAAACAAGGTCAGATGAAGTGCAAGCGCACTTAAGGAGTCATGAAAAGTAATGTGAGACGCAATCTACAATATGTGAGTGCTACTTTGGAGTATGCATTGTTTTATGAAGCTAGTGTAGATGTGTATGTTCATGGATACACGGATGTAGATTGGGCTCGTAGTATTCTAGATAGAAGATCTACTAGTGACTTTCTAGTATCACTTGGGAGTTTAGCTATAACATGGTGCAGAAAGAAGTAGTCCACTATTGCTTTGTCGAGTACAGAGGCTAAGTATAGAGTTGCTGCAAGGGCAGCATGTGAAGCATCATGTTTAGAAATGCTGCTTGTAGATTGAGGTGTGGAAGTGCAAAATCCAATCATCCTCTATTGTGACTATCTTAACATTTAGTTAGCACAAAATCCTCTTTTTCATGCTAGAAAAAAGCATATTGAGGTACATTACTACTTCACCAGAGAGAAGGTATTAGCAAGTGATATTGATCTTGTTTATATGAGGAGAGATGAGCAAATTGCTAGTACAGGAACAAGGGTTCTTCTAGAAGATAAAGAAACATCTTTTCTGACTTGTCTTAGCCTTGGATAAGTGCCATTGACAATATTCCATAAGTCATTTGATACTACTATATTCATCATCATAGAAATACACATTGGATAATTAGACATTCCGTCCAGCTTGTCTTCATTCTCAAGTCTATAGTCCCATCTTTGTTAATGGTGTATGTCAAGTATGCCCTGATACCAAATGTTCCAAGTGGGGCGGGCCAAAATAACAATATAAATCATAGGTTTACAGGATCTTCGAACACATGAACCTTAGCATACACACCTTAAGACTCAAAAAGAAAATGAATAAGAGATAGAGAGAGGATAGAAAGGTTTTCAAAGTGTAATGCTAAACTAGAACTTGCTCACCTACACTAGCTTATATTCAAATGTCAAGTTAGAATGTGTGAATATGATACGAATTGACTCTAGGCATAAATAGGAATTAGATACAAGAAATTGCATCCCTAAGAGCTATGAATGTGCATGTGAAAATATAGAGAATATGAATAGTTTAGAGTTGTATTATAGCAAACCTGAATTTTGCTTATCTAAATCAGAAACTAGTGAAGAAACAAGTGGGGACAGATGTAGACTTGTTATTCACAGTATGTTTCTAATATGAACTCCTCCAGATGTCTCCAGATATAGAGCAAACCTCCTCCAAGAGTGTAGAAACTCTCCCTCAAGAGTGGGCCTCTAAGATTTGCTTTTTGCATTGCGCACTTGAGTAGCTCTTCTTATATAGTGTTGTTGAGGCTCCAGAAAAACACTCTTTGAAAAGCGAAAAGTGATCGCCATGTGTTCTCCTTCAAAAAATGTGTACTAAAAAGCTCAAAAACAACTTTACAATGGCTAAGAATAGCTATATAAAAAATCCATCAATTTTATTTTGAAGAAAAAGTTGCCATTACATGATGTTGGAATCCAACCCACATTGTTTGTTTGAGTGGTGCTTAAGTAACCAGGCCACCCGACAACACTCCTTGAAGAGGATCTACTAAAGAAGCCTAATTATTCTACGGTATTGCCTATTGGGACATTTCATAGCAACTCTAGAGGGTGTGTGTGGCTTAGATGCCTTTTGGTAGATTTGGGTGTTAGTTTTCTAGCACCACCATCTTCACTGGTAGTCAAAGCACATTTGCAGTTGCGAGAAACCCTGTGTTCCATGCTCGCACAAAGCACATTGAGGTGCATTATGATTATGTTAGGAAGAGGTTCTCTACTAGAGAGATCAATTTGGCATATGTGCCCACATAGGAGAATGTTGCAAACCTTTTCACAAAGGTTGTACCTAGGGAGAAGTTTGAAGCTTTCCCAAAGCTTTGCACTTACATCCTTTTGTGGATTGATCTCTTTGCACATAGCTTGGAACTTCCTTATACATGAGTTCTTGCTCCTTGTTCACCACAACACTCCCAAGGGGGATTTGTTGATATATTTCAGTAGTGATGTGTTTAAACACACTTAGGACCATCGGGGCACTTTTTTCCCTCTTTAGGAGGTTTTTCCCCCTGGATTGTATATATGCCTATAACCCCAACATGTTACTTATTCTTGTAATTTCACTTGGTAATACATTCAGTATTATATGTTGTGCTCCAGGATTCTTCTTCGTCCTTGTGTTGTTTGCGTGCTTTCATAGACCTCAAACTCCAAAAAATATTTTGCAAACTTCACTTTCTTAATTTTGAATAGGCTTCATCTCAATGAAAATCATCAAATTAAGTTAGCCATGAAAAAAAAGATCATAATAGTTATATCCATTAAATCATGAGAATAAAACATTATTGCATCGATGTTGGAATGTGTGCGAGTCACTTGAACTTTAATGATAGTCTTCACCGCTTGAACAAGGTTATCAACCTCAACTTGTATGTTGTGAAGTAGGTCATTAGACCTTCCCTTGATCATGTTTTGGGCCTCTTGGAGTTTGTGCCACAAAAGTACCATCTATTGCTCAAGTAGTACCATAGGTAGAGGTGGCTCACCAAAGCTCTTCATGGTATGATGAGGATCCATGAGCTTGGAAAAAAAGAATCCCTTTGTAAAAGTGTGAAAAGATGTTTAAGGATTCTTTCATTAAAAACAAAAATGGAAGGGTAGTTCTTGACATTTGTAAAAAGTAAGAGAGACAAAAATAATATTAAATGAAGTTAAAATGAAAAAGAGTGATAACCCATGCATAGGGTGTAGTGGTAAAACATTACAAGTGAGTGGAGGTTGTGGGTTCGAATCCCTTTCTTGCTAAATAAGGGAGCCCTTATTGCCACTCCTTAGTTAAAGAATGTATGTGAGTATCCAACACTACCAATAGGTCCTTGGAGAATCCTAGCCAAGGGATCCATGGGTTTTAGGGAAGTTGTTACATCTAAGTGGATTTGAACTTGTGAGCTCATGATTAGGACTCCAATGCACTAACCTTGCCCCAAAAGCCATGGTTGAGGATCAATTCCTAATCTTTCATCTTAGGACATGGTTAAAACATCTAATACCTATGACCTCATGATATTCTTCTCCCCTTGGTTGATCATTCTTCTCAATGATTGGCTCCTAAAATCCTTAGGCCCTTGAATTGACGTTCTCACCCTTGCACAGTTTCTTGAATCTTTTGTTCGCAACCTTGATATCTTGAACCCCTTGTTCTCAACCTCAAGATATTGAGGCTCATTGTCACCCATCCTCCATATTTTTCACCCTCAATCAAGTGATTTCCAAGGGAAGATCATTCTAAGAGCTTTCCAATGACACCTTACACATCCGAATCTGACATTTGGATTGGGAGTTACACTCCCATCTTTGTTGGGAAAAATTTCTCAAAGCACCACACACATTTTCTATCCATGTTGCCAATTCTACTTCCTAGGCTTTGATAGCACTGTTACATCTTAGTGGATTTGAGCTCATGGCCTCACTGTTAGGAGTCCAATGGGTCAACCACTTATGCCAAAAGTTGGGGTTGAGGATTATTTTCTAATCCTCCCTCTTAGGGTGTCCTTCAACCATCTCCTACCTGTAAGTTTAGGATAGAAATCAAGGATGTCCAAGGTATGATCAAGTTCTATTCCTTGATGGACATCATAGGAGTAAGGGGTAAGTGTGAATAGTAGGTGTGAACTATAGGTGTAAAAAATAGGTTCAAGCTTAGGAATACATAAAAAAAAGCTAAAGTTGTAACTAAATCCAAACATGAAAACAAAAATAGGAATGAGAACATGAATAAAAAATTCAAACAAAATTTGAAATGAAAACTAGAACTAAGACCACAAACAAAAACTTAAATCAAACCCATAAACATGAAATAGGAATTGAAACTTGAAATAGAACGAGTAAATAGAATCGAAATAGATTTAGAAACTAAAATTGGAATTGGAATCAATATGCAAGAAGGATATTATAATGGAATGCATGGATGATAAAAATAGATTCCATAATGCCTCTAGAGGGACATGCACAAGCTGTGGTACCACTCTTGTAGGACCTTGCAATCACAAATACATAAAGACAATATGATATCCAAATCACATAGAAATAGAGATGTGCAAGTTTTAGAGATTGATCCACAAGGATCACTCCATGTGTGTGTGGGACAAGGGCCTATCATAGCCAAGGTCCAAAGCTCGCGGGATATCCTAAAGTATTCACTACTAACGGGGATGAGTGTTGCATGATGAGAGGTCCCTAGAGATAGCTCTTAGTCACAAAGGTCAGATGCATTAGGGCAAAAAACTACCAAAAAGAGGCTCTTTGCTAATGACAGATTAAGGAAATTGACAAATAGAGTCTTTCCATGTGTACAAGAATATAACATTGCTATCACTTTTAATTGTACGAAGAAATTCTTTTTTTAATACAATATTCTCTAAAAGCGCTGCTAAAGTGATGAAGATTCTCGTATTCAGTGTACAATTTTTCGGTTTGATGCAAAAAAAGATAATTTTGGGATCATTGAAGGGCACTTCATGAGACTCTTGGGGACCTCGAACCCCCTCTCGCACCATAGAAGGGACTGTATGGCAGCCATTTCTAGGGTTTCCCCCCATAGGATACCACTCAACCTTCGCTCCCTGCTACATGCCCCTATCTCTGAAGCAGAAATCATTGAGGTCATTGATGCCCTCCCTTTTGGTAAAAGCCCGGGACCTGACATGCTCACTAATGAGTTCTTTAAATCCTTCAAGCTGGTGGTTGCCACCCCTCTTCGTCAGGTTTGGCAAGAGGCACTCAAGTTTGGCACACTTCCATCTTGTCTCAACAATGGCATTATCAAGTTAATACACGAAAAAAGGGAAAAGAACAGAATAGAGAACTGACGTCCTATTACGATGCTCCAAACAGGATACAAGATCATTGCCAAAGTCATTGCCAACAGAATCTCTTGCCACTTGAGAGCATGGTTAAGTGAGGACCAAAAAGGTTTCATCAAAGGCAGGTCAATTTTGGAAACCATTATAGATATCTGGGAAGGTCTTGAATTTGCAAATGAGTCTAAACAAGACGTGGTCTTCCTCAAGATCGACTTTGATAAAGCCTACGACAGGCTGGAATGGGACTATATTCTGCAGTCGCTCCAAGATCTTGGATGTAGTCAGAAGTTCACCAAGATGATCGCGAACCTTCTCGGAAACGCATCGACCCAAATTAACATTAATGGAAAACTTTCGAAGGTGATCAAACTTAGAAGATCTATCAGACAAGGGTGCCCATTGGCTCCCCTTCTCTTTGCCATCGCCACGGAAGGGCTTAGCAGGCTGGTGGAGCATCAGGTGGAAGCTGGTAATATCAAAGGCCTCCGTTTGCCTCATGACCATAGTCAGATCACCATGAGACTTTTTGCCGCTCTAAGATCGCCTTTAGAGCTATTGTTGGGTCACAGGCCGACCTTCTCATTGATCATGGCTGTCAAATCATTCCGCAGGGCCAAATTTTTTGGCTTCTTGGGATTCCCTTGGGGTTTGGCGTCTCTATGGAACAACGGTGGAACTGGGTGCTGGCCAAACTCGAAAACAAGCTCAACTATTGGAGAGGTATGCAAATCAATCTTGTTGGTCGTGCTATGGTTATCAACACATTCCTCTTATCATCTACCATTTATTTCCTTTCTTGGTGGAGACCGAAAGAGCAAGATTTGTCCAAACTGGATAGTATTTGTAGAAACTTCCTTTGGACGGGCGACCACAATAGGAGGGGGTGCCCAAAATCAAATGGTCCATCTGCACCAGCCTTAGAGATAGTGGGGGTCTTGGTATCCTGGACATTAGGTGCATGGCTAACAAACTGGCGGCCAAATGGATGATTAAGGCTTGGTGCAATGGGGAGGCCTCATGGGCCAAGTTGATCTTCACAAACAAGAATGAGTTGGCTCTCATGGGTTTCCCAAACTGGAAGAATCTTGACATCTTAACCTTGCTATTTTCCCCGATCCCTGTCTTCCCAAAAGGCTCTAATCTTGTGTGCTCCCTATGGAAGAGTTGGAATAAAGTCAAAAGCTACACAAGAATAAGTGAAGACTGGAAGTGGGCAGCCGATATCAGACAAAACGACTCTATCTGGTTTCTGATCCATGGCATCCAGAGCGTGGAATCTTGGAACATTCAAAATGCCAAGAAGTTATGGAACAAAGGCTTCAAAAAATGGAAACATCTCTAGAATCAAGACACCAACCGCTGGACCAACTTTGAGGATATTGACCCTTGCGCCAACATTTCGTACAAAAAATGGAACACTTTGCAAAGCAGATGTCTCGCCTGGGACCGACACAAAGTTCGCCTTCTCATGGGACACGACATGTCGAGCTCGCTTGGTCTCAAATGGCACAATGGGAATAGCCTATCAAAAATCCCAAACATCAAAGAAACGATTGACTATCAAGTTAACCTCAACAAGAAGTGGTGCCTGTCATGGATGCAGCTTCGGTGGGACATGAAGTTCATGACTATCTGGAACCCCCTCATAGAAATCAAAAAGTCTCTCCTCTTATGGAAAATTCTTCATCATGGAATCTGGACCAACCTTAAGGCTAGCAAATTTTGTGGGATTCCTCCCTAGTGCAAACGATGCTACCAGTCTATCGAAGATGTTTCACACATCTTCTTTACTTGCCCCAACTCCAACAGACTCTGGCAGATGATTGGAAAGAAAATTAGACTTCAGAAACATCTCAGTTGACAGCAAGCCCTGCTGGGAGAAGCGATCGGCTGCTCCGCGACTCTTTGGAACGCCATCAGAGGGGAGGTCCTATGGAAAAGCTGGTGGGAAAGATGTGCTTTCAACTTCGGTGACTCCCCCAAAGAGTGGTCAATTGAGAAATCGTTGTTCCTCCTTGGCAAAAGGATTGTCAATTGTAAGAAATCCCCCCCCTTTAGGCATCATCAAGTACTCCTTTTGATCAATAACAAGCTTACACCCAAGTGGGCCCCACATGTGGGCGATGAGAGGGTGATTAACCTTCTTTGTAATGCCATCTAAGCTCTATAAAAGCTTCCCCTGCTTTGTGGGATTTGGGGGGTCCCGTGGGCACTAATACCCTTCTCTTGTACTTTTCTTTATTTAATTCAATTCCGGGAGAGTAGGACAATGCTGAACTTTCTTTACATTAAAAAAAAAAAAAAAGATATTTTTGCACACTACATAAAGCATATTCTTAAATTTCCAAGAAGGAATTGATTTTTGAAGATACGAAATATTTTTGGGTTCACAAAATTTCATGATCATTCAGCGATAGGGTTTACATCAAATCAAAAGTTTCCACCTGTACAAAGCCTTTTTCTCTATAAATACAACCAAAATTTGTGAATGTCGCTTTCTCTCTTTGAGCATTCTTCTTCTTCTTAGTTGAAGTGGCTTCTTCTTCTCATCATCCTTCCAATCATGTAACCTCATGTGAGGTTTACAACAGAAGAGAGGATTCTTTGTGGAAACCTCTTTCTGTGAAAGTAAATGAATGGGTAACTATGCTTCCTAGCTGCAAAGGTGCCCATAAAGTCAAGTTTGCCAAAAGAGACAACACAAGAAACCACTAGAAGGGATGTATTCTCAGTTTCAAATTGAAGAGATGTGGTTGGTTTGCACGAGTACAACATGTGTGCATCGCTAAGGATCTTGCTCTAGAAAATCATCTGCAATTCCCTTCGTAATGTAAGTGAATTTTACAATGCTCTTCTATCATTCGAGTTGTTTTTGAATGACAACACATATGTTTTTTTATTGTAGATATCTTTCCTTCCAATATTGTGGAATGACAACCTATTGAATGGTTAACAGGAACATTCAGAGTTCTTCATAAGGAATATGCCGAACTTATGTATGCAGACAAATATGTTCAATAGCATAGAGTTATTTGTCCATTATGCAGATTATCAAGTGCCATCAGGGAGGAATTCTTATGGAAATCTTGTACATGTGCCTGCTCCTTGCATGTCTTCATTAGATTGGGATGCTCCTGATCATTCAATAGTTTCAAGTTTTCTATGCAAAATGAAATTTTGACATCCAAAAGGCAATGTCAGCAAGGCAAATTTCAAGAAGGATAAAGATTCAATGGTTTTTGCCTATTCATGTCTTTGTTGCATGCTTTAAAAACATGTTATTACAGAAAACAAAAACAATGTGGTTGAATAGGAGAGTCTCTATTTCAGAGATTGATGATGTTTTAGTTAGGGAATGGAATAGCAAAGAAGTTCAAAAGCTAGGTGACATTATTTTATGTAAACTTAGTCCAAATTCTCTTTCAATCTCATATCACATATGTCGACAATCTCTGGTTTTAGGATATGACTATAGAAGGTGGAAAAAAAAGCTTGGACTTTGGATAGCATTGGACTTAGAGGATAGTTGTCCAGAATTTGAGTTAGAAGTATTGATTCATAGAGATTTTCAATCAAGGAAAATAATTGTCACTACAAATTGGAAACTCAGAAATGTAAGGGAGCTCCTAGAATACCTTGGTGAGGTATCATCACAGTTTAGATTCTCAAGTGATGATGCAAAAGTTAACATTAGATTAAAGCAAACATTATCTTGCATAACTTGCTTGCCACCAAGGGTGACTAAGTTCCAACCCTTAAGATTGTATTAAGTTAAACCAAGACATTCTTACATAATGTATCTCCCTCTTATAGAAGCTTCTATTGATACTTCCATTGATTTTTCTTTGCAGGATGGTGATAAAGTATGTGTATTAAATTATGTATTTTAAATGTCATTTTTTTGTTTAATTTCAAGATTTTGATGAGGTTCTTATCGTACAATGATAAGAATATAAACCAAGACATTCTTACATAATTTTTAGGATGCTTATTTCATACTTCCATTGATTTTTATTTGCAGGAGTGAATTGATGACTTCAATTATGCCCCTTCATGGACTAAACTCATATTGGCATTTTCTTGTTTAATCTCAACATTCTGATGAGGTTTCAACTGTACAATAATTATACAGGAACTTGGATAAGTAAATTCTAGATGAACAAGAGATCTAGAAATCAATATCTAGTTTCAATTAAATTATTTGAGTCTATCCAAGGTGCACATTAGTTTCAATTAAATTATTTGATTCATACTTGTCTGCCCTCAAGGTATGCAAGAGAAAGTATAATGGTGCACATAACAAGTTATATTAAACAGGGTGGAGAACCTGGTGCAAATTCCAATCCAAGGTATGATATTTCAAAATATGTAGAGCATGAACTTAAGTCATAAAACAGTGGAGACGAGATTAGAGAAGATGACCGATTCAAGCGACTAGTGCAATCTGAAATTGTCGGATCGCCCTAATCGCTTCGATCGGTAGTGTTAGCAAACTATCGGAAGAGACTTCAAAACGTGACTTTTGCGTAAAGGTTTGACTAATGACTATAGAAACAACTTGCAACTCAACTTATCTCATGCAAGGTTGCTTAAAGGGGATGCTATGTATAAATGCATAAGATTGGATAATACGACCGATGCAAGCGATAGGGGCAATCCAAAATTCTCTGATTCCCCATATCGCTTGTATCGGTCGTGTCCTTTTTCTTCTTTAACGTCTTCTCTATCTTCTCCAAATTTAACTTTTCAACAAGAATGAAGTAAAAGACCCACAATGCACTCATATTTGTGACATGACTAAATTTTGGTTGGACCATGCAATGAACTTTTGTTTAACTCTCAAGAGGTTCAATACAACTTTATATTACTCAAGGCATATAAATATGGTTAAGGCATATAAATATGGTTACAATGACCATCTTCTAGATGAAGATTGGCATAAGTACATACAATTTGTACATAAATAAATCTTCCAACGTATGCTGGTTTTACAATAGATTTCAATCTTAGTCTCACAAATGAATCATCCCTTTCTATCCTTTTTCGAGCCCTCTTTTCTTTGATGCTTGTGGCCCTTTTTGGAGCTTTCACCTTGACTCTTTTTCTTGGTCCCATGCTTCAATGGTGAGTGAAGAGGATGTCCTTTATTTTTTTCTTCAGACTTCTTTTTATCTGGTGGAGAGGGTGGAGGTGAGTCTTGATCATAAGGGAAGATTGCATGTTTCATAATGCCATTTATTTCTCTCTCTCTGATCATGCATCAAGATAGTCTGATAAATTCAATTCAGGACTGTAAAACCTTCTTTCCAATAATCTTACAGCATTTGCAATCACTCTCCAACCACATGACATTGCACCTTTCTGCAATGGCACATGAATTTATATGTATCCAAATTGCTTTTGTTCATTCAATTTAGCAATTCCAGGAAAATTCAGATCAATATGCATCTTGAGAAGCTTAGCAGCACTACATTGTAAAGTGAAAATCAGAATGGATGGCATGGCTCTTAAATAGAGAACAATAAAATGTATAGCAACTTACACTTTGCAATTCCCATGTTGTGATTTAAGAGAATTTAGGAAAAGAGCTTGATATGCATTGAAGTCAACAATAATAAGACTCCAATGGCCCCTGCCAATGAGTTGCATGTAAATATACTTTCTTTAATGAAACAAATGTACTTTTCAAAATGAAGATGAATACTTACTTTTCAATATATGGGTAGATAACACATTCTACCTCTTTTGTAAAATTCTTTAGAAAGGATTTGGCATCTCCATGTTTATACAAAAGACCCTATGTCACAAGAGGATCTATGATAAATACTTTGCTTTGAACTGCTTCCTCACATTGTTGAAGAAGAACCCTATAAATCAAGAAATAAAAATTCAGCTAAGGAACTAGAAAATTAAGCAATACAAGAGCACTTTATGGCCTATAGATAATACTTGAGCGAAATGTTGACTACACTATCTAATATTTGAACATGAAACTCCCTCAACATTTTGTTGTCTTTTGGTCTTATGTCAAGGAAACATTCATCCTGCCATGCCATTGCAACATTAACTATTATCTGCCCATCTCCTTTCTTAAGGAGCTCTTTATTTGCCTTTTGTAACTTCTGAATCTGGTTAAAGATGACACTTTCCTCTATTATTAATCCCTGCTTTTTCCTCTCCTCCTCACTATTTGCTGCATTTCTTGTTTCATGATCATGAATGACCCAAGGGTTGACCTCTTCAATGACAATTGTTGACTTGGGTGCTCGGGCTGGAGGTATATTGAGAATATCGAAGAATTTTTTATCATGGTGATCAATAGGAACAAGAGATTTGTCAAATTTATATCTTATTCTTGATACAATCACATAATCCTTTGCCATCAATGTTACCCTATGAGAATGAGCAACACATAAATAAGTATCATTCATAAAGTCAATAGCAAAGTCCTTTGCAGCTTCTTGTAGGCATAGCAGTGCTTGGGTTTGCCACTGCACATTGATAAAGGATGTGGTCTTCATCAAAGAATAGAGATTGGCTGTGATCTGCTTGACAACTCTCATAAATGGAAGTCTAGGGATCAGCAGTCCCACAGACTTTTGAGCTCTTCTTATTTCCCTCAAGGACTTTACATGGTAGTTGACCTTTTTCTTTGAAGACTTCTCTGATGCATTGCCTTGAATCTTCTAAAGAGCCGACCATTTGTCATTTTGCTCCTGGGCATTTTGTTCTTGACCCTGAGGGTACAACTTCCTAGCTGCCTTTTCTGTCCTAGCCATAACCTACATAAAGTGAGAGTCTTAAGGCATGGAAGTGGAAAGGCAAGGCAACTTATTCTCAAAAGCTTTGATCAAGAACTCTATCCAATGTCAGAAACACGACCAATCCAAGCGATAAGAGTCATCCAAAAATGCTCGAATGTCCCTAATTGCTTGCATCAGTCGTGCTTCTAATCATCATGAAATATCAATCAATTCCATTTCCCTTGGAATGCATTACAACTAATACCTTACCAAATAAAACGTTACTTCAAAGCTATGATCAAGGATGCCATTTAAGAAACACAATCGATCCAAGAGATAAGGGTCATCCAGAAATTCCGGATGTCCCTAATCGCTTGCATTGATCGTCCTTGTAATCATCATGAAATATCAATCAATATTATTTCGAATATAGCTTAGAATGCATGGCAGCTCATGCTTCACTTAGCAAAACATTATTTGCAAGCTATGATCAAGGACTCGATGCCATTTAAGAAACACGACCGATCCACGCTGTCGTCGAGTTAAACAAAAGGAGGGGAAAGTAGGGTAAAATTTTCTCAAGGTGTATACAAAGTACCTTCAAAGAAATTTATACCTCACTTAATAAGCCACTTACAATTAAGTATGAGAGAGGTATTTCTCTCGGGTCAACCTAAAGCCTTGTAAAGTCAAACCTCTTGTAATGTCGGCGCGGAAGCGATGGTCGGTGGATCAGGGCGACCGCCAAAAATAACGGCGCACGCAGGGTGCTTTGAGCAATCTCAGGTATGATGAAGACTCAAAGAACTTATGCAAACTCCGAGACAAGAGATCAAATAATTTTCAAAGACAATTAATTCGAAAAAAAAAAAAAAAAAAAAAAAAAAAAAAATGTTCATCATCATTTATCAACATCAAATAAACACAAATCCTAAGACAGGAATCTGTATGTCCTAGGTATAATGCGTTGATCATTCTCATCCTTTCTCTTGATTGTATATATAATGTTGATGCAGTTAAACTACGGCTAAGCCTGAAAACGTTGGTCTTCGATGGATAAAACATAGAGATTGCCCACATACGTAGCAATATCATGAACATTCGTTTTGAACATTAAAGCATACAGGCCGACCTTTGTAGGATGCACTTAGGAATTTGTAGTTTTATGATGTTTAAGTGTAAATAAGTTTACACATATATTAAACTTATCAAAATTATATTAAACTTGCCATTTTTTATGAGCTTTCTATATATGACGTCAAAATCAAAGCAAACCAATGCAATTTTGGTTGGAAAAATAAAAATCGATATGTGATTATTTAAAACATCAATCAAAGTATAGAAACGTAATCACGCTTTTACACTATCTCATTATAACTCTAAGTTCTATTTAACTTTTGCCTTATCTTTTAGAATTATCATTCACAGAACGCATGACATCAATAGACTAACTCAGATTTATTCAAATCTCGAAGGATTGCGCTACCAGTACACTCCAGATGTTGCTATCTTCATGAACATTTTTCAGACAAAAAAAACTCGTTCAGATATCTTAAACTTGTTAGTCGAACGTGATCGAGAATTTTAACAACGATGATACTCAATGTTACATTCAGTGGATATTTGGAATTATCTATATCCAACGCAAGTCAAAACAATCATAAACTGAGAATATGAACTAATAGAATGCCGCCAGAACTGTACTAGCAGTTTAGATAATGTTTTTCACATAGAGATTCAAAACGGTTACACACAGAGAAACTCTTACAGAGCTTTCATTAAGGGTAAATATTTCTCTCAGCAAGATCAGAAACGTCAACACAGTATTCTTCCTTGTATGGCGTTGAAGTGTGTCTGACAGCGTTAATCATGAAAGCAAGTAAGCATTCATACATTACCAACAGATTTTTCCTCATCGGCTTGTCGTAGTTTCATCATCCGTCCATCTTCAACTCGAACACACGAGACCCCCTCCAGAATGTTGATTGTTTCCCCTTTGAAGTTGAAAATGTACGTCTGAAGTCCCAGTCTCCAAAGCGAAGCTCTGCTCAGAGATATACAACTCACAAAACAATTCCAATTGATGATCAGACACATGCACCACCGCTGTTGGACCGCCGACCTCAAGAAAAATCAGCATAAATCATTCCTCTTCTCTGCCGCAATCATCTATTGATTATGTTCTTTCTCCCTTCGTAATCAGAGTTGATAAAGCTCTCCCTTCTGTGTATTATCTGCAAGGTCCTCATATTTTCGCCTTCAAGATTCCCCCCCCAGGATAATACGCTCCAGCTCTCATCTCTGTTCATCGAATCTCCAGTCCTCTTCCTCTTTTGCATTCAGCAAGTCTAAAAATCTTTGAAAACCTCAACTTCAAGGTGCGTTGCAGGTAGTGCGCTGTTGCGCACTTCAACATCCAAGAAAATCCTCCTCATAGAATCAAGTTGTTTGCATCATTTTCCACGTTCGCTCCGGAACACCACCCTTCTTGGACACTCCATTTATTCAGTGCAACCATCGAGCTTCATTCCTCTCTACGTGCTCTTTTTTTTACCTGTCCTGCATGTCTGAGCCTGAAAAAGAAAGAATAACCTCCCTGTTCCAGCTCGTGTTCGCCAATTCCTTGCGTTCCAGGATTGCAACTTGGATTCCGCTTATTATAGAACCGAATAAACCCAAAAAAGTCATGAGCTCCAGAAAATCCACGTTTTTAATGAGGAACTCCTCAGATACATTAGTAAATGCATATAAAATTGCACCAATGATGACGAGAGCATCACCCAAAAGAACATTACTGCCTCCTGATCTATCCTTTGCATGAACATCTGAGAGAATCACAAGTACAAGCCCCAAAATACGAATGCAGACACCTATGAGCTGCCCAATGTTATACTTCGTCTTTATAAACAGCCATATCAATAGAAGAACACATGGGATTGTCCAGCAGTCTAGCAACATCACACTAGTGAGTGATGTGTATTGGTATGCCTTGACCACCGAAAAATTGCCTTCCACATCCAGTATAGCTAAAAGAAGGTAATAATACCACCGTACCTTCAAAGTTTTTCTTCTTATAATAAAAGTGCTTCCATACACAACAGTTAGAAGGACATAGTTGAAAAACGACTGAGATGTAGGGGCATTGAAACATGCATATATTTATTTCCGAGTCTTGATTCTTGATCACGACGATGTCCACCCCAACGTATGCATCATCTAGATGCATCACCCTCCAGATGACTTTAAACAGATGCGTCATATTTGATTCTCGTGCTTCAATTTCGGATCGCGACCACATCCACCCCCTCTGAACCTGTGCATCCTCCGGATGCACCAGCATCGATCTCGATATCTGCAAGTCTTCAAGAATCCAAAGGTGAGTGAAATCAAGTGCATGGGTTAAAACAAATGTGCCTATGCACGGCCATGTAATGAGCCCTACATATGCATACTCTAAGTGCATAAAAAACAGCATGGTGCAAATAGGGGAGGTATCAGGCATTCGGTGTTGAGGATTTACACTCAATTTTTATCATGGATATACATTTCAATACAAGTGCAATCACTCGTGCAACTATGGGTTTTAAACAAAATATTACTCGTGCTCTTTACATTTCATTTATGCATGTGTTAGGTGCATGAAGGGAAACAAAATGGTGCAAAAAAAAAAAAATCAAGGCTTTATGGTATCTAAGCAACGCTCACATCACTCACAACTCCACTCTCTTACAGATGCAATCACTCTCCCTTACTCAGAACTATTCTCTCTTATCACTCAAAACTTGCTTTATTATTTTTCAATGATATTTACCTATCTAATTGTGCAGATGGACGTGCTTCTACGGAATTTCAAAGACGTGTTTCTATAAATTTTTACATGCATATTTGGCATGCAATGCATCTCAAAGATGGTGCAAAGAAAAGATCAGGGTTAAAGCACGATAGCTAATGAAAAAGATTTTCACAACTTTGTTCTTGAGTCATCATCTCCGTTGGCTTCGCTTGATCATTCCTGCACTCATAGAAACTAAACAAATCATGAGAAACATCAAATCATATGACACAATATGTACATGCAATCCATGAAAGAACTTCAAAAATCATTTGCAATAAACCATAAAGATGTGATTTGAAAGTGGTTGCCTCCTGCATAATCCATCAAACTCCTAGATCTCCAATTAGCTCCATATCAACACCTGTTCTTATAAACTCAGAAAACACATTAGTAGCATCATATTCAAAAAGATTATTTTGAAAAATTTTCATTTTCTTGAGAGCTAGATGCATTTTCTTGCTCTATTTATTTATGCATTTATTTGTTTATTTATTTATTTATTTATTTTTATATTTGCTTTTATCCATCTCAAAAAATCAAAACATAATTATTAAGTATTTACATACTTATATTTACAAAAGTCACTTTTAAATTTCTTGTGAATTCAAGAAATTCCCTTTCAATACTTTTTCACAGATAAATGCTCTCCAAAGAAGCTATGCTTGAATAAAAGCCATCTCTGGACTGCATTAATCAAGGTAGTATTCTTAAACAAGGTACACATGTGGACAAGCCACTTCATTTTCTTGTCCATTTCTTGTAAGATTGTTCGGCATACATTGCTCTTGGAGAATTTGAAAATCCATGATTTAATCATTTGAGCATAGTTGCCTTTATTTACATTCCTCTCTAATGCATCATATAAAGATGCACATGATAAATGAGCACATGTATATAGATTCTTAAAATTTGGAGTATTTAGAACATCATCAAACAAATCAATCATGCATATGTTTTGATCCATTTTAGGGTTGAAATCATTTGAAAGGATTTCATCATTTCCATTATGATTATCCAAACTTTCTTCTTCATTGCAATTAAGGTTTTGAATACATTCATAAGATTTATACTCTGAATAGGAAGGTTCATCATTCTTTGACTGCAAATTATGTTCATTTTCGTGATTCAGTCTATCATAATCCCTCCTTACTTGAGTGCTACAAATTATAGAATCTGCTTCTATCTCTAATCTCTCCAAGAACTCCTCATCTTCGTCTTTTTCCAGATTCATTTTCCCATTGTCATGAAGAGACTCAATATCACTGAATCCAAGAAAGTCTTGATCTTCAATGTCACTAAAGACTTGCTTATCAAGATCAAACTCATCATAATTTTTACACCTTATAGGACAATGCATGTAGATTGACGGAAACTCAATTTCTTTATTCAAGATCCCATCATAGAATTCTTCATATCTCTCAACCATTTCTTGCTCATCCTCTTCAGAGGATGTATTTTTGCCACACTCATCAAACATTTCTTCAGTCATGGAATCTTGCTCCAAATGATCATTTATATGTCCCTCTTCATGGAGTACAACATCGTTCACATACATATCATTATATTGTAGCTCAATCAGCAACTCATTCTTACTCCTGTGATTAGGATCACTCTCTTGTACCTCTAACAACTCATTTAATGTGGCGTCACTCAAGATTATTTCACAATCTTGATCTTGATTTAAACGATCAGTAGGCTTTGCATCATGCTTTTCGCCATCGGTATACATACTGTTCTCTACAGGATTCATCATTTGCATGTCCTTCTGATTGACATCCTGCTCACTTACATTCTCTTTATGCGAATCAATCATTTGGCCATAATTCATATTTGAATCATATGCTTCAAGAGATATTTCACTCTTAGATGGTATCAAATAGTTCCTCGAGCATTGCTTGGTTTCGTCATTTAAGAAATCATCTTGTGCTTGATACTCACATGGATTCACTGGATTATTTTGAGTTATTTCATTTGCAATCTCTTTCTGATTACCTTGACTTCCGGTAGATATCTTTAAATCTTGGTTATTATCATATCTTGCCTCTTTGTTTGTTTGATTATCATCCCTTAGAAGTGAGGAGTCTATCAGATTATAGGAAGCCTCACGTTGTTTTCTTGGTGCGTTTTGTTTATTTTTGTTTTGTTCTATGTTTGATATTGGTTTAATTTTGTTTTGTTTAGCTTCCGTATATTCCTTTGCTCCTCCCATCATTGGGGTTTTTGCATATACAGTATTTGTAGATGTAATCAAAGTATCTACAGGCTCTTGGTACCTTGAATCCTCAGAGATTGCATCACTTATGTTTATAGGTTCTTTATAGTGATCCCCTTCATAAGCATGTACGTGTATTTCATGCATATATTCTTTATGCCCAGCTTGGGTTTCTATTATTCTATAGAATTGCAAATTATTTTTAGTTTCTGAAATGCATGGAATTTGTGTATCTTCTTCATTTGCATAAATGTCAGCTTGCCAATCGTTTAAAAATTTTTCTATTGTTTGTTGTTTCTTCACATATCTCATCACAGCTTCATGGACAAGCGTCCAATCCTCTGTGAGCCCCGAGTCGGAGTCTATATCTTGTAGAAGTGGAATTAACTCCTCTCTGGCTTTAACGTCGATTGTTCGAAGAAACAATGACACCCTTTCATGACTTATGCACCTCTTATCGTGCTCAGGAAGATCATCGTATTGTCGCTCAAACTCTTCTTTGATCTCAAGAATTGGTTGGTCTTTGGGCATATGAACCCACCTTAGGAAAGATCTACGAGTTACTTTATCAAGATCCTCTAGCATAAACTGCTTGAGGAGTGTCACTTTGTATTGGGACCATGTCGTTTGATTTATTCGCATTATTTGGTCTCGCATGTCGTATCGCGACACATAGATAAAGTTTTCACATAATTCTTTTTCCGTCATCGGACTTAATCCAACACCTAGGTACTTTGACTCGAGTTCATACTCTTTACAAAATCTAGATATATTTTTGCCATTGAAAAATCCATATCGCCTGATTAAACGGTCATTAAGCGATTGGATGGCTTTTTGACGCCGATCCTCTTCATGAAAGCGTATGAACTGAGCTAGGAGAACTTCCATGTCTAAAGTGCTAGATCGCTGAATTTTTGAATGCTAACTCTATTCTTCAGTAAACTAGTTCGATACTTTATTCACCCCCTCCTTTCACGTCGGGTTCACCAGGTATGTCGTCGAGTTGGACAAAAGGAGGGGAAAGTAGGGTAAAATTTTCTCAAGGTGTATACAAAGTACCTTCAAAGAAATTTATACCTCACTTAATAAGCCACTTACAATTAAGTATGAGAGAGGTATTTCTCTCGGGTCAACCTAAGGCCTTGTAAAGTCAAACCTCTTGTAATGTCGGCGCGAAAGCGATGGTCGGTGGATCAGGGCGACCGCCAAAAATAACGGCGCACGCAGGGTGCTTTGAGCAATCTCAGGTATGATGAAGACTCAAAGAACTTATGCAAACTCCGAGACAAGAGATCAAATAATTTTCAAAGACAATTAATTCGAAAAAAAAAAAAAAAAAAAAAAAAAAAAAAAAAAAGTTCATCATCATTTATCAACATCAAATAAACACAAATCCTAAGACAGGAATCTGTATGTCCTAGGTATAATGCGTTGATCATTCTCATCCTTTCTCTTGATTGTATATATAATGTTGATGCAGTTAAACTACGGCTAAGCCTGAAAACGTTGGTCTTCGATGGATAAAACATAGAGATTGCCCACATACGTAGCAATATCATGAACATTCGTTTTGAACATTAAAGCATACAGGCCGACCTTTGTAGGATGCACTTAGGAATTTGTAGTTTTATGATGTTTAAGTGTAAATAAGTTTACACATATATTAAACTTATCAAAATTATATTAAACTTGCCATTTTTTATGAGCTTTCTATATATGACGTCAAAATCAAAGCAAACCAATGCAATTTTGGTTGGAAAAATAAAAATCGATATGTGATTATTTAAAACATCAATCAAAGTATAGAAACGTAATCACGCTTTTACACTATCTCATTATAACTCTAAGTTCTATTTAACTTTTGCCTTATCTTTTAGAATTATCATTCACAGAACGCATGACATCAATAGACTAACTCAGATTTATTCAAATCTCGAAGGATTGCGCTACCAGTACACTCCAGATGTTGCTATCTTCATGAACATTTTTCAGACAAAAAAAACTCGTTCAGATATCTTAAACTTGTTAGTCGAACGTGATCGAGAATTTTAACAACGATGATACTCAATGTTACATTCAGTGGATATTTGGAATTATCTATATCCAACGCAAGTCAAAACAATCATAAACTGAGAATATGAACTAATAGAATGCCGCCAGAACTGTACTAGCAGTTTAGATAATGTTTTTCACATAGAGATTCAAAACGGTTACGCACAGAGAAACTCTTACAGAGCTTTCATTAAGGGTAAATATTTCTCTCAGCAAGATCAGAAACGTCAACACAGTATTCTTCCTTGTATGGCGTTGAAGTGTGTCTGACAGCGTTAATCATGAAAGCAAGTAAGCATTCATACATTACCAACAGATTTTTCCTCATCGGCTTGTCGTAGTTTCATCATCCGTCCATCTTCAACTCGAACACACGAGACCCCCTCCAGAATGTTGATTGTTTCCCCTTTGAAGTTGAAAATGTACGTCTGAAGTCCTAGTCTCCAAAGCGAAGCTCTGCTCAGAGATATACAACTCACAAAACAATTCCAATTGATGATCAGACACATGCACCACCGCTGTTGGACCGCCGACCTCAAGAAAAATCAGCATAAATCATTCCTCTTCTCTGCCGCAATCATCTATTGATTATGTTCTTTCTCCCTTCGTAATCAGAGTTGATAAAGCTCTCCCTTCTGTGTATTATCTGCAAGGTCCTCATATTTTCGCCTTCAAGATTCCCCCCCCCAGGATAATACGCTCCAGCTCTCATCTCTGTTCATCGGATCTCCAGTCCTCTTCCTCTTTTGCATTCAGCAAGTCTAAAAATCTTTGAAAACCTCAACTTCAAGGTGCGTTGCAGGTAGTGCGCTGTTGCGCACTTCAACATCCAAGAAAATCCTCCTCATAGAATCAAGTTGTTTGCATCATTTTCCACGTTCGCTCCGGAACACCACCCTTCTTGGACACTCCATTTATTCAGTGCAACCATCGAGCTTCATTCCTCTCTACGTGCTCTTTTTTTTACCTGTCCTGCATGTCTGAGCCTGAAAAAGAAAGAATAACCTCCCTGTTCCAGCTCGTGTTCGCCAATTCCTTGCGTTCCAGGATTGCAACTTGGATTCCGCTTATTATAGAACCGAATAAACCCAAAAAAGTCATGAGCTCCAGAAAATCCACGTTTTTAATGAGGAACTCCTCAGATACATTAGTAAATGCATATAAAATTGCACCAATGATGACGAGAGCATCACCCAAAAGAACATTACTGCCTCCTGATCTATCCTTTGCATGAACATCTGAGAGAATCACAAGTACAAGCCCCAAAATACGAATGCAGACACCTATGAGCTGCCCAATGTTATACTTCGTCTTTATAAACAGCCATATCAATAGAAGAACACATGGGATTGTCCAGCAGTCTAGCAACATCACACTAGTGAGTGATGTGTATTGGTATGCCTTGACCACCGAAAAATTGCCTTCCACATCCAGTATAGCTAAAAGAAGGTAATAATACCACCGTACCTTCAAAGTTTTTCTTCTTATAATAAAAGTGCTTCCATACACAACAGTTAGAAGGACATAGTTGAAAAACGACTGAGATGTAGGGGCATTGAAACATGCATATATTTATTTCCGAGTCTTGATTCTTGATCACGACGATGTCCACCCCAACGTATGCATCATCTAGATGCATCACCCTCCAGATGACTTTAAACAGATGCGTCATATTTGATTCTCGTGCTTCAATTTCGGATCGCGACCACAACGCGATTAGGGTCATCCACAAATCCTAGATGTACCTTATCACTTGGATCGGTCGTCCTTTAAATCATCATGAAATATCAATCAATTCTATTTCCACTAAAGCTTACAATGCAAAATAGCTCATGGTTTAACAAGGGAAACATTATTTTAAAGTTATGATACAATTTCAGAATCATGACCCACCCAAGCAATAAGGGTCATCGGAAAACACCCGGATGTCCATATTACCTCACATAGAAAGTGTTCGCTATAGAAATTCTTAAGAAGTAGCTCAAAAACTTGGAGGCGATGGCAACTCGACACTAAGAAAGTCTTGGGAAAAAAGTGAGAGGAAGTGAATAGGGAAGCTTAAATAGGTCTCAAAATTGACTTGACCATTGGTGCCATATGGCACACTATGATTGGTCCACATTATCTAGCCCTTGCAAATTACAACATTCTTTGCCACATGGCATGATTTGAGTGAGCCACATCATCTATCCATTGGGGATTCCCAATGTGCCTTTGCCACGTGGCACTCATTGATTGGTCCACATGATTTGATTGTTACTCCCTCCCTCCTCACCTATAAATACCGACTCCCTTCACCATTTCACATTTTCAACCTTCATAGAATTTTTCTCTCCATTATCGTGTACATTCGTCTTTCATCCCTGATACGACGGATACAAGCGATTATACCCGTTTGACCCACGTTGACTAGCTTGAGTTGCTTGCATCAGTCGTGTTCTCCACTAAGACATACTAGAGAAGCTGTAGGATAGATGGAGGGAATGAATGAGATCCATAGTGTCTCTCCATCAGAGAAACTACTTGATTTCATGGTTCAAGAGGGTTTAACTGTAGATTACTTTCCTGATGCAATGATGATATTCAACCCCAAGATTGATTTTGAAAAACTCCTAGAAAAATAAAAAAGTTTTCTTAGGGATGAGTGGGAGAACTTCTTGAGGTTGATCAATGGAAAGGAGCTTTCTTTATCTGAGAAAACCTATGTCCATCCTCACATCTTTGGGAAGAATCCAATGGATAGGGCAAAAATCACAAGATATTGCAAAAGGATATCCCCTTTGCCAAGGAAGCTAGATTTATGCCCAGCGCATGAAAAGGACTGCTTCTTGCTCCCCTTAAACATTGCTTTCTTGATATGGCTTGATCACATCTCAATTGAAAAGGAGGAAAGTGTTCATGTTGTAGAGGAGCCTTTATTAGAGCTGACACTTGAGGAAAGCTCAAAAAGTATGAAAGGTGTCATGGAGATTGTTGAGGAGATCAATCAACAAGCAAAAGAAGAGCAAGTCAAAGATTTTGATGTGGCTACTTTTAAAGCAGAGACTGCAATAAGGGAGCCAACTGAAGAAGTTCAAGTTTTTGAGAAGTCCCTAGTTCTCCCAAATCTACCATTTTACTTTATCTCTAGAAAGGAGTTTATCCCTCTATTTTACATTCAGGAACTTTTCAACCTTAGGGAGGACTACTGCCTTGCAGCTATAGCTGAGTCAGAAGAAGTTGCAAGGAGATTCACCAATGAGAAAGGAGAAAGAAAAGAAGAGTTTTTGCATTTTGATTTGGATTTGTCAAATGACGAATTCAATGACTCATCACAAGCTCTTTCAAGTTACTTTGAAAAAGCTATCTCAGAGAAGCCAACACTTGCTCATGAAGAGTTTGATGAGCATCAGAAACAACTTGGAATATACTTGTTTGGGTGTGGCTATTCATTTTTGGATGTTGCTGAGGAGAAAGGAACAATATGTATTGGCTCAAAAGAGCTCATTTAGGAGGAAGATGAGGTCAAGCTATGTAGTTTAATCTATTCTCATGCGTTTTAGGGTGAGAAAATTTGGCCCATCAGAATGATGTGCATATTTAATGGGGGTGAAAGTTGAATGAATTTCATCTCTCCAATTCGATTATTGAGAATTTTTTTTCTTCGAATATGTTTCTCTCTAATTCTTTGATATTCTTCATGCTTTAGAATCTCCCTCATTAATTTAATAATTTTGAACTATGTTGTACCTGCAATAGACAAAAACCATAGAATTTAGAGGGTATTATGCGCATGCGTTCTCAATACATGTGTGTTTGTTCACGAATTCCCATATGTTTCAAATGCTTCCGCTTGTGTATGTGCAATTAACGTGTGTGTATTTGTGAATATTCATGTTTCTTGTTGTGTTCTTTGCGGGCATGAAAGCTCATTTACGTTGTGTATCTGTGGATATGTGAATTAACGTTAATGGATGTGAATGTGTGTGTATGCTATTAATATGAAAGTGTGTACGTGCCTACAAATTTACATACGTGTGTCTATGTACATATGTGTCTGAAAGTGCATGAATATATGTGAATGTGTGAGGGTACTATTGTATGTTTTTGTGTATTTATATATTTATTCTATGATGTGTGTGTATATTTGTACGTGAATGCTCGTGTCCCTATATGCTTATGCTTGATATGTATGTATATCTCTCTATGTATGTTTCAATGAACACCTATTTTTTTGTGTGGCTATATGTGTGTGCATCTGAATTTTGAGTGTCTTTTTGTACGTGTATGTGTGTTCATGAGTAAGTGGATTTTGTGTGTATGCATATGTGTGTAGTTTAGTGTGTCCAAATGTTCCAAGTATGTGTATATGCATTAATCTGTATGTGAATTAAAAACCTATATATGTGTATTTAAATGTACCTATCTGTGGTGATGTGCATGTGTACGGGATTAGCGTGTTTATGTGGCATATATATTTGTTTGTGCATGGATGTTTTTTATTATATGTTTCTATAGCTTCGTGGACATGTATTTTTGTAATGTGTATGTGGATGTATATATGTATGTGCCTAAATTTGTCTAATGAAAATAATATTATTAAAATTAGAAACAAAAAAGAAAGGCATCAAAACAAAACTTAGATATTCAATAGAATGAACAAAACTATATACATACACACACATATATATATATATATATATATTTATATATATAAATATATATATATATATATATATATGTATATATATATATATATATATATGTATATGTATGTATGAGTGAACATACATACACACATACATATATACAAACATACATACACACACACATATATATATATATATATATATATATATATATATATATATATATATATATATATGTGTGTGTGTGTGTGTGTTGTGAGGTGTGTAACTAAGTGTGTGTGATGCGTGTATGTGTGATTCGTATGCATTTCGTTTGTGTGTGCTAAGCAAAGATACTAAATAAAGAATATGTGTTACGTGCCTACTTAGATATGTATTTGTGTGTGTATAAGTTTTTAATGCCTTCATGTCTAGAGTTCATTCAAGGCATGTTGAAGAAGTAGTGCTCATACAGATCAAGAAACAACCCCATCTACAGAGAAAGCAAAAACTAGTTCGTAGATAAATGGTTTTGTAAAGTCCGACATCCATACTTAAATAAAAAGCTACTTTGGAGTTGAGTTAAAGAACTTGTGATCTTCCAAAAGTTTAAGTTTATCAATCTTATCTATTCAGTCACTTCTATATATATAAACGAGCACATACACCAAACATGTATCATGTGTGAGTATGATAGGAACCCATACACTTGATCCACCCATTTTTCTTATCACCGAAAATATTGCAACCTACAAGTTTTCTTGATGCTATTTCTTTTTCTTGTAATGCAGAGAAATCATTTTAATTAATCTCCATGTTGATTTGTCTTCAATAATTGCATTAGGAAAGTTAAAGCACGAACAATCCTTGCATGATGTTAAGATTTGGATAGGCTCTTACGTATATGCACAAACGATTCTTATTTCTCTTTTAAAGTCTTATGATGCTATACTAGTTATGCATTCTTCGTCATCATTGCAATCCACATATTGACTATTATATGCAAACCTTCATCTTTAAGTTAAAGGTGACTTTCAAAAAGGTTATAGTGCATGTATTGTGTTTTAAAAGGTTATAGTGCATGTATTGTGTTTTTAAGTAAGATACTTGGTTATGGTAGTACACTTTTAGATGAACATAACCCATTTATGGATAGTTATAACGGTTGCTTTATCTCTGATTACTCTTTGGAATTACCATCTTCTTTAGGACATCTTGACCACCGTATAGTAGTAGTTCTTATTATCATACAACATCTTATAGGCATGGCCCTTAGACTAAAAGAACATCTTATAGGCATGGAAAGTAGACTAAAATGAAGTAGAGAAAGAAGTTAAGTACCTACTTCACAAACAGCTTATAAGGTCTAGTTTCGATTCATTTGTAGCAATCCTTCTCTTAGTCAAAGAAAAATTATAAGACTTAGAGGCTCTATATATCCTACATAAATGCAAGTTGTAAAGTTATATTTTGTGGCTTTTGGATCTTTTAGTTACTAATAATAGCATGTGGAGGCACACACATGTTCAAATTTAGAGGAAAACTAGATAAAAGTAAGAAGGAAAGGAGAGGTATCTATTTTTAGAAAATCTAGGCACTTTTGTTGGCATCCTCTTAATAAAAGGAGTGGTTCTCTTAGTTTAGGTGTTCAAATTGAGTTGTTCTTGTTGTGTTGCAAATCTTGCAGCTTTAATATAATATATAAAATCAGTTTTTGTTCAAAATGGTGATGCGAAATATAACAAAAAATAGGCTCTTTTTCCGATCTAGTCTTTGTAAAGTATCCAATGTCTCATCAAAGATATACTTGATCTCCTTAAACTTTCATATCTTCGACAAGATGAGGTCTTCTTGAGTGTTTTAACTTGGACTTTCTATAGTTCAATCTTCAAGCAATGTTGTTATGCATTTGTTATTGTAGTAGGTCTTGACAATGTCTTGATACCTTGTTTTCAAACTACTAGTTTGTGAGCTATACTCTATATGTTTTTATGATTTTTTTCTAATGTATGTTACACAAAGTCTATATTTGTGCTATATAATTGGTTTTAGCTAGTTGTCCTGATAGGATTGCTGATGATTATTTTTGTAGAGTCAACAATTTTTGTTTTCTTGATAGTTTACAAGCAAGCTTGATCTTTGAAGTTTGGAAACATATGTTAGATCTTTTGAAGAGCTTGGGAGGTCTCATCACTTCTAGTTGATCTCTTTGATCTTTACACGTATGTAAATGTAACAATATAGACTATAGGGCGCTAATTACAATGAACATTGAAAATTGGTGTCCAATTCTTCAAATATGTGAATTGATAGATAAAATATGAGGAGCTCATGAGTTTAGGAAAATTTAAATCAAACACGGATATCATTGGATATGCATGAGAAAAAATGATATTTATTAGAAACTGTTTAGTGATCAAATTAGAAATGATCAGTTTATGGTGATGTCATCTAGACTCAAAAATGCATATGCTACACTTGCATCCATGATCAATATAATATTCTGGATTATCATGCTTTTGTTATTGTCTTCTTCATGAAATTGAGAATAGAATGCATTTACAAATAGTTTATGAATTTGTACATAAAAGACACCTTATGGAAACAAAAGTGTTTCCTCTTTCAAAGAAAACCTGAGTATATATGATATATCATCTCTAGTGAAGGGAACATGCACACCCTAGGAAAATAAAAGTCATACAAGAATGGCTACTCCTTAATTGGTTAATGATGTATGATCTTTCCTACAATTACCTAGTTTGTAGAGAGACTTTGTGAAAGTCTTCCATGTAAAAAGTTTCACTCAATATTTATTGAAAAAGAAAGTGATTTTTTCATCGGGGTTGCAATAAAAAAATTGTTCGAAATGCTCAAACATGCAGATTTCTTATAATTACCAATTTTTAACTAGCCTTTTCATATAGTTACAAATTCTAGCAAGTCAAGAATAGGTGTCGTTTTGATGCAAAAGGATCAATGAGATGAATTTGATAGTAGGAAGCGTAGACCTTATGAAATGAATTATAGCACATATGACAACGAACTTATACCTATTGTGCATGCATTGCGATTTCGTAAACACTATCTTAAGTATTTGATGTTTTAATAAAAATGCATCAACAAGCTATTGAACATGTATTACATAAACCGTTTATATTTGATGGAGACATTAAATGGATTTTTTTTATTTGAAATTTACAACCTATGATTCAATATCAATCAAGCAAGGCTAACATGGTTGTTGATGTTTTTTGTCGTTTACCTTTCTATCAATCATACTTTCATCATGTATATAATATTTATGCTATTAGTATTCAATCATATAAGGATATTATTCCCAATTATCCAACATTGTTTTATTTCTTACTTTCATGGTCTGATTTTGAAAGTTTTTAAACATATGATGTTCATATATACACTTTTCATAATGGTTTCTTTGTATTTTAAATGCAAGCAATGTTTAATTGAATCTCTTAAAGATTTTCCTATTGAAAACGGTGCATGAACTACCATGTATGGTTCATAAAGGCATATAAAACACCATATCTACTTGTAAATATTTTTTCTTTTGGACACATGAAAATTTATATTGCATAATATCTTTTGTAATGCGTTGTGTTTCAATATATTAATCATCATCACGAAAAAGCATTTGAATTATTAATACCAATATCTACTCCCAATGAGCCATTGGAAGGATTTTCTCCAAACACTACAACATATGAGGGGCATACTGACATTGTCCATATCAACACACTTGCCTCATGTCAGTATGACCATTGAGAATGGTTGAAAAAAGCATGTAACGCATACTGACAGTCATTTGATCATCAGTATAGCCGTTAAAAATAAATGGATAGTATACGCATTGAAAAAGAATGCAATCAGTACAGTCATTGGTATATGTGTTGGTGTCGGTGTCGGTATGAGCACCGATATAAGAATTCATAATTTCGTAGAAATACCAATGCATATACAGATGGTGTGTTTAACATAACCGGACCCAAGAGCAAAAATTCCACATTTTCTCGTGTTTTGAACTTAACTCTGCTACTATCAAGTTTGCGTGCGTGACCTACATTGTGATCATATTGTGTACACACATACCCCTCTCTCTCTACACACACCTCTCTATCTCTCTAGATCTCAAATTTTGGAAAGTATCGTGCATACGATTGAACTCTTTCTCTTTCTCTATGTTTTCTCTTTTCTAATTTATCTTCTTCTTAGTTTTGCAGAAGCTTTTTGGTATCAATTCTTTGGAACTTGATGAAGGACAACGTTAAGTGGGCTTTGATGATAGCTATCCAAATAATTACATCAAAGTAAGTGATTGTTTTGTTCTCTATTACATAGAGTGAGAAAGAATTATGTAGAGTGTGTGTGTGAGAGAGAGAGAGAGAGATGAAAGAGAGAGAGAGAGAGAGAGAGAGAGAGAGAGAGAGAGAGAGAGAGAGAGAGAGAGAGAGAAAGAGAGAGATCTAGAAAAACATAAAGAGAGAGAGACAGAAAGAGAGAGAGATGAGAGAGAAAGATGAAAGAGGAAGAGAATGAAAGAGAGAAAGAAAAATATAGATACATACACACACATAGATGTAAATGATTGTCTTTTTCTTTTATTAGAGAGAGAGAGATAAAAGAGAGATAGAAACAGAGAGAGAGAGAGAGAGTGATAAAGAGAGGGAAAGAGAGATGCACACACACACACACATACTCATGTATATGCATGCATACATACATACACACATATACACACATGCATATGCATTCATACATAGACACACATATGCATACATACATTCACACACATATGTACACACACATTCATACACATATACATACACATAGATATGTATATATTATATCCACTCTCACATGCATACACATAGACATATATGTGTACACATACATACATACACATATGCATACACATACTCACATACATATTACATACACACATGCATATGCATGTATGCATGCATTCATATATACATATACATACACACTCACATATATATACACACACACTCACATATATACATACACACTCACATACATATTACATAAACACATGCATATACATACACACACACATATGCATACACACATGCATATGCATACACAGATGCATATGCATACATACATACACACATATGCATACATACATATACATACATACATATATACACACACACACATATGCATACACACATGCATATGCATACACACATGCATATGCATACACACATGCATATGCATACATACACACACACACACATACATACATACATGCACACATATACACATACACATATTTATACACATGCAAACATAGATATACACACATATACATGTTTTAGGGTTTAAGGTTTTACGACTAGGGTTTTGGGTCTTTACATAAATACACACATATACACATAAACACACATAATAGATATACACATACACAAATATATACACATGCATAAACATATATACATGTTTTAGGTCTAGGTCCTTAGGATTAAGGTTTTAGGGTTTTTACACATGCATACACACATATACACATAAGCAAACATAATACATATACACATATACATAAATATGCACATGCATACACACATCTACATGATTTAGGTCTACATTTTTAGGATTAGGGTTTTACACTTGCATACACACATATACACATGTACACACATAATACATATACACATCCACATATATACACATGTAGACACACATATACATGTTTTAGGTCTAGGTTCTTAGGATTGGGATTTTAGGGTTTTTACACTCACATATACACATATACACATATACAAACATAATACATATATAGATACACATACATATACACATGCAGACACACATATACATGTTTTAGATCTAGGTCTTTAGGATTAGGCTTTTAGGGTTTTACACTTGCATATACACATATACACACACATAATACATACATGAAGATGGATAACTATTGCACATGTTAGAGAATATGGATCCCTTGATAAAAGTTTACTAGAAAACCTATGCTACCATTCGCATGGTTCCCCTAGTGATCAGGTCGATCTAAAGGACATTCCACCGTCTACCTTTTGTGGACAAAAGAGAATGAAGAGGGAGGTTGGAATACAAGGTACTAGTAGCATGGCATAGAATGAAGATATGGAAGAAATGCTCGAGGCCTTTTATGAGATGGATGAAGATCAAGGTGGTGGAGAAGATGTCATGGGTTCCATGGGCATGCCAAAATTTTCACCTTCAGAATTCGATGAAGAATACGAGAATAGATGAAGACTACCCCATCTACCACTATACAACGGGGCAAAGATATGTGTACTATATACATCTCTCATGATGTTGAATTTTCAATCCATTTATGGATGGTCAGATAGTAGCGTCTCTGAATTGTTCATGTAATTGCATTTACTAATCACATTGTAAATGCTTATTGCTTGTAGACTTTTCAAAGATCAATTTTGGCCAGATGGAAATGACATTCCTCCAACACATGTTGATGCGAAAAAGCTTTTAGAGTCCATTGGAATGGAATATACCAAGATTCATGCTTGTCCGAATGACTGCACTCTCTTCTAGAACAAGTATGAACATCTCCACAAATCTCCAAAATGTGGAGCGAATAGGTTTATAGAAGACCTTGTGGATGAAGTAGTCCCTGCAAAGGTTCCGTTCCACTTTTCTATCATTCCAAAATTTAAGAGCATGTTCAGATGCAAATATATAGATCAGTTAATGTCATGTCATGTAAAGAGCAGGTCTACAGATGGTGTAATGTGAGTGCTTGTTGATTTTGATGCTTGGAAACACATAGATAGTAAGTCCCTAGAGTTTACTATAGAGCCTCAAAACATACATCTAGGCCTAGCTATCGATGGAGTAAATCCATTCCATTTATGCAGTTCCTCATGGAGCACATGGCCTATATGTTTGATCAACTATAACATCCCACCATGGCTAGCCAAAAAGAAAGGCCATTTATTATTAGCTCACATTGTTCCAAGTAAGTATAAGGTAAAAAACATGGATGTATACCTTGCACCACTTGTGGAAGAGCTATGCACTTTATGGGATGGGATTATTGTGCACGACATGTCTGAACTTACACGAAGATGGGATGTTCGAGTGCAAGGCATACTTATGTGAACGATGCATGACTCTCCTAGTTATGGTGAATGTTTAGGTTTATCGATTTCAAGTTGCCATGCTTGTTCCCTATGTGGACCATGACTCGAAGCACGCTACTCCACACTTTGAAAAACTATCTATGAAGGACATCATAGGTATCTTCCTGATGGGCAAATTGACCGAAATATGAAAGCAAGCGATTGGAAGCAACTGTGGGGATGTTGAAACACTAGTCTCTTGCATGAAACAACTTTTGATCTTTAACTCACTCCATTATTGGAGCGAGTTATTGATCAATCGTTTAGTAGACCCGATGCATATTTTCAAGAATGTGGGAGAGATGCTCTAGAAGACAATAATCGGCCTCAAGGAAAGCAAAGCACAAAGGGAGGACTTGGAAGAGCGAGGTCGTATTCAAGAGTTGTGGGCAATTACCAAGCCCAACGGAATGGTGTCGCTACCAAGAGCTCCTTGGGTGCTCTGTAAGATGGAAGAGAAACAAGTGAAGAAGGTGATTTTAGAGTTTCGGACACCTACTAGGTGCATGAGGTGTCTAACAATTTCCTTAACATAAAACGACATCCTGAGAAGGCTCAAGTCTCACCATTGGCATAGTTTTAATAGTTTTCACTTCTTATATCTCTAAGATATTGCCTATCAGAAGATGTGTGAACAACAATTTATAAAATTAGTTCCTTAGTATGGTGGATCTCTTCAAAAGACATAAGGAGAGATAGCATAGAGAGTGCAAAAATCAATGTTATAGAGGCTATCTATATGGTTGAGAAATACTTTCCCTCAAGTATTCTCACAGTTCAACTTCATTTATTGGTTCATGTGGTTGATGAAGTTACAATAGTAGGAACTATCCTTAGTCGATGGGTGTTCTTCTTAGAGTGCTTCATGAAGACATTAAAAGGGTTTGTTCTTCAGAGAGTAGGTCTAGAGGGAAACATGGTAGAGGGGTGGCTCATACAAGAGTCTCTTGTATTGATAACAACATTTCTATGCATGTAGACCTATTTTGTGAAGTTTTACCAAAATCGTAGATCTATGATGACAATGTTCAAGAAGGCCAGCTCGAGTATTATGGAGTGATTCAAGATATCTTGAAGCTATCCTTTAGGAGGTTTTCTTACTTTTTGTTTGATGTGAAATGAATCAAAGTGAGGTGAGATAAGAGTGGTTTGCTTCAAATAGACTCCACAAAGCCATGGATAGATGAAAGAGATACATTTTTACTTCTTGAACACTATGAGCATGTTGTCTTTATACTAGATTCGAAAGAACTAGATTGGCTATTTGTTTTACAAGTCTCCCCATGTAGCAGTCAAATTTGTGAGAACATATACGTAGAAGAAATTCCATTTGTAGTGGACTCTAAGATTTATTCAATAGTCAAGGAAGAAGAAATCATTGTCCAAGATGAAGAGGTCTTTGAAGAAGACGAGATATACAATGATAACAGACAATATGTTGTAGGAGAATGATGATGAAGAAGGAGCTAGCATACCAAGAGATCCAGAAGTCACCAGTGTAGAGATATATATCCTCTGTGCACCAAATCTCCAAGAGGATGCTAGAATAGAGGATTTCTGAAGCAAAACTTGTACATACTAGTTTGTGTTTATTTCTATTGCTATGTTTTCCTGTACATTACTATTTTTCTATATTACCATTATTATTGTATACTAAATTTTTTATTTTTTTATTGCAGAGCACCATGGGAGATAGTCCTCGATCACTCCACATTCCATGACAGAGGAGCAGTTCTTAGAGTTTATATCTCACGCACCTCCTGCTTATATGACCACTATCATACTACTGGATCACTCCGGGTAGCACTCCCCCCAGCCTCACTCCTGCTAGTCTCACTCCTATCGGCATCATTCCCACGTGTGGGGCTACTCCCATCAGTGTCACTCCCGTAGGTGAGGCTACTCCAGCCCGAGTTACTCCTGACTTTATGACTCTACCATGACCGCCTTCTCAGCCATCCCCTAGTGGCTCCAATAGCTGATGTATGTGTTTCAGATCTCAGTGCAATACACGTACTGGTCCGTCTCATCGGTTGAGGTCACCATCTAGAGGAGGAAGATGTTGCGGAGACAGTGTGATGGATGTTGTGACTCCCACTTCTGCTCCTAGAGTGAGTAGCTCTGATGCAGGTACACCATGTGGTATGCCATATGGTACACTACGTACACCTTGGGGTGCTCATGACCTTGACGACCCTAAGGTGTATCATATACATGATGGAGCTCTTGTGATAGATGCAACCAGAAAGGCCATGGGTCAGTGCATATGATAGCTATTCTCCATATAATTTGGACATACTATCATGTTGAAATGGAGTGAACAAGATAAAGATCACAAAAAGTATATCACAGAGGTGATCTATCAGAAGTATCGGCCAGCACCTCGACATACTACTATGAGTTTCAAGTCAAATCAACACACTTCATGTGAGGTGATGTCCCATCCGTGATCTGAGACTCGTGATTCTTTTAGAGCAAGCTTATCAAAGCCTGTATGGTTAGATGATTAGGAGTGAGATATGATTCGTGATGAGCAGCAATAGACTCCTGACCGATATCACCAGTAGCAAGATGCAGCGGCCACACTTCTAGATATGATCGGACCATCACATTTGGGTAGCGGTGGATATGACACCATGCATCATGAGTTTGTAAGTATTATTTTCTTTATTGAATTTGCTTTTGTTAAGCACGTCATGTATGTTCATCCAATGTTTTGCATATTTGTTGCAGGAGTTGGTAGTGGGTTCATCTCTGACACGAGCCGAAGAGGCTTATGGATATCATCATGAATTGGTTGCATCGTTGGAGGACTTGGAGGGATGCGATGTAGTCATTTCATGGGAGCGTCTATGATGAGGTGAGCTTATAAAATTGGTTTGGTATTTTTAGTTGTTGTTTATAAATATCATGTCAATTTATCTCATTTCATGCATATGCTTTGTTGCAAGACTACAGATATAGATGTTTTGATTCCTCTTGACACATGTATGACAATGCTTTACCACAATTTTGTATTAAACTAATATATGGCAATGGTGTGCCATAATTTTGTATTCAATTCCTGTATGGTAATGCTTTGACACATTTTATATTTGGCTCATATATGCCAATGCTTTGCAACCCTTTTGTACATGGTTCATTCATGGAATAAACATCTCTTTATCACACTTCTATACATGGTACATTCTACTCATCTCTTTTGTGTCTAAGAGTGTTTTGCTTTATCAAATTGTGTTTTCGTTGTCAGTCATCTAAACACTAGATTAGCAACCACTAGAGTACATGTTACATGTACTCGGTTTTTCTTTGGTAGAGCGTCTTGCCTTTTGCTACACAACAACATCGCAATGTTGCTGCAACAAGAGACAACAGACTCTGCCCAAAAAAAACTTTTGCAGATTTGGTCGCCTGTATATTCCTTTATCTTACAATGACATAATCTTGACAAGTTCTAATAAATTTAGTAAAATGCATATTTTCGTCCTTGTCAAATAAAAAGTTCTATATCACATCTCCAAAGTTATTTTTTAGAAGTAATTTTACCATATTATGGATTTCTTCAAGTTATTTTTATCAGATCATGAAATTCTTTTTTGTAAACATTTTTGGCTTGCATTGTTTGAGAACTTACTTTTTGAATTGGACTTCACTTTTGAATCTCATCTTGGAAGTAATTGTTAAAGTGAGGCTATTGAAAAACTACCAATACCTCAATCTACTTAGAATAACACAACACAGTGCTAGTGGATGTGTACCGTTTCAAATCATGTATGGTAGAAAGCTTCCCAATTCCATGTGAGTAGCTCAAATAGATATCTTTATAGGAAATTCTATGGATAGAGAACATATTTACATACCTCAAGAGATTCATGATCGTACTAACAAGAGTCCAAAACCTTATACACACATTGCTTATAAGAAATAAGCTACAAAATCATTTACTCAATATGATTTGGTATGATTGAATATAATAAAGAGATTATTGAGAAACATGACACATGATCCTAAAGTAAAACTAGTACGAGGATATTATGGACCATTAAGAAGTACTCAAAACAACAATAATATTCTTTTAAAGATTAGATATACCATGTAATTAGAATGTATATAGATCTTTTTCATACTAGTTTGTATGAACCATTCAAAAGAAATTTACTAATCAGTCCCATTCTTGAAGATCCTCCTTTCATTGTACAAGACTCTAAAATATTAATTTCAAAGAAAATTATTGAATATGATGTGACAACCACATGCACTCGTCATCAATACCATGGATTTTTGGTGAATTATAAAAATTCATTTTATTGAGGAATTTCAATGGATTCATAAGACATCAATTACGCCACATTATGATCATTTGATTGTTTAATATAATTCACCATCACATTAAATAAATTTAATCCAACTTCTCTAGTATTCAAATTCCATGCATATGTTTTCCTTTTCACATGAAACATGCTTATCATAGTTCATTGATGGTGAATTTGATTGTCCATCAGTCTTTATTTATTTTCTTATCAATTGAGCCCGAATGAGTTTCAAATTTGGAGGCACATTATTTGTTATTGAATCATGAATAATTAGATTTTAATGTACCTCTATGTTCTGTTAGAGTTAGATGTTTGCAGAAGCACGCGAACAACACAAGGAAGAAGAAGAAGCTTGGAGCACATCACACAATACTGAATGTATTACTAGAGAATATACAAAGATAAGTAGCCCATTAGGGCAATAGGCGTATATACAAGCCGAGGAAAAAAACCTCCTAAAGAGGGAAAAAAGTGCCCGACGGTCCTAGTGTGTTCACACACATCACTACCTAAATATATCAACAAATCCCCCCTAGGAGTGATGCATTGAACAAAGAGCTGGCACTCATGTATTAGGAAGTGCCAAACTATGTGGAATTGTAAGGAATTGAACTCACAACCTCTTGGGTAGGAATGTGATGGGCTAACCACTTGCCCCAAAAGCCATGGTTGAGGATTACTTCCTAATCCTCCCTCTTAGGGTGTAGTTCAACCATCTCCTACCTATCAAGTGTGTGGTTCAATCATCTCCTATCTATCACTTTATTACATTCTTCCCCCCTTGGTCGATCATTGTCCTCAATGATCTACTCTTGTATACCTCTAGCCTCGGTGATCAGCCCCTTGAACTCCCTAGGTGCCCTTGAATTGATGTCCTCAACCCCGCACAGTTTCTTGAACCTTCTTCACAACCTTAGTCTGTTGAGCCCTTGCTCTCAACCTTGGTGTCTTGAACCTTCTTGTTCGCAACCTTGGTGTCTAGAGCCCTTGTTCTCAACCTTAGTCTTGAACCTTGTTCTCACCCATGTTTGGTATCTTGAACCTCAATCAAGTTCCACCCATGGTTTTCCAAGGACTTCACACTTCCAAGCTAGCTCACTAGATTTAAAGTTCATTCCGAGAGCTTTCCAATGGTATCTTATACACCTCAATCCGACCTACGAATTGAGAGATACACTTGAATCTTTGTTGGGTCCAATTCTCAAAGTGCCACCTCGACAATCCCTACCCTTTCACATGATAGAGTGCCCAAGCGCCTTTTTTAGAGGCCATTAGGTCAATCCACCTTTCCCAAGCCTACTTCCTATGCTCTGATACCAATGTAAGGAAATGAACTCACAACCTCTTGGGTAGGAATGTGATGGGCTAACCACTTGCCCCAAAAGCCATGGTTGAGGATTACTTCCTAATCCTCCCCCTTAGGGTAGTTCAACCATCTCCTACCTATCAAGTGCGTGGTTCAATCGTCTCCTACCTATCACTTTATTACATGGATCAATCCACAAAAGGAAGTAATCCCAAAGCTTTGCAGAAAGCTTCAAACTTCTCCCTAGGGAGAGCCTTCGTGAAAAGGTATGCAATGTTCTCCTGCATAGGCACATATGCCGAGCTAATCTCCCCAGCAGAGAACCTCTCCCTGACATAATGATAATGCACCTCAATGTGCTTAGTGCGAGCATGTAACATAGGGTTCCTCGCAACTGCCAATGCGCTCTAACTGTTAGTGAAGATGGTGGTGGCAGAAGAGGGACGAACACCCAAATCAGCCATAAGGCGTCTGAGCCACACACACTCAACACTCGCTGTGAAAACTGCCCTATACGCAACCTCACAACTAGAAGTGGCCAGAGTAGGCTGCTTCTTGCTTAGCCAAGATATGCATGAGCTACCAAGCATGAAGCAAAAACCACTAGTGGATACACGAGTGTCATAGCAACCAGCCTAGTTAGAGTCAGAAAAAGCATGCAAATTTGGTAGTAGTGATTCCCCCTTTGGATAAAACAACCCAAGTATCTGGATACCACTCAAGTAGCAAAAGATGCAATTAACCTACTGCCAATGCTTGACACCTAGGAAATGAAGTATTTCGATGGCCATGCATCACAGTGTGCTCTCCTTGTTGCGATCATAGTGATGATATCCTCAGGGTAGAAAACGGAGCTTCGAAGGCCGCACACCGTACTTCTCACAGAGACTGCAAAATACGAAGAAGACACAATACATAGGGAGCACGAATATAGACTTCTTAGGTCTTACAAATGCGGTTGAACTTAGAGTTTGTGACTGACCAGGCCAATATATGTTTTATTAAAGAACATATACAAAGAAGTGTCCAGTGGCCATTTGGTCTTTCACATGGACACTAACGGTAACAATCTCCCACTAAAGGCCAATATGGCCAAAGTAGCTATGAGAGAAAAATAAGGAATGATAAAGAATACCTGAGTGTAAGTATACAACCTATACCTCCCACCTGATGGGCATGTTACATAGTATACAAGTGACTGTGTAAGATCATGAATCAAGTAACCCCCATCAAGTGACAACAGTGTCGAAAGCTATCCTATGGTAGAGCTTTAGTCAAAGCATTTGAAACATTATCTTGAGTGTCAACCTTCTCAAGAATAATGTGCTCAGTGGCTACACAATCTTGAATGAAGTAATATCTCACCTCAATGTGCTTGGTCTTTGCATGATAGACCGGATTCTTAGCCAAAGCAATGGCACTCTGACTATCACTGAGCAAACGAGGTACATGCTGAGGTAAACCCATATCACAAGCAAGACGAGAAATCCACAACACTTCCTTACATGCCTCACTTGTTGCAACATACTCTGCTTCTATGGTGGAAATATCTATACATTCTTGAAGACGAGATCTCCAAGAGATAGCACCTCCAGCAAAATGAAAAATGTACCCTGATGTAGACTTATGATTGTCTACACAACCAGCATAGTCAGAATCTGTGTAACCAATAATGGATGCTTTCCCTCTACCTAAGCATAGACACTTGTCCTTAGTGCCACTCAGATATCTTAAAATCATCTTGACCGCTTCCCAATGTTTCTTGCCAGGATTAGACATATATCTACTCACAACACCCACTACAAATGCAATGTCTGGTCTCGTAGCTACCATAGCATACATGAGACTACCAACATCAAACTGATAGGGAATTTTGGCCATGAATTCCTTTTCCTCATCTGATTTGGGGCAATCATCCTTGCTCAATTTCACATATGTGGGTAAAGGTGTACTCAATGCCTTTCCACCCTACATATTGAACTTGTGAAGTACTTTGGATATGTACTCACTTTGAGACAAGTATATGCATCTTTTCCTCCTATCACGAGTAATGCACATGCCAAGAATATGTTTTGCATGCCCCAAATCCTTCATATCAAATGTCTAACTCAACTTCTTTTTGAGAATTGACAAATCATAAGAGGACTTCCCAGCAATCAGCATATCATCGACATAAAGTATCAAGCATATCAAGCTACCATCTGAGCATCTCTTTGTGTAGAGACAATAATCCTCATTGCTTCGAGAATAGCCCTGAGACTTCATAAAATCATCAAACTTTTGGTACCATTGTCTAGGGGACTCTTTAAGTCCATACAAGCTCTTCTTACGCTTACAAACTAGGCTTTCCTTGCCAGGAACTACACAACCATCTGGTTATTCCATATAGATCTCATATGTAAGATCTCCATGCAAAAAAAGCAGTTTTCACATCCATTTGGACTAGCTCTAAGTCCTCCATTGCAACAAATCCAAGCAACATGTGCAGGTAGTCATCTTGACCATTGGAGAGAAGATTTCCTAAAAAACAACACCATGTTGTTACTTAAAACCCTTTGCAACAACTCATGCTTTATACTTTGGAGAAGCACTATCTAATGTGAATTTCTACTTATATACCCATTTACATGGTAAAGCTTTCCTGCCCTTTGGAAAAGGTACTGAATCCCAAGTACCATTTTTGGGAATAGAATCCAACTTACTCTTCATGGCACGCTCCCACTTGACATGATCCTGTGTCTGCATAGCCTCTTTGTAGCAAGAAGGCTCACCAGCATTTGTTAGCATAACAAAATCTAAACCTGGAACATATCTATGACTTGGTGGATGTGAGACACGTGCAGAATGTCTCAATGGTTGTTGAACAGGAATATGTGCAAACTGGATCTCAATGGACATTCTCTTCAACATCCGTATGTGCAACATTTTTATGCATTCTAACTGGAGGACTAGTATCCTCAAACACCACTCTTCTCACTTCAACCTCCTTAATGGGCTGTTTATGCATCTTAGACTCATTGAAAATGATATCAATACTTCTAATCACTGACTGTGTCTTAGGATCCCATAAGCGATATCCAAATTTTCCTTCTCGACCATATCCAAGAAAACTACATTTCTTTGACTTATGATCCAACTTTTGTCTAAGATTCTTTGGTATATGAACATATTCTTCACACCGAAAAACTCGAAGATGATCATAATATGGTGGCTTCCCTATCCATAACTCTTGTGCCACTTTCAAACCTTTGGGAATACTAGGTGAAAGGTTAATCACATCAAGTGCAGTCAATATTACTTCTACCCAAAAACCTTGTGAGAGGTTTGCATGATGCAACATAGAGACTACTCTATCTTGAATAGTTCTATTCATCCTCTTAGCTACACCATTCTGTACTGGGGTATAAGGAGCTGTAAACTCTCTACAAAACCCTCTAGACTGACAAACAAGTCTGAATTCATGTGAGGTATGCTTGCTCCCATTATCTCAATGTGAAGCCTTAAGCTTAGTTCCTTTTTTAGTCTCTACTGAAGCAAGCCATTTTTTAAAAGTAGGGAATACCTCATCCTTCGATTTGATAGGATATACCTAAACTTTTCTAGTATCTATGAAAGTGAAAAAGTAAAGTGAACCACCTAAGGACCTAGTCGGCATAGGACCACACACATCTATATGAATGAGATATAAAGGCTAAATTGAAGAGTCAATGTGCATTCTATGCACATTTCTAGTTTGCATTCCATATTGACAATGCACACACATTGATTGGAGAAAGATAACACAGGTAAGTAGCCAGAACGAGAAAGATTTTCCATTCCACTATTTCGAGCTTGCAAGGGGCTCGTAGAAAAACCAGGTCAGTTTTAGAAACTGTGACTTGCCTTGTGTTCGACAAGACTCATATATTCCAGATCTAGAATTTCAAGCAATTCCATGTACTGTTGATACATGAAAACTGTATTTTTCTGAGATCGAACTGTCACGTGATAGTGCGATAGTGTTCAAGCAGAAGTGCTCCTTGTAGTGTTTTGCAGTGTTGTGAATTGCTGCAAAAATTGAAAACACAGATGGAATGAGTCCGCTTATGAGCGATAAGCTGGAGAAGAATAACTTCCATGCTTGGAGATTCAGAATGACGAATTTCTTGATGGGAAAAGGCTACTGGAAGTACATCAAAGGAGAGAATGACAATGCTCCGTAGTTACCAGAAAGGAATCGGACTGTAGATCAGGTAAGAGCATATGAGGAATGGAATCAAGGAGCACGAAAGGTAATGTATTGGCTATCTGTTAGCATACAAGATAGCATGATTGGAAACATACAGGATGCCAAGACTCAGACCAATACAAAGGCACAAAAATTACAACTCAAGAACGAGCTGCATACATTGGAGAAGAAGAGCATGTTGATAAGTGACTACATCTTGAAAATCAAAAGCATATGTGAGTCACTTGCATCTATTGGCGTGAATGTAGATGATGATGATAAGGTGGAAGTGTGTCTTCATGGTTTAGGAGCTACATATAAGCAGTTCAGAACTTCTATACAGACCACGGAAAATATTTCAAATTTTGTTGATCTGGTATCTATGCTGATTATTGAAGAAAAGAATCTTTGTGAGGATTTAAATCCCAAGGAAAATCTAGTTCTGAGTAGGTATTCTACTCTGGTAGAGGAAGAGGTAGAGGTAGAGGTTTTGGAAGTGGAAGAGGAAATAGTCACCAAGACCAAAGTCAACAAAAAAATCATGCAAGAGGAAGAGGATAGTTTCGAGGCAGGGGGAGCCAAAGAGGCCGCAAAAATTTTCAAAGAAATGATTCAGGTAATGATAGTAAAGGATGTTGGAATTGTGGTAAACCTGGACACTTTGAACGTGATTGCAGGTAGAAGAATCAAAATAACAGAAGGCAGCAGTATGACTATGCATCCACAAGTGCAGATGATTCTGAGAAGTTGTTCATGGTTCAACATCACATGATGAACACGATGTCTGCTATCAAATGATAATGTCTGGTATGTTGATTCAGGTGCTTCAAATCACATGACCAGTCATGGGGAATGGTTTAGTACTTTAGAGAAATTGCCAGCTCTTGGATATGTTGAAACAGGTGATGACACATCACATCCTATTGAGCATACAGGAAACATAGCACTATCGATGGAGGATGGAAAGGTAAAACGTCTTGCTGATGTGCTGGATGTTCCAAATATAACAAAGAATCTGGTTTCTGTTGGACAAATGGTTGACCAGGGATTACAAATCAGGTTCAATGCTGACGGATTATATGTAGAAGAGTACAAGCAGGATGGATGACTGGTTGCCAAAGGAAACAAAGTGGGTAGGATGTTCACCTTAAATGTGAAGATTCTTGAAATGAATGCAGCCATGTTTGCAAAAGGTGCAGGAGTTATTGCAGATATAGAGATGTGGCACAAACGGATTGGACATGCAAACTTGCAAAGGTTGAAATTGATGCAGTCAAAGGAGATTGTCCATGGACTACCAAATTTCAAAGTTGCAGAAATGCAAAAGGTATGTGCAACATGTCAATTTGGTAAACATTCAAGAGCATCATTTCCACATGACAAGAATGTTAGTGAGAATGTACTCGAAGTAGTACATACAGATGTTTGGGGTCCAGCAAAGACCACATCTATGGGTGGTTGCAGGCTTTATATTACTTTCATTGATGACCATACACACAAAGTATGGGTATATTTCTTGAAAGAGAAGAGCGAGGTGTTCACTCACTTCGAGAATTTTAAAGCTATGGTGGAAAAGTAGATAGGGAAGTACATTCAGACATTAAAATATGATGGAGGAGGTGAATACATGTCAAATGAGTTCAACAATTTTCTAAAAAATCATGGAATTTGGCATCAGTTTTCACGCAAGTACACACCACAACAGAATGGTGTTGCTGAGTGCAAAAATAGACATATTGCAGAAATAGCAAGAGCCTTGATGGCTGAGAAGAATATGCCTCATTGTTATTGGACAAAAGTTGTGCATACTGCTATATACATCATGAACAGAACTTCGACTGCTATTATACATGAAGTTACATATGAAGAGAAGTTTACAGGTAAAAAGCCAAACTTATCACATCTGAAAGTTTTTGGCTGTATTGCATATGTACATGTCCCACATGTCCGAGATGAATTGAGGATAAAGCTTGATCCAAAAGCAGAAAAGTGTGTCTTCATTGGATACTTCCTTGAGCAAAAGGGATATAAATCTTATAACCCACTCACACAATAGGTAAAGGTGAGCAGAGATGTGGTATTTGGTGAAATGTCAAGCTTCTATGTAGATGTCAAAGAAGGACTGAATCTTGAACCAACTGACAAAGAAAATGTTGAAAAATCAAGTGCAGAATCTCAAGTCTTGAGTGGACCGAATGCATCACCAAGCAATAGTTCCAACTCAAATCCATGGAGTGGAAGATTACGTGGAAATTTCAGTCTAGAAAATTCATCAAATACATCCATGAAAGGTAAAGAAAAGCTTTCTACAGGTCATAAAACATGTGCAGGTTTTGAAGATGTTGATGGAGATTCAAGCAGTTCAGAAAAGAGTCTTGATGAGGAACTTGGACTGCCCTCTGTGAAGACTCCAAGAGTAAGAAGGGCACATGCACATGATACAAGGAGAAGTGACCCAAGACCAAGAAGATCTAGGAGGATGCGGAATTCATTGCAATGATTGACGTATGACAGTTATATGGCTCGTCATTGTGCCTACATGACAAAGGTAATACAAGATGCTGAACCTTCTTGCTTTGAAGATGCAATTGGAATTGCCGATTGGGAAAAAGCTATGGATGAGGAGATGGGTACACTTTATGGAAATGATACATGGAAGCTAGTTCCATTGCCACAAGGAAAGAAACCCATAGGCTGCAAATGGGTTTACAAGTTAAAGCATAATGCTGATGGTAGCATAAGCAGGTATAAAGCACAATTGGTAGCTAAAGGATATGCACAAACATATGGCATTGATTATGAGGAAACATTCAGCCCTATAGCTAAAATGTCTACTATCAAAACACTTGTTGCATTAGCTATAGCAAAAGGATGGACTTTACATCAGATAGATGTGAAGAATGCTTTCCTACATGGTGAGTTACAGGAAGAAGTATATATGGACCAGCCACAAGGATATGAAGATTCAAAGCATCCAGAATATGTTTGTAGGTCGCAAAAGGCTTTGTATGGGCTGAAGCAAGCCCCTCGTGCATGGCATGCAAGGATTGCCGATTACTTAACCAGCATTGGGTTGTCTATGTGTGATGCAGATCACTCACTATATGCAAGGAAGGCTGATGATGGCATCACTATTGTGGCTATTTATGTTGATGACCTGATTGTAGGTGCTGATAATGAAGCAAGCATCAAAGAGGTTAAGCAACTTCTTATGCAGGAATTTGACATGAAAGATCTTGGTGTGGTGCGCTATTTCTTGGGCATTGAGTTTACACATACAAAAACAGGTATATGGATGTCACAAAGGCAATATGCCTTGAATATGCTGCAAAAGTATGGTATGGCTGATTGTAAGCCAATTTTTATGCCATTAGATCAGAACTTGAAGTTGGATATTACATCAAGTGAAGCATTGGAAAATGCTACTATGTACAGGAAAATTGTGGGAAGCCTTATATATCTCACAATTACAAGGCCTGATCTAAGTTATACTGTTGGACTTGAAAGTCAGTTTATGTAGGTTCCCAGTTAGTCACATTTGGATGCTCTGAGGTGCACTCTACGTTATGTGAGTGCTACTTTGGATTATGCATTGTTTTATGAGGCTGGTGTAGATTTTCAGGGTTATGGATACACCAATGCAGATTGGGTTGGTCGCATTCCAGATAGAAGATCTACTAGTGGTTTTCTATTCTCACTTGTGAGTGCAGCTCTTACATGTAGCAACAAGAAGCAACCCACTATTTCTTTGTCGAGTATAGAGGCTAAGTATAGAGGTGCTGCAATGGAAGCATGTGAGGCATCATAGCTAGAAATGCTTCTTGCAGATTTAGGTGTGGAAGTGGGAAAGCCTATCACTATTTATTGCGATAACCTTAGCAGCATATAGTTAGCACGGAATCCTGTTTTCCATGCTAGAACAAAGCATATCCAGGTACATTATCACTTCATCAGAGAGAAGGTGTTAGCAGGTGATATTGATCTTGTTTATGCGAGAATAAATGAGCAGGTTGCTGATATTTTCACCAAAGCACTTGGAGCTAAGAAGTTAAAGAAGTTTCAGGAGATGCTTGGATTACAAGATATGGCTTTTAGCTTGAGGGGGATTGTTGAGATATCAAGCTCAACATGTGATGATCCAAGATGACACATACCAATTTTTTGTTTCCGCGACATGTATAGTGGTCACGCGGGTATATGTCGGGGATACTTCATTGAGCTTTATTAGATTTATCTACAGAGAGTGATGGCACATTTGTTCCTTGCTAGCTCACTCATTTTCCGACATTAGGTTTTTCCTTATGTACTGATCTTTATATATTGCACTTGTTATATTCTTGTTTTTAGGTCATTCTTGTACATTCCTTTTTATGTAATAGAAGAAGAAGAAGAAGAAGATCATTCTTCCTTGCCTCAATCTGTGTGTGTGATTCTCCTTGAGAGCGAGAGTGTGTGTGTGAGCTCTCTTTTTTATCTCCTTCCTCTTGACAAGTCTCATAGTAACAAGAGACTTTGCTGCATAATTAGAGAACCAATCTCTATGTGGTGTCACATAGAAAGAAGAACTAGAATCTAGCAGCCAGGTGTGGGAAAGAGAATCAACTATTAGAGCCTCAGTTGACACAATAGTATCTACTATCAAGTGTCAACACATCAGCATCATCAGAAATAGCATTAATTTCTTCAATCTTCACAGTCAAAGTAGATGGTGCAGGTAACTGTTTAACATGCCCAACAAGATTCTCTCCTTTACCTTTAGCATTCTTTAATGCATAATAGTCTTTCTTCATGTGTCCTTTCTTATGCCAATAATGGCATTCGATATCCTCCTTCCTTGATTTGCTTCTACTCTTATTCTGTTGACCATTATTTTCCTTGTTCTTGCTCCTGCCACGTTGTTGATTCTTTCCTTGGTAAGAATCATGAACATTATATGCATCTCCACTCTGAGTGCCAACCATAGATTTTCTACAAATCTCCTCACTCAAGAGTGCTTGTTGCCAGTAGTCAAGGTACCCAAGGACTCACAAGACAACGAAGTAAAAGAAGGGATTCAGAGCAAAGAGAAAGCACCAGCAGACAAAGTAGTCAACGAAGATCTGGCAAGTAGGCCGTCCAAATTTTTCCATGAAGTAATACTTCCTAAATAGTGAATTTAGTCACTCTACATCATTGTAAATACCGTTTCACCTTTTTGTAGCTCCACTTTGTGCAATCCAAGGAGTCCTTGAGCTTGAGGAGTATTCGAAGTATCATCGTACCAATTTTCATGATTTTTAGACTCCATTTGAGCCTCCAAATAGGCCCTAGAACCTAATTTTTAACTAGGCCGGAGACTAGGTCTGGACAGGGCCAAAAGCTAGTCAAAAACTATAAATAGAGCTGGAGAGCTCATTTTTGAAGTTAGCTTGTAGTAGATTTGAACTTGTATGAGCATTTTGGGAGTAATCTAAAAGAACTCCATTATCTTTCTCTTTGTCTTGCCGTGTGTGCGCGTGTGTGTGTATGTGTGTGCATGTTAGTGTGCTTCTCACTCACGCACTTGTGCCATCACTTGTTCGAGGTCTTCATATCATCCTCACATCTTCCTGGATTGACATTAAAGGAGGTGCTACTCATCACTGAGCTACACCAAATTTTGGGGCCGTTGCCGGGGATCGAGCTTTGAGGAGGAGTGTGTGATGGTAAGACGTAGAGTTGTGACGTTGGCGTTGTAGGAAATTTCTTTATTTTTTCTTACTTTTCTCTTTCTTACTTCACCATCTTCATCACCATCATCATCCTCACCATATCCGATCTCCCTCTCCATCATCGCGAGAATTTCAATTTTTTAATCATATCACCTTCTCCCTCCCATTTCCCTCATTTCACTTGTGAGAGAGAGCAAGAGAGAGATTTGTGTGCACTGCTTTTGCATGTTTTTTGAGCTTCCTTGTAGGTTTTTGTTGTACAATCCTCTTCAGCACGCTACGTAGGTACGGAAAAGCTCGGCCTTGTCTCTGTGTCACATACCTCTATCGATTGCGATCGACAAAAAAATCGCTCATTTTGTAAAACAAAGCACACCACAATGACACATATGAGGAGCACATTCCAAATCACTACATAAAAATTAAAAATTCTGTGTTTCTCTGTCAATCGCAACCGACATTGTCGATCGCGATCGAGAGCCATGATTGACATTGTCAATCGCGACTGACGTGTCGATCGTGACCGACAAGACCCGACGGACACCTCTGTCAATCGTGATTGACAGACTTGTCGATCACGATGGACAGGCTTTTTCGGCTACATTTTAGGGTTTTGTTATTCCAAGATTTGGGGATAATTTTGGGCATATTTGTCTATCAATTAGCATTTTGTGAGGCCCCTACACATGTGTTTTGAGGAAAATCCTGTGAGCTGTTAGCCTGTTTGAACCCTGTTTTAACTCCAAACCTTGAAATGTCATAACTTTTTCATACGAAATCCATTTGCTATCATATCCAGGGGGAGGAAAACTCACGGATCTCTAGAATTGTTTTCCATAAAGTCACACTGCAAATTGGTGTTTGAATTACATGAATGGAAGTGATTGGTTCTGTCATTTGAATTTAAGTCTTGAGCTAATTTTGGGACTTTTACAAGTCCATTGAGAGCACGAGAGGGCATCCAGAGCAAGGGCATTCAGTAAAGCTTGAGAACGGGGTTCTTGCGCACCAAAGAGCAAGGGATCAGCAAGTGAGGTTGGAATACTCGCAACTCCCTCTGTCAATTCCTAGCTTAGGCTAAGTTCGAGTAGTGCTAGGAGCAAGTCAGGGCAACGATAGGCATCAATCAAGTTGAAGACTACCTAGGCACTCAAGTTCAAGCTTAAACACAATCTCTTCGTGATACGATAACTTTAAAGGAAAGAACTTAACAGGGAACGATCAACTTACAGTGTGAGAATAAACTCAAGTATTCCTAGTGACGTGATATCAGACAAGATCATAAACATGATAATCAACTAAAAAGAACCAAGTGACTGATACAAATTGATCGGCAACGAGGCTATACCTTGGGTAAAAATTGGGATTGCTTAGCTAAGCATATGAACCTTAGATCAGGATGACACCTAGGGAGAGATAGACAGAGTCTTAGGTCTTCAGAGGCTAGTGTCAATCATACTACTAGGTCTTGGGCCCAGCAGTTGAGCCATCATTCGTACTACGCTAGCTCTGAGAGTAGTGAGTCAGAGGTGTCTCAAGGTATGGAGAGACCCATAGCAAGTTCAGGAGTGCCATATTTACATAGGGTAGAAGGCCCCTACAAGATGTAGCTGGAATACCTTAGGACCAACCGATTAGGTGCTAGCATCTATGAGGACGGCCTAGGAAGGTCTGTGGTCTAGATAAAAAACCCAGATCAACCCATTGGACTAGAACGTCCAGCAGTCAAATTTGAAAATGGAGCATACTTGGACAAAGAAGGAACCATATTTGTAGTCAACAGTCACCCACAGGACAGATGAATTCGGAAATGTGATCCCAGAAACGGACTTAGGTGACCTAGAGCAAGGGGACATGGGTGTAGAACCTAAAACTCCTCGATGCAAATCAGTTCTCCCTAGAATTCTCACACCAGAATGGATCCCCCAGGACAACAAGAGCATAGACTTGCTCTTGAACTGAGAGATCGATGAAGCCTTTTGGAGGTATAAGCCTGTTCAGCATAATGAGATAGAAACGATCACGATCTATGAATTCAAAGATCCTGATAGCCCAGGCAAAGTGACCTATTTAGACAACACTTCAGAAAGAATATTTGTGGTCACACAGCACGATAGGCATGCCTACACTTGGAAGGGAGAATTTATTTTTCCCCAACCAAGATCTAATGTCTCTTTTGGCCACCAAGGAGCGGGAACATCCCAAGCTCATGGAGCTCAAAGGGACAGAAGTAGAGATAGACCTGAGGTAAGCTTTGCCAACCCAATAGGAAGAGAATGAACCCGAGCACAGACAGATAGAGAAGAAACAGAGAGAACTAGAGTTCCAAGGAACCTACGAAATGCTGATGATTTTCCTTTGCCAAGGCCGAGGGAGCACACTAGAACCTTGAGGCCTATACAGCTGGTTAAGTCCATGAAGAATTATTTTGATGGCACTGGAGACCCATATGATCATGTGGCTGAATTTAGGCAGGTCTTGAGAGCTGAACAAGTGGAGGACTTATTCACACAATACAATGCCTTTGGTCTAACCCTTAGGAACACCGCTCTTACGTGGTTTCAACCACTAAATGAGAGACACTTCAGGAACATAGACCAACTTCTGGAGGCTTTCATTATTGAATTCTCTAAGAGTGGCATAAGGCATAAGACTTCCTCACTGATTCATAGCTTCAAGCAAACCCCTCAAGAGATGGTTAGACTTGCAGGAAGAAGGTTTAGGCAATACCTAGAGAGATGTCCTATTTCTGAGTTACCCACACTAGCCAAACAAGTGGCTTTATTCCTAGATGGACTGCTAAGTACAAAGTTGAGATCATATGTGTACTTGAAAGACCCTAGGACCATAGAGGAGTGTGTACGCATGTGTATTGATATCGAGGATAACGTAGGGGAGGAGTTGGAGCTTTCAAAAATCTACAGAGATTCAGATAGTTCTACTAGCCTCTCTTCCACACAATCCACATCTATTGAGGAACTCGCTGAGAAAGTAACTCAAAAACTAGGTGTCTCAAGCAAACAAATTCCAAGATTTTCCCTAGTTAAGCGGTGCTATACTTGTGGAGGTGACCATATAGCGAACATATGTCCCATCATGGCTCAACCCCAAGTGAATCCCAGTAGCCAATACTGCACAATAGAATGGAGATACACAAATCACACAGCACAAGACTGCCCATACAATAAGCAAGCAGTTAGGCAAACCTACCCTCTGACCTATCCACCACAGGGAAGATATCAGAACCAGTATCCACCATAACAATATGCGAGGCCTCAACAAACATACCAACCACAATATCAAGCCCAGCAGAGACCTCAACGAGTGCTAGCATAACAACCTCCTACTCCAGCCAATGTGATCCAAGTAAAGTATGCAGCTGCAGAAAAAAACCTGAATAGAGCCATAGTGCCAGTGACATCATTGCTTTTGGAAAGTGATCCTAGTGACCATAGCTTTGATTCTACACATATTGACAACCCCAGGCTTACTACATGCAGTCTCCTGAACATGGTGAGTCCTACTACAGTGAAGAACCGAGTGAACCTAGTTGGGATCCAGAGTATGCAAATATCATGTACACAAATCCCAACCCTAGACCTCAACCTAGGCACCTAAGACCCCCATTCCCTAGAGGGCAATGCTACAGATGTCAAGGAGATCACCTCATTTGTGATTGCCCCCTTCTTGCACCTACACAACCCCAGTCAGTAACAATACAGGGCTTTTTTCAAGATTGTGGAAAAGAACATCTCTTACGAGATTGCCCAAAGAATCCCAATAATATGCCAAAAATCACTCCTACTAACGTTATTGGGTTAGTTGTAGACTCAACAGGAAGTGTCACTTCCACTGCACCAGTGCAAGTGGTCATTAGAGCCCAGGCTTTGCAGAGGAACCCAGGAGTAGGCCAAGAAAAGAGTGCCGAAGTTAGTGAAATTGAAAGCATAACCAAGAAGAGAACTAGAGCCTGGAGAGATAGTTGCGAGAGAATGAAAAGACAATGGGCAAAGAAGATGAGTGAACTCGAGGAAAGCCTAAGAGAAATGAGAGCCAAGATAATTGAACTTACATCTCAAACTCACTCTCACACTACCCCACCACCACCATTACCATCTCCATCCGATCCACCACCTTCCAACCTGCCTCATACAATCCCACCACCCCCTAGAGTGGGATCAGTATTTGTAGATCCCACTCCCGAGGACCTAAATATGATGCTTAAGGCATATCAGGCCAGAATCCAAGAAGGGCCAAACGTAACGGATCATGAAAAGTGTTACCCTAGAGCGGAACTAGAGCTTGAACGAACTAAAATTTGTGCTAAGATGGTGGAATTGGCTCAAACCATGTTTGAAGCCAATCGCCTCTTTAACATCTCTAGTTCTGCTAAGACGCAGTTGCACTTTGATGGAATGCTAGAAAGATTGGAGAGGCTCATCGCACAATCAAAAAAGGAACCCATCCCTCCAAATAAGGGCAAGGCAAGTGAAATAGTAAGCCTTCCTGCCCAGGAGGCCTATGTGCCTAACTCCACAGATCCAGACACATCTTCTTCTATGAATCGGTACACACCAGAATTTCTACGAGAGATTCAAGAAGAAAATTGGGCTAAAGAGAGTGAAGTCCCTCCTCCCATTGAACTTGTGGATGATGCACATGACCAATTCCCACAAGATATTCCTTCCGTTTATGAGGAGCAAGAGAGTACCCAATCTCAGGAGAGATTAGACTTCGAGTCTAACTCCCTACAGGAATTGCCCCATTTCACAGGCCCATGGGAAGCAAAGTCTACTTGTATGAGAGCACCCACGGTCATGGTACAAAACGAAGACTCAGTCATACCTAGGAATACGGAGGTAGTGAAAAACACTAAAGTGCAATGCAACCTCACTTTAGAAGAGCTACTCAAAGTTAGGCCGGAGCTATGGAAACATGTAGCTAAACAAGTGCCTGAAATAGCTAAACCCCGTTCCCAGGTAGGCTCCCATAGAACAGTGCCAGAAATTCCTCTAGACAAGATAGGAGATATGAGCGAAGGAGAAGAAGGAAACACCTATCTTCCCATTACTCATCAAGGGTACACCACCAAGGCAATTTTGGACTCAGGTGCAGAAGTTGCCATTGCTACCACTTCCCTATGGAAGCAATGGGGCAAGCCAGCACTCAGGCCCACGAGGATGAAATTGCAGATGGCCGATGGTCACATTGAGAGACCCTTAGGACTGCTTGAAGGAATAACTCTCACTACTTGTGGTGTAGAGTTTGAGCACACATTTGCTATCTGTGACTTTAGCAAGAACCAAGCCTATGAGATAATTTTGGGAAGACCATTTATGCGACAATTGCAAGTGGTACTGGATTGGGGAACCAATTCTTTGTATTTGCAACACCTAGGTGTTACAACCAAAGTCAATCTCAAGGATTACTCTCATAGAGATGTACCGCCTATTCAATGGAATCCCATCCATAGAGCCAAGGATGACACGGAGTCTGTGCACTCCATAGGATCAGGATCCTCATGGATGCATGAAGACGCCCACTTATGGATGTGTAAAGTAGTAGTAGAAGAAGAGAAGAGAGAAAAAGCCAGAGAGATAGGTGCAAAGGAAGACCATAGATCAACTCAAGACCCATCCTATGCACCTGTAGCATTTCCTGACGAAGAATTTGAGCCTCACCACTCGACATAAATTTTAGCAACAATGGATGTAGCCATCAATGAGGAACAATGGACACCCCACTATGATGAGGATGTCTATGACATTTCACTCTTCTCAATAGAGCCAGTCATGGGAGATTCGGTTCTGGAAGAATGTGAACCTAGCACTGATGCATTTGAGGATGCAAGTGACTCCGATCTAGAGTCAATCATTATGGACCCACCTTTTGCATCAGATGAAGAATACGTTTATGAAGTAGTTCACCCTCAGAGACATGAGGAGTTCACAAATGATGTAAGATTAACTACAGAAGTAACTGCCAAGAGTGAGGGCAAGAAGAGGAAGAAGAAAGAAGTTACACTAGAAGAGGAAGAATCTTTGTTTGAGGTCCTTGAAAACTTTAAAAAATATGAAATAGACGATAGGAGAGTCATGAAATCTAAGAATGCGTAAACGTGAGGGGCAATCAGGAGAGGCCTATGATAACAAAGAAACCACCAAGAAAATAGTTGTAGCCATAGAAGAAGGAGAGGAGAGATGTACTTACATAGGACATGACCAGACGAAAGAAGAAGAGGAGGAGTTGATAGCCTTGCTAAGGGAGTACAAAGATGTATTCGCTTGGAGCTATAAGGATTTGAAAGGAGTAGACCCTGACATATGCTCACACACTATCCCCATGACCTCAGATGCCAAACCCTCTAAGCAAAAGCCAGACACATATAACGATAACTACGCTGCTAAGATCAAGGAGGAGATAGATAGACTAGTAGAAGCTGGATTCATCTATGAAATTGAGCACATGGAGTGTGTATCCCCCATCGTAGTTGCGCCCAAGAAGAATAGAAAGTTACGTGTGTGCATTAACTTGAAGAAGGTTAATGCAACCACTATTCGAGATAACTATCCGGTTCCTATCACTGAACATCTCTTAGAAAGAGTAGCAGGCAAGGAAGTGTACAAGTTCCTTGATGGATTTTTGGGCTAAAATTAGGTAGCCATAGCCCCAGAAGATCAGCATAAGACAGCTTTTGCCACAGAGTGGGGCATATTTGCCTTTCGAGTAATGCCATTTGGGCTTACCAATGCTCCTGCAACCTTCCAAAGATTAATGTGCCACATGTTTAAAGAGTTCTTGAGGAAGAATTTGGATGTCTATGTTGACGATCTCTGTGCTCATTCCAACATTAGACAAACACATCTACCTGAACTCAAGCAAATCTTTGACAAATGTAGAGAATATCAAGTCTGCTTGAACCCAGAAAAGTGTGTTTTCATGGTCAGGCAAGGCAAGATTCTAGGGCACATAGTGCCCAAGAATGGCATATCTACGGACGAGGAATTGCAGAGCTACCTAGGCCAAAGAATATCAAGGCAGTACAAGCTTTCATGGGGCATTGTGGATATTACCGACGTTTCATTCACATGTATGCCGTCATTGCAAAGCCTCTGTATGCCCTATTGACAAACTTTGAGTGGATTGAAGAGTGTGAGAACTCCTTCAATGAGCTGAAACGACGATTATGTTCAACACCAATCTTGACCACACCAGATGGGAACAAACCTTTTCATGTTCACGTAGATGCATCCAATTATGCTATTGGATGTGTGCTTGCACAACCTACAGGTGAAGGTAATATGGATCTTCCAATTGCCTATGCTAGTAGACAATTGAATGCAGCTGAACGAGACTATTCCACCACTGAACGAGAAGGATTAGGCATGGTATATGTAGTTAAAAAGTTTAGACACTATTTTCTTGCAAACAAGTTTAAATTTTTTACTGACCATCAGGCATTGGTTGTACTTAGTGAACAAGCCATGCAATACAGGTAGGTTAGTAAGATGGTTTTTCTTACTAATGGAATATGACTTTGAGGTAGTGGTAAGGAAAGGTAAGACTCATTTGAGAGTTGACCATCTTTCTAGGCTCACATATGGAGAGGCCCCACAAGGAGTATCAGATGACCTTCCTGATGCTTACATATTTAATTTGGAAGTTGCACCTCAGTGGGCTAAGACACTAGTGCCAATATTGACATACAGGCCTAAACATCCAATAGTAAACACACAAGATAGGGAGATAGTAAAAGCCCAAAAATACCAGATCATGGCAGGAAGTATGTACAAACATGCAGATCAAGGGATACTAGCTTGTTGTGTGGAAGAGGATGAGTATGCAAAATGGTTGCAATTAGCACATGTAGGTGTATTAGAGCAACACTACTCAAAGCAACGAATCCTACAGACACTGAGGAGAATCGGAGTTCATTAGCCTACTATGGAAGCTGATGTACATAAGATGTGTAAAGAATGCCCAATCTGTCGCACTAAACCACCCGTGGAACATGCCACTCTTTATCAAGTGTCCATAGTGCTAGATTGGAGTGAACCACTAGTAGCTTTCTTGAGGACGAAAACATTCCCACAAGATATGACATTGGCCAGACAAAGAAGTCTAGAATAAGAAGCCCTAGATTACTCACTCATTGGTGATAATCTATACAAGCGTGGTAAAGATGGTTACCTTAGATTATGTGTCCATGATAGTGAATACCTCAAGATATTCAAAACTGCTTACCAAGGTGTAGCAGGAGGACATTTTGGACCAGATCGGGTGATCAAGGCAATATTATTTGTAGGACTTTGGTGGCCAACCCTTCACATGGACGCACATACCTATGTGAAGAGATGTGATGTTTGTCAGTGAACTCAGTATCCTATACACAAGGATGAGATGCCATTGAAACCTATGATGGGTGGACGAGCATTCTCTAAGTGGGGAATAGGCTTTGTAGGTCCTATTAATCCCCCAGCTAAGAGTTCCCATGCTGAGTATATCGTTGTGGCCACCGACTATCTAACCAAGTGGGTAGAGGTGAAAGTTACAACCAAGAACGATGCCCAGATGATAGCCAAGTTCTTATTTGAGAATGAATGTGTTCACAAGGTACGGTCTACCTATCGAGCTAGTACGTGATAGAGGCACTCACTTCTTGAATGAAGTCATTGAAAATCTTCTCCAAGAGTTCTTGGTAGTACACAAGAAGTCTGCCCCCTATCATCCGCAAGCTAATGGGCAAGCCGAAAGCACAAATAAGATTCTATGCAATGTGTTGACTAAATTGGTGAATAATAAACGCTCTGATTGGGACAAACAACTACACCATGCTGTTTGGGCATACATAGTTGCCTATAAAACGGTACTCCAAGCCACACCCTTTCAGATGGTATTTGGCCAAAATGCAGTGCTACCGTTGGATTTCTTGATACCTACATTGAAAGTAGCACAAGAGCATGAGTGGACAGGGCATGGGCTCTCCTCTAGAATTTTTGATCTGGAATGACTAGGTGAAACAAGACTGAGAGTGGCAATAGGAATATATGCAGTTAAGAAAAGACAGAAGGCATACTTTGATGCCCACGTTAAGGATACAGGCTTGAAAGCAGGAGATCTAGTACTAATCTACACATTGAATTAGCATGCACAAAAATTAGAGAAGAGAGGCTATGGACATATGATCATAAATAGGATCTCAACGAGTGGAGCAGTTTAGCTAGCTACACTAGAAGGTGATATCCTCCCTAGTTACATCAGTGGATGCAGAGTCAAACTATATCAAGAACCCCTCACTGAGGAAATGCTCACTCGACTCAACACTGCCAAGAAACGTAAAGAAGAGGAAAAATGAGTTCGAGAAGAAGCACAGGCAGAAGCCATGGAATGCATCCGAAGATTGAAGATGAGAAGGCAAGGATGAGATCAGCCTAGGACAGAGGCGTATGCAGATCCAGGGTATCATATGGCTATGTGCAAAGTTTCAAGTAACAGTTCTCATCAAATAATTGATCGACGTCCTTTTGTAACTTTAGAGATAGGACAAGGAAAGAGTGCAAGGACTGTAAGGGCATTGATTGACTCAGGTGCAACCACTAGTGCTATTAAATTTTCTTACTGTCAAAAGTTGAAATTAAGTGTCAATCCTATAGAAGCATATCTCATAGGGTTGGGAGGTTTGGAAACCCCTTGCATGGGCGAGGTGGAACTCCCCCTTTACATTCAAGATGCTCTTATGACAGTTAAAGTACTAGTGTGTCAAGATGAGGAACTCACTGAGCCTCTTGTCTTGGGTCAAGACTGGATCTATGATTATGCAGTCAACCTAAACCTAAGAAGTGGAATTCTTCAAGTATGGGTAAATCAGAGTTGAATTACAATTGAGTTAGATAATGGAGCACTCAACGAACTAGGAAAGGCACACACTCCTGGTCCTTCCAGGAGTACACATGAAGATGACCATGCTATTCTTGTCCAAAACTATGTGATGCAGAGGGATGATATCTAAATAAAGAAGTCAAGGATACAATGGAACTCCCTTCTTTTCCAAAGGCCATCGGGATGCAACAACCAGAGGCAGACAAAAGGCAGAAGAAGCAGACTACCTATGCTCGAAGCCAAAAGAAAGTACGAAGCAAGGTGTCCCAGCCACCAAAACAAATGTAGGTGCGGAAAGGCGAGCATCTTATTGTGGTCAAGCCACAATAGCCGACTGAACTTCTTATTAGTGATCGACAACACAACACTAATAAGAAGTCTTCCAAAAATTCTTCTGTGAAAGTGAGGTCTATTTGGGTACCCAAGAAGTCAATGAAGGCTGACCCACAATCAAGACAAATTTGGGTGCCCAAGGCTTGCTTGCAGGCTCAAATAGCTACACAGAGACCACACCCTATACAACATGGTTCACTCACTCGAACAGCTGATATCCACTCTTATACATCATGCACGAACACATATTTACCCATGAGCATGAGTAGAATCACTTGTAAATGGGTCCCTAAAAAGCCTCATTTCCAAGCAGATACTCTCACAAAGCCCTCAAGAGTCTCCACCAAACCAAAACCGAAAGCCATCCACTATGTTTGGCTGCCCAAAGCTTGTAATAAACCCCCCGACTCCACTTGTAAATTCACCTCCACCTACTAACAGCATCATTCTCACTCTGCATCGTTCCATTTAGCTTTTAGGACAATCCATCCACTAACTACACCCACAATCACCGAGCACTCACTGACTAACTAACATATCACTAAAACCTCATGTTAATGTTGTAATGGGGACACGTGACCACTTGGTGTTTATTTGCAATGTTAACATTCATTTGTATGTTCTCACAGAACCGGTGACCAGTCCCTTCAATATGGCCGAGGCTGCAGGAACTAGCTCCCAAGCAGGCACCAGCCCTCAGATTGTGGACATTGAAAGCCTCCCCATTGAGGAAGAGTTGAAGGAAAGACCACTGGCATTGAGAGCTTTACATGCCCTACCTATTCAGAATCCTCCCAGGGGCATACATCACCAATAAGCAAAAACTCGCATTGGTTCAGTGATGTGGCAGGACCTCTTGGAGACGGCACTTATTTGTGGGAGGCAGAAATAGAGTTCAACGGACGCTGGGGTCGGTATCATTTCTTTACCAGAGAGTTTGAGAGGCTTCAAAATAATGAAGGGTTGAAACCAATATGGAAGAAGGCTGGCCTATATGATTAATTCAAAGCACAGTTACCCAAGCCAAACTTTCTACGATGCTCATACTTGATTAGCACCCTCACTCCTAGTAAAGAGAAAAAGGGCTACAACACCTTCGTACTACCGTCTCTTACATGAGGTAATGAACTGAAGCATTTCAAATTAACGAACAATTTGGTAAGGGAAGCTCTAGATATGAAGGGTATGCACATCCCCACAGAGAAAGAGTCAATGGTCCCAGACAATATGAAGAACAGGAACCTGACCAAATTGAAGGACATGGTGGCAATGACTCCAAATATTGCCATTCACCTCCGAATGTGCATGCAACACTTCGCGTTCCCTGCTCAAGAGAGATTCACGATGCCACCCAAGAAGATCTCGTTCAATCTATATTTAGCAGATGCCTTCGATTTGACAATAAACATGCCTCATTGGATTATTGACCAAATACACTTGGCACATCAAAGATGGTATAAGAAGCAAAAGTCAGTACTTTATGGATGTTGTGCTCTCACAAGCATTGTTTACAGATGCTTGGCATATGATGTGCCAATCCAAAGGGCACTTGTTTGGACCAGGGTGCAAGAATTCCAACGTAGACTATCAACCGCTCGACCTCCATCCAAGAAAATGAGGGGAGCAGTTTAGATGCCCTGTGCACAGGCCCGTGGTGCTACGTTGATACCAGAGACAACTCCCCGACTTCCAAGGCGAGTGCAACCCTTCACTATCAGATTACCAAGGCATAGCACAGAAGGACCGAATCTGGTGTTTCCACCTATACCCACCGACCTAGAGTTCCCTCATGGCTTCACACTGGAAGATCTAACTCATGAGGAGGTAGCCAGAATAACTAATGCTACTAATTTAGAAGTTGAGGCTGAGTAGACAAGTGGGCAATAGACAGTCATAGACCAACCCCATCCAGTCCAACCAGAAGTAGTCGAAGTGGATGATGATGAAGAGGAGACTGCAGAAGAGGAGCAAGAGGATGAACAAGAAGGACTGTCCGACGAAGAAGAGCATGAATATGAGCAAGAAGTGGTATAGGAACTTGAAGGAGCCCCTGCTTATATGAAGCAACTGAAAAAGTTGTATGATACCATCAACCGAGTTCAAGGACAACACAAACTGTCCCTGGTAGCAGGAAAAACCCTCATGAACCAAATCCTTGAAGAAGAAGGGGTGGATGAGCAATACAGAGCAACCCTTGACATGATTGCTGATGCATTAGGGGTACCTGAGATGGTGCATACCGCTCTTGCGCACTCACGAAGATCAATGCGAAGATACGGCAGACGCCCCCCTCGATCAGGGAAACAAATGAATGTATTGGTATCAGAACCACAGGGCATCACATCCACGACCACGGGCACGGCTCAAACCATTCATGACACTAAGGAAGCCCATACCTCAAGTGCACCCCCGTCACCCCCTTTACCACACCTACCTCCAACTCCACCACGTTCACCTCCCACGACCAGTGTCACCACCACCGTCACCACCCCAGAGTCCACTTCCCATACCGAAGCACAAACTGTGAGTCAACCCTCACAATCCACACAACCTATCACCACCCCTATTGTAAATACTACCACGGACACTGTAATTCTGACTGTAGCCGCTGAAAATCCCATTCCCCCGATCACGCTCCCTGGCGGTTCATATTCACAACTACACACACCACTTTACACCTTCAAAACCATCACTACACCGACAATTCCCATGTTCACAATCACTCCCACGACTGCACCCACATATGACATCATGGACATATCACCTACTTTTGCACCTCTTCCTTCCCCCATATTTCCACAATCTCCCATTCCCCCACCACCCACTTCAACCTTTTCAAGCACAGCATACACACTCCCATTCCCTTTTCCCTACCCCTCTGCATTCAACACCTTTCCCGCATCCACTCCTGTTAATAATGTATTTAAGAATATGTACCAATGTATGACTCAACTACAACAGCATTACTAGCATCTAGATGCCCAGCATACAAGCTTGTTCAGAAATCATGAAATGCTACAGGAGAGATTCATTAATTTAGAGAAGGAGAAGAGGCAATTACAACAGCAGTATAGTACATTGCAGGCACAACATGATCAGTTAATCGCCAATCCACCCCAGATAGATACTGAAGAAAAACAACAACTTGATGATCTGTTACACGCTCAGATAACGGACAATCTCAAGCTTCGACGTAACCTCGCCTTACTATGAAAGCACATGTCGGCAGCACTCGAAGAAAATAAACGACTACAGAAACAGAACGAAGAGAACCTGGAAGCAGCAATGGAGGGTTCACCGCAAGAAATCGACCGAGAGAATTTCAAGGCCATCCCATTGGCAAATATGCAAATCGTATTGGAAACACACGCCGATCTCCTGGAAGCACATGCTGCCTTAGAAAGAGAACAGGATGACCTACTAAAGCAACTAGCAGCTCAACAAGATTCACCAAAAGAAGTTACAACCGCAGCAGACACATCTGAAGAAGTCGCAGAACTCAGAGCACAATTGGCAGAACTACAAAATAAAGTTCTTCAATATGAGCGTCAACCCTCTCCCCTCGTGGAACCGGAACCTGAAGACTTAGTTCCAATTGAAGTTGAGGAGATCTTTGAAGACCCATACGTACCGATGCCTGCACCAGGGGGTAAGCAAACAGAAGAAGGAATGGACACAATTGAGATCCAAGCTCCTGAATGGATGCAGAGGTTAGAGAAGGTGGCTACAACCCACGATGAGAGGGTGGCAGTACAGATACAGTCGATGTTCGGATTGGAAGAAAACGTCATAAAATCCGATTACTTCAGAAACCTCTCCCATCATAGGTGGATTGACACGTCCGATGATTTGTATGTTCCATTCTGTGTCTTAATGGCAGATTATAATGTTGAAATCAAGGAGCGCATAACAAAAGAACCAACCTCGGCGACACAGTTTGCACCAGAAGACATCCCTGCAAGTGCCACACATGGGAATATATTTCAACCTACCTGGAGGATCCGTCTGCTTGAAACATACCCTGAGATGGTACACACTTGGAATAACATGCCTTTATACAAAAAGTATAACCCATGCTACTGCGCTGTCTTTCGAAGAAGGTCTTGGCCAGAGTACACCAAAACAGTTTTGACTGTTAAAGGATGTGAAAAGTGGCTAAACTATGTGTACTTAGCACCCCCTCATGGCCAACCCATGGTCAACTACATGATTTCAACCATCCGACACTAGGCAATCAGATTCAAGAATATACCAAATGTCATGGCACAGATGTGCCTCAAAATCTTTGAGCTAATGCTGGTTACATTCAGGACCTTTAAGAATGTCAAGGAACCTCATCTTTCGGCTCTCATATTTAATGAAGGAAATCAAGACCTTGTTTATGATATGAGCACCACACCATCTATCAATGTCATCTATGCATGGCATGCTCGTATCAAGTATCTACCAGCCTGCTTCAAGCAAACGTTTGAGGAAATGTTTATCACTGGGTTCTGGGAATATCATTGAGAGATATTCATTCCCAGACCATCTCATTTATTACAGTTATTTGCTGTCGAACAGGCTCTACATTAAGAAAAGTTATGTATGCCACATCCGAAAGTTCCTAGGCCAGTAGATTGGGATGCACTACTCACCGATTTGGCAAAAGGACTGAGATTATGAGAACATCACTTGGCGACCGATGTCGTGAATTACTATATCCAACGATCCACTCAACAAGGGTCTGTCAGAGACGACAGATGCGAGAGAGGGGGGGGGTGTTGGCAGTCCTCAAGGTACCCAAGGACTCACAAGACAAGGAAGTCAAAAAAGGGATTCAGAGCGAAGAGAAAGCACCAGCAGACAAAGTAGTCAACGAAGATCTGGCAAGTAGGCCGTCCAAATTTTTCCATGAACTAATACTTCCTAAATAGTGAATTTAGTCACTCTACATCATTGTAAATACCATTTCACCTTTTTGTAGCTCCATTTTGTGCAAGCCAAGGAGTCCTTGAGCTTGAGGATTATTAGAAGTATTATCGTACCAATTTTAATGATTTTTAGACTCCGTTTGAGCCTCCAAATAGGCCCTAGAACCTAACTTTTAACTAGGCTAGACACTAGGTCTGGACAGGGCCAAAAGCTAGTCAAAAACTATAAATAGAGCTAGAGAGCTCATTTTTGAGGTTAGCTTGTAATAGATTTGAACTTGTATGAGCATTTTGGGAGTAATCTAAAAGAACTCCATTATCTTTCTCTTTGTCTTGTCGTGTGTGCACGTGTGTGTGTATGTGTGTGCATGTTAGTGTGCTTCTCACTCACGCACTTGTGCCATCACTTGTTCGAGGTCTTCATACCATCCTCACCTCTTCCCGGATTGACATTAAAGGAGGTGCTACTCATCACTTAGCTACAGTGCTCCACATATGTCATCATAGACAAGTTTATCACTAGGTGCACTATTGCTAATAGCTATGCAAAATGTATCCCATGATGACGGGAAGGTGTATAACAACAATACTAATCTCATTTCATTATTTATATCCATTTTTTGAGCGTGTAACTGAGAGAATATAGCATCAAACTCATTTAGATGAGCAACAACAATATCTATCCTTCATACAAAGGTCATACAATTTTCTCATCAAATATACTTTATTTGATGCCCTCTCTTTTTCATATGTATTGCATAACTTCTTCCAAAGCTCCTCTGCACTTTCAAAATCTAATATTGTAAAGTAAACATTATCTGCCAGGTGCAAGAGAATGGTAGACTTGGCCTTTTCATCTAACTCTTCCCAATCATCTTCATCCATGTCAGCACTTCTTTGAAATTCCATTTACTGGCCTCCATTGCCTCCTTTGAAACAACACATCTGTAATCTAATTCTTCCATAGAGCAAAGTTTGTGCCATCAAATTTTCAGATCTCAAAATGGTCTTTGCCCTGTAAGTTATAGCTCCTCCTCGGAACACTAGCACTAGACCCTGATCCACTCGATGTGCCTGAGACCTCTAATGCTATGATGGTAGAGAACTAAATGGAATGATAATGGAGCTAGAAGAGTCCGAACACCAACAAATAAGTGTATCAAGGAGTAAATCGACTACTCTATAGTTGACAATTTGCATCATTACATGAAACCGGCAAAGGCTTAGAAGTTGCCTCATTAGGACCCGCACTAGACTGTCCACCTGTAAAAAGAGGCAGCAAAGTATCATACATGTTTTTGGAGCTAAGAGATGTCTCCTTAGTACATGAAAGCAATGGCTGAATAGCATCTTCCACAAAGACAACATCAAGGCTAACCAGAATGTGTTTAGTCTGTGGATGATACAATTGATAGCTTTTATTTTTAGAATTGTACCCAAAAAAAATACATTCTACTACTTTAGTAAAATGTATTTTTGTTGCGATCATGCCAAGCCTCATATGGAGTGATAGATTGCAGTGCTTTAATGGGAAACTTGTTAAGTACATATGCTCCACACATGACAACCTCAAGCCAAAAACTATGTGGTAAAGTTTGACTCTTGACCATACACCTCACCATCTCCACGAGTGACTTGTTCTCCTATTCAGCCACTCCATTCTCTTGAGGTGTAAACAACACTGTACACTAGTGTTTTATCCCACGTTCAACCAAAAATGCATTAAAATCAAAAGACATATATTTTGCCCCTCGATCAGAACAGAGGGTGCCCATTTTACATGATGACATATTTTCAGCCAAAATCAGAAACTGTTTGAAGCACATAATCACTTCGGACTTTGCTTTGAGTGGATATACCCATGCATGCTTGGAAAAATCATCAATGAAAGTCACAAAGTAAAGATAATTTCAAAAAGAGGATGTCTGCATAGGACCCGAGACATCGCTATGAACAAGCTGCAATTTCTGAGTAGCCCGAATTGAACCATCTTTTGGAAATGAGGAACACAGCATTTTTCCCAAAATATAGCCTTAACATACATGTTTACCAGGTGCCTCAAGTTTGGGCAAAGAGGGCACCATTTTAGATTTTTGTAGGCATAGCAAAGTAGCAAAGTTCAGATGAGCAAAGCCCATTCTTCATCGTGCACAAGGTTAGTAGACTCTATTTTTGGAGTAGACACCTCTGCAAACACCATTCTAGCCTCTTTTTTCTTTGCCTCTTTTGCAGCCAGTTTAGGACAGTTCTTTATGATATGATCATCTCCTTTGTAGTACTTGCAAAACAATTTCTGCTCATCTAATTTCTTCTCATCTTTGTCTTCCTTCTTCGAATGTGCAAAATTAGCAGACTTTTGCTTACTAATTGAAGAGCTCCATTTTCCTTTGCCCTTCTGACTAGCTAGGAAGGCTTGATCTACAACATGCATAATGGACCTGTTCTACCTCAACTGATCTTCCTACAACAAAGCAAAGACTAACTCCTCAAATGACAAGGCATTTGGATTGCCTTTCATCATCAACTGAAGAGTAGAAGCAAAACTCTGATATGAATCAGGAAGACCATTCAGAACAGTCTGCACAAGTGAGCTATCTGGTATAGCTTCATCAACAGAAATCAACTATTCCTTCAAGTCTTGGATCTTTGTTAGAAAACTATCCATAGAATCACCTTCATTCATGTGCTCACTCTCCAACTGTTTTCGGAGGTAAGCAACAGGAGCCTCATTCCTAGCTTAGTACAATGTGGTAAGTGTATCCCAAGCATCCTTAGCTATTCTACAAGAGTGAGTGTGAGGAATAATGGCATGTTTGATAGAAGAAGCTATCAATGCATAAGCCTGAGTATCTCTACCATCCTAACGAATCTGCTCTCTAGTAGGTGCAGGAAAAATCGAAGCACAAACAGGAATCTGGAGAATATAGTCATCTTTGATACCATCTCCATCAGCTCCAACACCTGTATTTGCAGTACTTGTATTCGTAGGTGTAATAGGACGTCTTTCAACACCTTGCACAATATTCCATAGTCCTTTTGCAACCAATACATGTCGCATCATATAAGCCCATAATGGGTAGTTTGTACCATCCAACTTATCCTCAACAGCCAACATATGGAATATGTCACTGCTTTCAGCCATGGCTGGTGACTAAATTACCTTGATGCAAAAAAATGACTGTATCTCAAAAAGTTGAAGAGAATTGCCTAGATGAATTCTGCTAGACCTATAGCAAACTTTCAAATACTTATACTGGCAAACCAAAACTAGTATATACCTTTGGCACAAAGAGATGAAATAGCCTGCACAAACATTGTGATTTACACCCTATGTATGCGCACCAAAATTCATGCAATTTTGAGACTACAACTGGAGGAGTGTCGATGGTGCCCTAGATGAATTGGCAACCTTCTCTGATTCCAATTGTTGGAGTTAGACGTCTCCAAAGCATGCGAACAACACAAGGAAGAAGAAGAAGAAGCTTGGAGCCCAAAACACAATATTGAATGTATTACTAGAGAATGTACAAAGATAAGTGGCCCATTAAGGCAATAGGCGTATATACAAGCTGGGGAAAAAACCTCCTAAAGAGGGAAAAAAGTGCCCCTGCGGTCCTAGTGTGTTCACACACATCACTACCTAAATATATCACCATGTTCCACATGATACTGACCTTTTTGGCTATTATGTTTGTTAAATATGACAATCTAATGTATTTTATATTTTTTCTTAGTAGACAAAGATTCATGAGGACATGGATGCATTTAGACATAATTATAGAGATTATATTCTCAATAAATTGTCTACACAAAAGACCGAGATAGAGCGTTTAGTGTTGTGAGTTTAAAATAGGGATTGGAAGAGCATCCCTATAGAAAATGAGATTTTTAGATAAAAACAATTTTCACCATAAAAGTGACAAACGTTTGTATTATGGTTTTACTTTTCTAAGTGATTTCCCTCATTGTAGCCTCTCTCTTTATCCGTAATGAAAACCTATCAATACATGCCCTATAGAAACTCCTCCGATATAACGGGAAAGAAGAGATTGCACCTAATACTATGTTCTGTTTCTATCTTCAATGCATGTCTAGATTTGTGTAATTTTGGTGTTTGTATTGTCTTTGGGTAGGAATTTCTGCATGATCTTGCAACAATAACATTGAAGATGAAGGTTTCGATTGCCTACATGTGTCATACCTCTTTTGGGTCACACACAATGGTTTCGCGTATTTGTAAGAACTCTATGTAAAGATAAAAGTTCGTTTTATGAACATGGGTTCTAATTGCTATCATTATCCTAGAAAAACTTGAAATAAGTGAAGATTTTATAGCTACCGAAGATATGATCATTTTACTAATTCCTAATTATAAAAAGATAAGTTCTAATGAACGCGTCCATTGTCATCATATCCGTATGATAGATATGGTTTTTCAGATCGCACAAATACCATAAATAAGATTTCCTTGGGACAGAGAGAGAGAGAGAGAGAGAGAGAGAGAGCAATCCTGAAAAGCTTCTTAAAGCTTTTTAGACATTTGAAATTGATAAACAACCAGTAAGGATGAAGATTAAGAAAAGTATAAATCGACAACCTTTTTCTAGCTTGAATAGTCTCAATTATAAAAAATGAGTTCACTTCTTGGCATCACCATGGGGATCAAGGTCTTACCTACAACGAAGGTGTCAATGGAACCGATGGAACGGAAATACAAGATCCAAAAAATCAGAGATTTCTCATCAATGGCTTGAAGGCAGATGACAAGTGGGAAGCATTCACCAAAGCTATGGATTTGTACATGGACATGCATGTACCTGATTTCAATACACTCATTGGACAACTACTTACTCAAGAGGCAAAGCTTATAAAAAATGGAGAAAGCTCTAAAGGTAATCAATCTTCAGCTTTATACACTGATAAAAGCAATTCCAAAGATAACAAAGGAAAGGCAAAGAAAGTGGATGATGAAGCAGGTACATATCAAGTTAACTATGTAGGTAGAGGAAGACATGGTAGAGGTAGAGGAAGAGGAGGTTGACAAGGTTGGGGGAGATCCCAAGACTCCAACCCATGTTCTATTTGTGGACTAACTAATCATACAACTAAAAATTGTTTTAGGAATTCCAGGATCAAAGAGGCAGAGGATACAATTGAGGAAGTTATGGCTACTCAAGAGGAAGGTTCAACAATTATCATGGCAGCTACAACAACTACAATCATTGAAACTATCAAGGAGGCTACAAAGGAAGGAGAGACTTCAATAACTACACAGAAAACAAAAACAAAGAGGATTCATTATTGATCATGAACGTGGCTATGCCACAAGGTAAATCTCATGAGCATGTTTTCTACATAGATTCAGGTTGTTCAAATCATGTGGCAAGAAATGTGGCACTCCTATGAGATTTAGAAGATCCAAGAAAAATGCATGAGGTACAAAGAGGAGATGATACAAGACATCCTGTGGAGAAAATAGGCATTGTCAAAGCACCTGATGGAAATATCAACCTACTCAGTAAGGTATTCTATGTCCCTACCATTTCAAAGAATTTGATAAGTGTTGGGCAGATAGTAGAGAAAGTGTTGCAAGTTAGGTTCACAAAAGCAGGAGCATTTGTTCAAGATCCAAGTCAAGGATTCAGAAGAATTGCAAAAGGTGAAAAGACAGGTAGATTGTTCACATTTGAATTACAAGACACTAGAAACATTGCTCTCTTTAATTATGGTAGTAAGACACTCACAGAATTGGAAGTATGGCACAAAAGGTTAGCACATATTGGTGAAAGGTCATTAAAGCAAATTTGCAGGGATCAAAGTGTACTTGGACTCCCTAATTTGTCAAAACAACATACGATTTATAAGTGTAGTGCATGTCGATTTGGAAAGTCTCACAGGTTACCATTCATGAAGAAAGGTTATATGCATGGAGATCTCTTGGAGTTGGTTCATACAAATGTATGGGGACCTAGCAAGGAAGCTTCAATATCTGGATCAAGGTATTATGTCTCCTTTATTGATGATTGTAGTAGATGGACTATCCTATTCTTTATGAAACACAAAGATGAAGTTTTTTCATGTTTCAAAAGATATTTGGCTCTTGTGGAGAATCAAACAGGTAAATCACTAAAAAGGCTAAGGTCAGATGGAGGGGGAGAATACTTCTCCCATGAGTTTGATTCTTTTCTTCAACAAAGAGGAATCAAAAGAGAGGTAACTACAAGGTACACTCCTGAGCAAAATGGAGTGGCAGAAAGGAGGAATAGAACAATTGTTGAAGCTGCACGGTCCATGTTAAATGAAAAGCATTTTCTAATTATCTATGGGCTAAGGCTGTATCTACAGCCAGTTACTTGATTAATAGGTTGCCTTCAAAATCCCTTGATGGGATGACTCGATATGAGGCTTAGAATGGAAGAAGACCAAGCTTAGATCATTGTAAAATTTTTGGATGTATTGCTTTTGTTCATGTTCCTTCACAGGTTAGAGACAAGATGCATCCAAAGGCAGAAAGGTGTGTATTTATTGGATATGACAACAATAAAAAAGGCTACAGGTTATACAACCCTACCAACAAAGGATTCTTGGTAAGCAGAGATGTAGTTTTGATGAAAACAATTCATGGTATGAAGATTCATGCAAGAAGGTCAATTTACAATATGATCTTGAAGAAGATTTTCCAAAGCTTGGTAGAGAACAACCAAAGATTGAAGAACAAGACACCTTGGAGGATGATGAAGAATCTCAGATGGAAAATATCAAAGCATGTAACTCTAAAGGTAAAGCAAAATTGCAAGAACTTGGACATGAAGCAGAATCATCTCATCATGACCTAAGAAGATCTATGAGGGAAAAGGAAAAACCAGAAGGGTATGGGTTTGACACCTCATTAGTGACTAAACATTCTATCTACATAGTACATGATATAAAACAAGAGGAGCCATCATCATTTGAAGAGGCCAAAGCAAAATCGGAATGGAAGCATGCAATGAAGGAAGAGATTGAAGCACTTGAGGAAAACAACACTTGGGATTTGGTGCCCAAGACTTCATCCATGAAGGTAATAGGCTCAAGATGGGTCTATAAACTCAAGAAGAATTTTGATGGTTTCATTAATAGGTATAAGGCAAGGCTTGTAGCAAAAGGCTTTGCACAAACTCAAGGAATTCATTATGAGGAGACCTTCTCTCTTGTGACAGAGATGCCTACTATTAGGGTTTTGCTTAGTATTGCCTCTTCAAGAATTGGAAGATACTTCAACTAGATGTAAAGAATGCATTCTTGAATGGTTGGATAACAGAAGAGGTATATATGGCACAACCACCTGGTTTTGAGAATCAAGCTTATCCTGATTATGTGTGTAAACTTAAAAAAGCATTGTATGGTCTCAAGCAAGCTCCAAGAGCTTGGAATTTCAGGCTTGTTTCATTCTTGCAGGACAAAGGCTTTCAACCAAGCAAGGCAGATCCTTCACTCTTTTTTAAAAAGAGTAATTCTGAGATCATTAGTACCTATGTGTATATGTACATGATATTATATTGACAGGGAATGATGCAGATGGTATGAAGAAGATAAAATATCAGATGAGAGAAGAGTTAAAGGTAAGTGATTTGGGTTCACTTACCTACTTCCTAGGCTTGGAAGTTGTCTACAAAGATCATGTTTTGTTTCTCACTCAAAGAAAGTACATAAAGGACATGTTGGCAAAATTCAAGATGCAAGATTATAAGATTGCAGGCACTCCAATGGAGGTCAATCACAAATTGAGCTCACATGAAGGTGAACTCATAGAGGACATCACATCATATCAAAGTCTAGTGGGTAGTCTCAACTATGCCACATTGACAAGAGTAGATATATGTTACAGTGTGAGTGTGCTAAGTCAATTTATGCACACACCAAGGAAACCACACATGGATATTTCCAAAAGGATTCTCAAGTATCTCAAAGGAACCATAAATGAAGGACTTTATTATCCTTATGTATCTGATTTAGGGTTGAAGCTATTTTCTGATGCAGATTGGGCTGGCTCCAAAGAAGATAGAAGGAGCACTTTATGTTATCTTACCTTTGCAGGCTCAAAGATTATTTCATGGTCATCCAAGAAGCAACCCATAGTTGCTCTCTCTTCTACTGAAACTAAATATAGAGGTCTTGCCATAGCTACACAAGAAGCTATGTGGATGAAGACATTATTCAAAGATCTTGGATTGGAGTTTAGAACTCCAACTATTTTTGGTGACAATATGAGTTCTATTCATTTGGCTGCTAATCCTATTTTTCATGCAAGGACTAAACATATTGAAGTTCAATATCACTATGTATGAGAGAAGGTTCTAAGCAAAAAGATTCAAATATCATATGTGTCCACTCATCAACAATGTGCAGATATTCTAACCAAAGCATTGGATGGTAAAAGCTTTGCAAATTCAAGGCTATGATTGGTTTGCAGGTAATCTTGGAAGACTAAAGACCTCAAGCATACTTGGTTTGAGGGGGAGTTGTTGGAGGAAGTCTATGACAAGCCTAAGTATTGGCTTGAGTCCCACAAAGTCATAGAAGAAGCCTTAAAATGAAGACAATGTAAAGTTCACTTGTGAACTACCTCTTGTAACCTTTGAAGACTTTACTTAATGCAAAAGTGAAAGAATCTTAAGTGGTTGAGTCCACTTGATCAAAAACGGAAAGAGGAGCCACCAATTTGTGTTTTGTGAGAGATAGATAATGAAATCAATCACTAATTGATTGGAGAGTGATTGAGGGAAGTTAGCCTCCCACGATCAACTATAAATACATGGTAGTTTTAGTCATGGTTATGTGAAGACCTCCAAGAACTGAGCTTTATGCCATATCAAGGTGTGATTCCAAGGCACACATATGTATCAGTAAGTCCATTGTATTGTGCAAGCAATATACTTTCATTTTCATGATTCATTTGAGTTCATATTTCCATGTTCTTGTGAAGTGTACTACTTAGTGCCATATCTCTCAGTTTTCTCAGTCAGATTGCAGAGATGGTTTGTCTGAGCTTGGTGCATTCTTTTCAGTGATTTAACTTCGTAAAGCTAGCTCTATAAGTCTACTATATGCTCACCAATTTTCAGTTCATTTGGGTGTTGCAATCTTCCATTATGTTCAGTTGAAGTCAACCCTGTCTGTTCATTTTCACTTCTCTGTCAGGTACCCGACTTTTTTACTCATCTTGTCAGAGCTGTTTCTCAGTGTGTACTTTCATAAATTCATTAATGTAAATCTTGTTGGATTCAGCATACTCTCTCCTATAAGCATACAATTTTTCATAATCATTGGATTTTTAAATCTTGTGTTATGTTTATTTTTCTGCCTCATCTCATTAGTGTAGCAGCCCGTGAAAATCGGGATGATGTCATCACTTGCCAAACATCAATCTCAGTGTGTGGTTCATTATTTTTGCTGAGATTACTCTTGAAAGTTAGCTCTTTAAGTAAACTAGACTTCCCCAAGAGGAATTAAGCTAGTTGCTGCTGTGATCAAAGAATTATGCAAAACACTGGACAGGTATATGAACCAAAATAGCAAGTTCTTCACCTCGGAGCTAACTCCAACTTATTTGTTTTGATCTATCTTTTTGAGAGTGATCTTCCAAGGTACATAGGGTGTCTAGTACATCCATTGGCAAGCTAAAAGGGCCCACCATATACTCCTGGAGTTTATTTGGCTGGTGTAGATCAAGGATTATGCAACACCTCTTCATCTTCAAGCACATACCTATCCATCTGTGCACAGTGGTATCAGAGCAAGGATGGCAGATGGATTTCCTTCATCAATTGACAAGTTGGACAGAGGTAACTACTCAGCTTGGTCATTAAGAATGGAAGATTATCTCCAAGGTAGAAGTTTATATGGTTATGTGGCTGGAGATGAATGTATGCCAAGTTTCAGGAACAAAAGTCAACCAACACAAGAAGAGCAAGAAAGATTGAGGACATGGTGCTCCAAGGATGCACTTGCAAGGTCTTATCTCCTCAAGTCTTTCTCAGATTTTTTGTTGCCTCACATTAGAAGTTGTAAGACATCTTAGGAAGTGTGGGATGCACTTGAAGCTTTCTTCTCTTCAAGTACCAAAGCTAGGAAGCATCAACTATGGCTGGATTTCACAACTCTCAAGAAGGCTCCCAAACAAAATGTGACTGATTTTGTCACAAAGCTCAAGGACATAGCAGATCAACTAGGAAGCATTGGAGAGGTAATAGATGAAGATCAAATTGTAAGGCAGGTCATCAATGGCTTGAAGGCAGATGACAACTACTTACTCAAGAGGCAAAGCTTATCAAAAATCGAGAAAGCTCTAAAGGTAATCAATCAGCTTTATACACTGATAAAAGCAAGTCCAAAGATAACAAAGTAAAGGCAAAGAAAGTGGATGATGAAGCAGGTACATATCAAGTTAACTATGCAGGTAGAGGAAGACATGGCAGAGGTAGAGGAAGAGGAGGTAGACAAGGCAGGGGGAGATCCCAAGACTCCAACCCATGTTCTATTTTTGGACTAACTAATCATACAATTAAAAACTGTTTTAGGAATTCCAGTAATCAAAGAGGCAGAGGATACAATAGAGGAAGTTATGGCTACTCAAGAGGAAGGTTCAACAATTATCATGGTAGCTACAACAACTACAATCATTCAAACTATCAACGAGGCTACAAAGGAAGGAGAGACTTCAATAACTACACAGAAGACTCAAACAAAGAGGATTCATTATTGATCATGAACATGGATATGCCACAAGGTAAATTTGATGAGCATGTTTTCTACATAGATTCACGTTGTTCAAATCATGTGTCAGGAAATGTGGCACTCCTATCAGATTTAGAAGATCGAAGGAATAAGCATGAGGTACAAAGAGGAGATGATACAAGACATCTTGTGGAGAAAATAGGCAATGTCAAAGCACCTGATGGAAATATCAACCTACTCAGTAAGGTACTCTATGTCCCTACCATTACAAAGAATTTGATAAGTGTTGGGCAGATAGTAGAGAAAGGGTTGCAAGTCAGGTTCACAAAAGCAGGAGCATTTGTTGAAGATCCAAGTCAAGGATTCAAAAGAATTGCAAAAGGTGAAAAGACAGGTAGATTGTTCACATTTGAATTACAAGACACTAGAAACATTGCTCTCTTTAATTATGGTAGTCAGACACTCACATAATTGGAAGTATGGCACAAAAGGTTAGCACATATTGGTGAAAGGTCATTAAAGAAAATTTGCAGGGACCAAAGTGTACTTGCACTCCCTAATTTGTGAAAACAACATATGATTTATAAGTGTAGTGCATGTCGATTTGGAAAGTCTCACAAGTTACCATTCATGAAGAAAGTTTATATGCATAGAGACCTAGCAAGGAAGCTTCAATATCTGGATCAAGGTACTATGTCTCCTTTATTGATGATTGTAGCAGATGGACTATCCTATTCTTTATGAAACACAAAGATGAAGTTTTTTCATGTTTCAAAAGATATTTGGCTCTTGTGGAGAATCAAACAGGTAAATCACTAAAAAGGCTAAGGTCAGATGGAGGGGGAGAATACTTCTCCCATGAGTTTGGATTCTTTTCTTCAAGAAAGAGGAATCAAAAGAGAGGTAACTACAAGGTACACTCCTGAGCAAAATGGAGTGGCAGAAAGGAGGAATAGGACAATTGTTGAAGCCGCACGGCCCATGTTAAATGAAAACTGCCTAATTATCTATGGGCTGAGGCTGTATCTATAGCCACTTACTTGATTAACACGTTGCCTTCAAAATCCCTTGATGGGATGACTCCATATAAGGCTTGGAATGAAAGAAGACCAAGCTTAGATCATTGTAAAATTTTTGGATGTATTGCTTTTGCTCATGTTCCTTCACAGCTTAGAGGCAAGATGGATCCAAAGGCAGAAAGGTGTGTATTTATTGGATACGACATCAATCAAAAGGGCTACAGGTTATACAACCCTACCAACAAAGGATTCTTGGTAAGCAGAGATGTAGTTTTTGATGAAAAAAATTCTTGGTATGAAGATTCATGCAGGAAGGTCAATTTACCATATGACCTTGAAGAAGATTTTCCAAAGGTTGGTAGATAACAACCAAAGATTGAAGAACAAGACACCTTGGAGGATGATGAAGAATCTCAGATGGAAAAGATCAAAGCATGGAAGTCTAAAGGTAAAGCAAAATTGCAGGAACTTGGACATGAGGCAGAATCATCACATCATGGCCTAAGAAGATCTATGAGGGAAAAGAAAAAACCACAAAGGTATGGGTTTGACACCTCATTAGTAAATAAACATTCTATCTACATAGCACAAGATATAAACTGAGAGGAGCCATCATCATTTGAAGAGGACAAAGCAAAAAAAGAATGGAAGCATGCAATGAAGGAAGAGATTGAAGCACTTGAGGAAAACAACACTTGGGATTTGGTGCCCAAGACTTCATCCATGAAGGTAATAGGCTCAGGATGGGTCTATAAACTCAAGAAGAATTCTGATGGTTCCATTAATAGGTATAAGGCAAGGCTTGTAGCAAAAGGCTTTGCACAAACTCAGGGAATTGGTTATGAGGAGACCTTCTCTCCTGTGCCAAAGATTCCTACTATTAGGGTTTTGCTTAGTATTGCCTCTTACAAGAATTGGAAGCTACAAGAATTGATTATGAGGAGACCTTCTCTCCTGTGGCAAAGATTCCTACTATTAGGGTTTTGCTTAGTATTGCCTCGTACAAGATTCCTACTATTAGGGTTTTGCTTAGTATTGCCTCTTACCAGAATTGGAAGGTTCAACAATTATCATGGCAGCTACAGCAACTACAACCATTCAAACTATCAAGGAGGATACAAAGGAAGGAGAGACTTCAATAACTACACAGAAGACTCAAACAAAGAGGATTCATTATTGATCATGAACATGGCTATGCCACAAGGTAAATCTTATGAGCATGTTTTCTACATAGATTTGTGGAGAAAATAGGCAATGCCAAAGCACCTGATGGAAATATCAACCTACTCAGTAAGGTACTCTATGTCCCTACCATTACAAAGAATTTGATAAGTGTTGGGCAGATAGTAGAGAAAGGGTTGCAAGTTAGGTTCACAAAAGCAGGAGCATTTGTTCAAGATCCAAGTCAAGGATTCAGAAGAATTGCAAAAGGTGAAAAGACAGGTAGATTGTTCACATTTGCATTACAAGACACTAGAAACATTAGTCTCTTTAATTATGGTAGTCAGACACTCACAGAATTGGAAGTATGGCACAAAAGGTTTGCACATATTGGTGAAAGGTCATTAAAGCAAATTTGCAGGGACCAAAGTGTACTTGGACTCCCTAATTTGTGAAAACAACATATGATTTATAAGTGTAGTGCATGTCGATTTGGAAAGTCTCACATGTTACCATTCATGAAGAAAGGTTATATGCATGGAGATCTCTTGGAGTTGGTTCATACAGATGTATGGGGACCTAGCAAGGAAGCTTCAATATCTGGATCAAGGTATTATGTCTCCTTTATTGATGACTGTAGCAGATGGACTATCCTATTCTTTATGAAACACAAAGATGAAGTTTTTTCATGTTTCAAAGATATTTGGCAAGATGGATCCAAAGGCAGAAAGGTGTGTATTTAAGGGATATGACATCAATCAAAAGGGCTACAGGTTATACAACCCTACCAACAAAGGATTCTTGGTAAGCAGAGATGTAGTTTTTGATGAAAACAATTCATGGTATGAAGATTCATGGAGGAAGGTCAATTTACCATATGATCTTGAAGAAGATTTTCCAAAGCTTGGTGGAGAACAACCAAAGATTGAAGAACAAGACACCTTGGAGGATGATGAAGAATCTCAGATGGAAAAGATCAAAGCATGGAAGTCTAAAGGTAAAGAAAAATTGCAGGAACTTGGACATGAGGCAGAATCATCACATCATGGCCTAAGAAGATCTATGAGTGAAAAGAAAAAACCAGAAAGGTATGGGTTTGACACCTCGTTAGTAACTAAATATTATATCTATATAGCACAGGATATAAACCAAGAGGAGCGATCATCATTTGAAGAGGTATCACTCTAGCACAATGTCAAGTACCAACGTGAGGAGCTTCACCTCATAAATGTCAATCCGCAGAGACGTGAGGACCGGTATGAAGATCGTGAGCAAGTGACAGCACAAAGTGCGTGAGTGAAAGCACACAAGCATGCACACACATACACACACGTGCACAAGGTAAGAGCAAAGAGTGGAACAATGGAAAGCTTTGATTACAAAAGAAATCTCTTACAAAGCTCAAAACTACAACAAGCCAACCTCAAAAATGATCTCTCCAGCCCTTTTTATAGTTTTTTGAGTGGTTTTGGCCCTGTCCAGACCTAGTGTGTGGCCTAGTTACAAAATAGGTTCCAGGGCTTATTTGGGGGCTCAAACGGAGTCTAAAAATTAAGAAAAATTGGTAGGATGGTACTTCTAATACTACTAAAGCTCGAGGACTCCTCGGCTTGAACAAAATGGAGTTGCAAAATTGGAAAATGGTATTTACATTGGTTTTTAGTGATAAAAATCACTATTTTTATAGGAATTTGTTTTGAAAACTTGACAAGTGCTTCTTGGAGCTCCCTACTTGCTCCTTCTTCTTGTGTGTCTAATTCCTTGATGTGCTTCCATGCTTTGTCCTTGACCTTGAGCTTCAACACTCCCCCCCCCTCTTGAGTCTGTCCTCCCTAACAGACCCTTGATGTAGTGGTTGTTCCATGTAGCACGTTGAGAGGTAGTGTCCTTCATGTATCAACAAGAGCGGTCCATCTTCCCAATGTAGCTTGGTCGGTTGTCGGGTGCTTCATTTTTTCACTACTAGCCCTCGCAGGTTGTAGTCCCTTTGTATGTACGTCTTCCTTATATTCCAGCTTCATGGTGCATTTGTGAGCTTTTGAAAATTGTTAGCTGCTCCTAAGAGGTGGTTAATGTTGATTATGAGCAACTCTCAGTGGTGGACTGCTTCTGTGCTCTTATCCTTGTCACCTTGATGCTCGCTGGTTCTTCCCAAGATGGCTTTCATTTTTTTCATGCCAAGTGTTTGTAACCCATAATGGATGATGGGTAAGTGCATTAGTGCATGGGTTGGAAGAAGAAAGTGCCTTGTGCATGGCCTTGTAATGTAGCCCTATGGATGCATACTTGGAAAATCCATTGGAAGAATTATGGTGCAAGAAGTGGGGTCCTAAGCTAAGTGCTCAAGGGTATGCCGACGATGAGGTTTCCTAATCTATCATGGTTATAGTGTTGTTGATGCATACACATCTTACCATGGTGAAGGGTATGTCGATCTTCATCTCTTCATGTTGTACTTCCATCATGGTGATTGACCATTGGCTTGTCTCTCTTGTCGATGGTTGTCCGTTCTGATGGTTCACTTTGTGAGATTCTTCACGTGCACAGTTTTTTTTTTTTTTTTTTTTAAACGCTCGCAAAGGCATACAACAAAAAGAAAGAGGTTAGTATCAATAAGATACTTTACATATTGCAAGTGTGTCTCATGTGCCTGGGATTTCTCAATGGTGTCTATGCACAACCGTGTAAGGTGGCCCTATATTATTGCATACTTTGGAAATGCATGACCTGAATGGTGCAAAAGACAAGGTTATGCCAAACGCACATGGTTGTTGCACGTCAAGGCTTTCAATGTTCTTGCAGATGTTGATGCAGCCTTGGTTGGAGGTATCCACTAGATGTCAATAGGACAACCAATTTTAGGGACCCATTTTAGAACATTGTTGGGCTGCGTACAACTCCTTGTTGATTTCTTCATCTTTGGTTGGTTGCTTAAGTTTTGTATCTGGAGGGACTCCTTCTTTAGTGTTGTGGATGCTACTGGTATCTTGGGCTTCCAAACCCATATCCTTGATGATTGTCTTCTCACTTTTGCCTAAGTGTGGAATTTATCTTCTTTTAGACTTTGTGCTCTGTTCTTACCCTTTTCTCTCCTTGGCTTCTTTGTTGAGACCTTTCGCATGGTGGGGAGCATAGGCCTTTGCACGTGTAAGAGCGCCTTCGGCACCCACATATGTGATTTTCCTTGTTGAACTGCAACCAAACTCTTAGGCACCCAAATTTGTCGTATGCCTTCTCGTTGAGCTGGTCCTAGTGGTTTGGTTCTTGTCTTCACATGATTAGCTTGCTTGGATGGGAATTGTGTTGGCAAGGCTGGTGGTTGCTCTCCTTTTCGAACCCAGATCTTCTTCATGTACTGAACTTATTTCCTCTTGAAGTCTCTTTGTCTATTTGATATAGCGGTTGTCATATACCATTGTGATTGCCTTTTTGGTTGAGTTGTGGTGACAACATTAGTCTTTGCACAAGAGGAGGAGTTTGCTTGTCTTTGAGCCTGTTCTTCCATGATGGAGTGCTTTTGGAACATAGAGCCCTTGACACATACAACATCTTTTTTGCTAAGATTAGTCCTAGAAGAACTATGAGAAAGTGTGACATCTGGATTTGTGAGCATGAAATTTTCTAATTCTAATGTAATGCATTGTTCGTGTACCCAAACTTGAAGAATTTGACTTCTTAAGTTCAAGTTGACTGCATGGTCATAAATCCAATCTTGACCTAGGACAAGTGGCTCTGTAAGGTCCACATCGTGACACGCTAGCATTTTGACTTTTATTGGAACATCTTGAAGGTAGATGGGAAGTTCCACCTCGCCCAAACAAGGGGTTTCCACACCTCCCAATCCTATGAGATATGCTTCTATGGGCTTGATGTCCACGTGCAGGTCTAGGTAGTATGAAAGTTTAATTGCACTAGTTGCTGCACCTGAGTCAACCAATGCTCTCACAGTCCTTACACTCTTTCCTTGTCCTACCTCTATGGTCACAAAGGGGCATCTGTCAATTATTCGAGAAGTAGTTAGGTCCGATTTTTGGCACATGTCCATGTGATATTTTGGAGCTTTTGTGTTGACATCTAGGCCTAATCGCCGTAAATTATTTCTTCTGATGCGCTCTCTAGCCTCTGCTTGTGCTTCTTCTCTAACCCTTAACTCCTCTTCTTTTCGCTTCTTAGCAGTGTTGAGTCTCATTAGCATGTCTTATGTAAGAGGTTCTTAATATAGCTTGACTCTGCATCCACTAATATAGTTTGGTAAGATATCACCTTCTAAAGTGGCCAATTGAACTGCACCACTAGTGGAGATTCTATTAATGATCATGGGTCCATATCCTCGTTTCTCCAATTTTCGGGCATGCTGCTTTAGTGTGTAAACCAGCACTAGGTCTCCTTCTTTCAATCCTTTGTCTTTGATGTGTGCATCAAAGTATGCCTTTTGTCTTTTCTTTGCAGCATAGATGCCTGCGGCCGCTCGTAGCCTCGTCTCACCCAAGCATTCCAGATCAAATATCCTGGAGGAGAACTCGTGTCCATTCCACTCGTGCTCTTGTGCTACCTTTAAAGTTGGGATTAGGAAGTCTAATTGCAGCAGAACATTCTGTCGAAAGACCATCTGAAATGGAGTGGCATTGAGTACCGTTTTGTAGGCAACTCGGTACGCCCAAACAGCATGATGAAGTTGTTTGTCCCAATCAGAGCGTTTATTATTTACGAGTTTTGTCAATATGTTACATAGGATCTTATTTGTTCTCTCGGCTTGTCCGTTAGCTTGTGGATGATAGGGGGCTGACTTCTTATATATCACCATGAATTCTTGAAGTAGATTTTCAATGAATTCGTTCAAGAAGTGTGTACCTCTATCACTTAGTAACTCTATTGGTAACCCGTATCTAGTGAACACGTTCTGGAATAAGAACTTAGCCGTCGTTTGAGCATCATTCTTTGTTGTGGCTTTTACTTCCACCCACTTGGTAAGGTAATCAGTGGCTACAATAATGTATTCTGCATGGGATTTTCTATCTAGGGGGTTAATAGGACCCACAAAGTCTATGCCCCACTTTGAAAATGCACGTCATCCCATCATTGGCCTCAAAGGCATCTCATCTTTTCTAATCGGATATTGTGCACGTTGGCATGTGTCACATTTCTTTACATAGGTATGTGCATCCATATGAAGGTGGGCCACCAAAGTCCTGAGAACAGAATAGTCTTAATCACTCGATCAGGACCAGAATGTCCGCCTGCAACACTGTTGTGTGCAGTTTCTAAGACTTTCAGGTAGTCCGATTCATGAACACACAGTCTTAGGTAACCATCTTTGCCTCTCTGATATAGGTTGTCTCCAATTAAGGCATAGTCCAGAGCCTTTTGCTCCATGCTTCTTCTTCTTGCTAGACTTGTCTCATTGGGTAACGTTCCTGACCTCATGAATTCTACCAATGGAGCACTCCATTCTGGAATTAATGACATGTGATAAAGAGTAGCATGCTCCACTGGGGGTCTCTCCTGACACATTGGACAATTCTCAATCCACTCCTGTATTTCTTTGTCCATGCTAGGCCAATACACTCCTAAACGTTTTAGATTCTGCAATGTTCGTTGTTTAGAGTAGTGATTTCCTAGGAGTCCCTCATGGGCTTGTTGCAACCAACTATTATGTTCGTCGTCCTCGGCACAAGAAGCTACGACTCCCTCTGTATCTTGTTTGTACATGCTCCCTAACAATATTTGATATTTTTGTGATCTTACTACTTCTTCTTTGTTCGTTTTCACATTTTTATTTGCAGGGCTGAAGGTTAGGACTGGTACCAACTTATTTTCCCATTTAGGAACAACTTCTAAATTGAACAGATAAGCATCAGGCAGTTCATCAGACACTCCTTGTGGTGAGTCTCCTGAAGTGATGCGAGAAAGGTGGTCTGCCCTAAGGCGGATCCTACCTTTCCTGACAACAACTTCAAAGTCATATTCCATTAGCAAGAGGAACCATCTTACTAAGCGGCCTGTATTGCAAGGTTTATTGACCAAATATAGTAAATCTTGATGATCAATAAAAAACTTGAATTTATTGGCCAATAGATAGTGTCTAAACTTCTTCACGGCATATACCATGCCTAAGCCTTCTCTTTCGATTGTCCTATAGTTTCGTTCAACCACATTTAACTGCCTACTAGCATATGCTATCGGCAAATCTAGGTTTCCTTCACACGTGGGTTGTGCTAGCACACATCCGATGGCATGATTGGAGGCATCTACATGGACATGAAAGGGTTTGCTCCAATCCGGAGTGGTCAATATTGGTGTTGTGCACAAACGTCTTTTCAGCTCATTGAAGGAATTCTCGCATTCCTCATTCCACTCAAAATTTGTCAACAACCCATATAGAGGTTTAGCTATGATGGCATACGTGTGGATAAACATACGGTAATATCCACAATGGCCCATGAAGGCTTGTACCTCTTTAACATTCCTTGGTGTTGGCAACTCTGCTATGGCTCTCACCTTGTCTTCATCTCTTGATATCCCATTTTTAGAAACAATGTGACCTAAGATTTTACCTTGTCGTACCATGAAAACACACTTCTCTGGGTTCAGACAAACTCGATATTCTCTACACTTGTTGAAAATTTGCCTGAGCTCAGGAATGTGGTATCTTCTCTGTTGGGGATGCACACATAAATCATCCACATATACTTCTAAGCTCTTCCGTAAGAACTCTTTGAAGACATGACACATGAGCCTTTGGAATGTTGCAGGTGCATTAGTGAGAACAAATGGCATCACATGAAATGCAAAGATTCCCCATTCTGTGGAAAAATCCCTTTTGTGTTGATCTTTGGGGGCAATGTCTACTTGGTTGTAGCCTGAAAATCCATCAAGGAAGCTATAAACTTCCTTGCCTACAACACACTCCAATAAATGTTCAGTGATTGGAAGTGGATAACTATCTCATATCGTAGCGGCATTAACCTTTTTAAGGTTAATACACACTCACAACTTTCCATTCTTCTTGGGCACCACCACAATGGGGGACACCCATTCAGTATGCTCGATCTCATAGATAAATCCAGCTTCAATCAACCTATCAATGGCACAAGTGCGTGAGTGAAAGCACACACGTATGCACACACATACACACACGCACACAAGGTAAGAGCAAAGAGTGGAACAATGGAAAGCTTCGATTACAAAAGAAATCTCTTACAAAGCTCAAAACTACAACAAGACAACCTCAAAAATGAGCTCTCCAGCCCTTTTTATAGTTTTTTGAGTGGTTTTAGCCTGCCCAGACCTAGTGTCCGACCTAGTTAAAAAATAGGTTCCAGGGCTTATTTGGGGGCTCAAACGGAGTCTAAAAATTATGAAAATTGGTAGGATGGTACTTCTAATACTCCTCAAGCTCGAGGATTCCTCAGCTTCAACAAAATGGAGTTGAAAAATCTAGAAAATGGTATTTACAATGGTTTTTAGTGATAAAAATCACTATTTTTATAGGGATTTGTTCTCAAAATTTGACAGGTGCTTCTTGGATCTCCCTACTTGCTCCTTCTTCTTGTGTGTTTGATTCCTTGATGCACTTCCGTGCTTTGTCCTTGACCTTGAGCTTCAACAAGAGTCCAAAGCAAAAACAAAATGGAAGCATGCAATGAAGGAAGAGATTGAAGCACTTGAGGAAAACAACACTTGGGATTTGGTGCCCAAGAATTCATCCATGAAGGTAATAGGCTCAAGATGGGTCTATAAACTCAAGAAGAATTCTGATGGTTCCATTAACAGGTATAAAGCAAGGCTTGTAGCAAAAGGCTTTGCACAAACTCAGGGAATTGATTATGAGGAGACCTTCTCTCCTGTGGCAAAGATGCCTACTATTAGGGTTTTTCTTAGTATTGCCTCTTCCAAGAATTAGAAGATACTTCAACTAGATGTAAAGAATGCATTCTTGAATGGTTGGATAACAGAAGAGGTATATATGGCACAACCACCTGGTTTTGAGAATCAAGTTTATCCTGATTATGTGTGTAAACTTAACAAAGCATTGTATGGTCTCAAACAAGCTCCAAGAGCTTGGAATTTCAGGCTTGTTTCATTCTTGCAGGACAAAAGGCTTTCAACCAAGCAAGGCAGATCCTTCACTCTTTATTAAAAAGAGTAATTCTGAGATCATCTACCTATGTGTATATATAGATGATATTATATTGACAGGGAATGATGCAGATTGTATGAAGAAGATCAAAGATCAGATGAGAGAAGAGTTCAAGATAAGTGATTTGGGTTCACTTACCTACTTCCTAGGCTTGGAAGTTGTCTACAAAGATCATGGTTTGTTTCTCATTCAAAGAAAGTACATTAAGGACATGTTGGCGAAATTCAAGATGCAAGATTGTAAGATTGCAAGTACTCCAATGGAGGTCAATCATAAATTGAGCTCACATGAAGGTGAACTCATAGAGGACATCACATCATATCAAAGTCTAGTGGGTAGTCTCAACTATGCCACATTGACAAGAGTAGATATATGTTACAGTGTGAGTGTGCTAAGTCAATTTATGCACACACCAAGGAAACCACACATGGATGCTACCAAAAGGATTCTCAAGTATGTCAAAAGAACCATAAATGAAGGACTTTATTATCCTTATGTATCTGATTTAGGGTTGAAGCTATTTTCTCATGCAGATTGGGCTGGCTCCAAAGAAGATAGAAGGAGCACTTCAGGTTATCTTACCTTTGCAGGTTCAAAGCTTATTTCATGGTCATCCAAGAAGCAACCCACAGTTGTTCTCTCTTCTACTGAAGCTGAATATAGAGGTCTTGCCATAGCTACACAAGAAGCTATGTGGATGAAGACATTATTCAAAGATCTTGGATTGGAGTTTAGAACTCCAACTATGTTTGGTGACAATATGAGTTCTATTCATTTGGCTGCTAATCCTATTTTTCATGCAAGGACTAAACATATTGAAGTTCACTATCACTATGTACGAGAGAAGGTTCTAAGCAAAGAGACTCAAATATCATATGTGTCCACTCATCAACAATGTGCAGATATTCTAACCAAAGCATTGGATGGTACAAAGCTTTGCAAATTCAAGGCTATGATTGGTTTTTAGGTAATCTTGGAAGATTGAAGACCTCAAGCATACTTGTCTTGAGGGGGAGCTGTTGGAGCAAGTCTATGACAAGCCTAAGTATTGGCTTGAGTCCCACAAAGTCATAGAAGAAGCCTTAAAATGAAGACAATGTAAAGTTCACTTGTGAACTACCTCTTGTAACTTTTGAAGACTTTACTTAATGTAAAGGTGAAAGAATCTTAAGTGGTTGATTCCACTTGATCAAAAAGGGAAAGAGGAGCCACGAATTCGTGATTTGTGGTAGATAGAGAATCAAATCAATCATTAATTCATTGCAGAGTGATTGAGGGAAGTTAGCCTCCCAAGATCAACTATAAATACATGGTAGTCTTAGTCGTGGTTATGTGAAGACCTCCAAGAGCTGAGCTTTATGCAATATCAAGGTGGGATTCCAAGGCACACATATGTATTGTAAAATCAATATTCTTTCATTTTCATGATCATTTGAGTTCATATTTCCATGTTCTTGTGAAGTGTACTACTCACTGCCATATCTTGCAGTTTTCTCAGTCAGATTGCAGAGATGGTTTCTCTGAGCTTGGTGCATGATTTTTAGTGATTTAACTTGGTAAAGCTAGCTCTGTAAGTCTACTATATGCTCACCATCTTTCATTTCATTTGGGTTTTGAAATATTCAGTTATGTTCAGTTGAAGTCAACCATGTGTGCTCATTTTCACTTCTCTGTCAGGTACCCGACTTTTTTACTCATCTTGTCATAGCTATTTCTCAGTTGTGTACTTACTTAAATTCAATAATTTAATGCTTCTTGGATTCAGCCTACTATCTAGTATAAGCATACAAATTTTCGTAATCATTGGATTTTTAAAGCTTGAGTTATGTGTATTTTTCTGCTCACTCGTCTCATTACTATAGCAGCCCGTGAAAATTGGGATGATGTTATCACTTGCCAAACATCATTCTCAGTGTGTGGTTCTTTATTTTTTATGAGATTACTCTTGAAAGTTAGCTCTTTAAGTAAACTAGAGTTCCTCAAGAGGAATTAAGCTAATTGCTGCTGTGATCAGAGAATTATGCAAAACACTAGACATGTGTATGAACCAAAATAGCAAGTTCTTCACCTCTGAGCTAACTCCAACTTATCTGTTTTGATCTATCTTTTTGAGAGTGATCTTCCAAGGTACATAGGGTGTCTAATACATCCATTGGCAAGCTAAAAGGGCCCACCATATACTCTTGGAGTTTATTTGGCTGGTGTAGATCAAGGATTTTGCAACACCTGTTCATCTTCAAGCACATACCTATCCATCTCTTCACACCTTCTTAGTTTTCACATTTTGATTACTTAATAAATTATCGATTGAGTTGATTTTCTGTACTTGAAATTCTATAGTTTTGAAATAGGCCTATCGCTCCTTTTGTGTCGCATCCAATTCCTTCTTTAATTGAATAGTGACACCTATCTCAGCATTCAATGCTTGTGCTTTGGTAAAAAGCTCCTCCTTTATAACTACCAATTCGGTCTCCCACTTAATAGCTTTGGCCGTAATTTCTTTACAAGTGTGTTCTTGCATGGTAGCTTTCTCGATTTGTTCTTCTAGTATTGAGCTAACAAGAAATAAATTTGAACAACATATGAAGAAAAACAAGTTTTATATTTAAAGCTCCTTGAAGAAAAGATATGAAGAATTGGATATGGTCGTGAATTCATTTTGAATTATAAAATAAAATTCAATTAAACGAGGCAAAATTTATCTATGAATGGGATAAGTAGTATATTTCTAGATTTTGTGCAAGTTCATTGCATGTAAATATTTACATGAAATGATTATTTAATTTAAAAGATCGAAAAGGAAAATTGCCTCTTGAAGTCCTAAATGATGATTTACATGAAAATTTCCTCTTGAAGTCCTAATCAAGTTTTTAGTTTGTATTTTGAACTTAGTGTCAACTATAGTTTGAATAAAAAGATTTTCTACTTGAGCTTGATTTCAAATTTTCATATGCGAAAAAAATCATTTGGACCATTTTTTTTTCAATGTGTTTGAGAATGTTTATCCAGAAAGAACATTTAATGCTACTTTTGCTTTTATAATATGAAGATCAACACATGGACTATTGGAGTTTGAGCTCTGTGGAAGAACGCGAACAACACAAGGAAGAAGAAGAAGATGAAGAAGATTGGAGCAGAACACACAATACTAAATGTATTACCAAGAGAATGTAAAAAGATAAATAACTCATTAGGGTTGTAGGCGTATATACAAGCCTGGGAAAAAACCTCCGAAAGAGGGAAAAAGGTGCCCAAATGGTCCTAGTGTATTCAAACACATCACTACTAAAATATATCAACAAATCCCCCCAAGGAGTGATGCGGTGAACAAGGAGCTGGAACTCATGTATAAGGAAGTGCCAATGTTATAACTTATGGAATATGTTGAACAATGCATTGTTGGAGTGTTAAATTATTAATGTATTAATGTGTTTTTGATGTTTTTGATATAGGAGTTGAAGGTTCGTGAGGAGCGTACAAAGGCATGAAAGGGCGAACATCAATAATCCGACATATAATTTATTTATTTTGTAAATAAACACGCGCGTAGAAGGTTCTATTGTTAGAAAAAATAAGAGAATTAATGGTTAGAATAAGGGTTGATGTTGACCGCAGTTTCTGTTATTGAAAGCAATGGCTTTCTGTAAAAGTTACCAACTTTTAGTTTCACGCTTGCTTTTCGAAGCCGCTCTCATGTAACCACTCTTTTCAATGTAATCAAAAAAATCCTATAAATACATGCACTCTGTGGACTGTCGAAATAGAGTGCATGGGGGGCGATTGCACCCAATATTGCATTCTATCTCGTCTCCATGCGTATTTATTTATCTGTGTATTTTCAGCATCTGTAACCTCTGTGTGCACGTGAGCAAGATCCTGACAACAGAATGTGAAGGAAATCAACTAAGCGCATCAGCTACAACATTAGCTTTACCAGACTGATATTGGATCATGGGTTTGAAATTTTGAATGAATGATGCCCATTTAAGATGCCTATGAGATATTAAGGCTGATTTAATAAATTCTTAATAGCCTCTTGATCGGTTTTAATTGAAACCTTAGAGCCCATAAGATAGTGTTTCCAAATTTGCAAAGCATGCACAACCGCAAATAATTCTTTATCATATGATGTTACAACTTATGGAATATGTTGAACAATGCATTGTTGGAGTGTTAAATTATTAATGTATTGATGTGTTTTTGATGTTTTTGATATAGTAGGTCAAGGCTCGTGATCCGCCTAATTCGCGAAGCGCATATGTACCATTTTCAAACATAGACGTCACTACATATGGCCTGAACCATCGTTTGGTCAATTTCTTCCTAGCATTGTATTGAATATCGAGTGTACTATTGTACACCAAGAACCAATCATCTACCTCAATCCTACATGGTCTAAGCCGATGATTTTTGTCAAAACAGATTTTAAATTTCAACCTTGAATCTTTTAACTTTTGGACTGCCTCTTTCAAATCTTCACTTCCTTCTTCTAACTGCTTTATTCTCAATGATAAAAGCTCTTCTCTCGTCATACCATCATCCCATGGGAGCCTCAACTATGTCACTATCTGAGTCTGGATGGGGAAGACTGGCTTCTGACAATACATCAATTCAGCAGGCATGAATCCTGTGGATCGAATGTAAGTCATCCTATCAGCCCATAATGCGAATGAAAGAAACCTAGGCCGCTCATCGCTGCAAGCCTTAGATAGAGGAAGGCGGGTCCTAAAATCACGGAGCTTCTTGTCTATATGTATTACCAATTGATGCTCTTTTGCTAGCTTAAGCTCTTCACATGCATAGGAGAAATGATCCTATGCGTCACACCATACACATCTCTTTGCCCCTCCAAACCCACCAATCGCTCCTCTCTCGAAAGGTCCAGTGTTTCTCTAAAATGTGGTGTCTGCTGCACAACAAGCTACACTGGAGGTGCAGTTTGAGGCACTACATAACCTGCATTGGTGGTGCAAGTGTCTGCTGCACAACAAGCTACACTGGAGGTGCAGTTTGAGGCACTACATAACCTTCCATGTTCAGAATTGGCATAGTATTTCTTTGTATCACGTCTGCATAACTAGTACTCGCTTGAGGAGGAGTGGGATCTTGATACCCCATACAATAGAATTTATTATGAATGCTGGCCATTTCTTTTGACATGGACGCTTGCATCGACATCAAATTTTCTATTTGTCTGCTTAGAATCTTAAGTTGTAGCTCTACTAGTGATCGTGAAGTGGATGCAACATTAGCAGAAGCTGATGCTGCATGCACGTTCGGAAGCGTTGGAAGTGGAGCCTCCCTAGGTGGTTGTGGAGGTACTAGTATCAACCCAAACCTCTTACCAGGCTCTTCTATCCTCCTCTCGACCTCAGTCTTGTCTTCAAGACTTAAGATCTTAAGGAAGGAAATGACTCGGTGAGGCTTCAATGCATCTAGATCAGCCTGTGGAAGTTGGGCATGTCTGATCAAGAATTCATTTAATAGATGAGTCAGGGAAGCAGTGGGTTTTGGCGAGTTTACCCATTGTAGGAACCCCTCTCTACTATGTTGGGAAAAATCTTCCAAATAAAACAACTTATGTAATTCTTTTCTAATTTCGGCCCAGGGTTTTGCTATGTGTGATGTAATAGATGCTAGGATAAACCCTGAAACTACTTGTGTGAAGTAATGTGCAAACACTTCTTCAGGTAGACCATAGATCCATGCCTGTTCCTCAAATACATCTAGGTATTCAGTCACATTCAGACCCGTAAACTTGCCTTTCTCTCTCAAAACTGCTTGGACTACACGAGCCCCCTGCTTCTCTATCACTAATTCCTTGAATATATCCTCCATCTCTCTTCTCTAGTCTGACCTAGAATGTAGAACGAGGTCCAGTGTAAGTGGCTCTACTATCTCTCTTAGCTTAGAGTACAGATCAGAGAAGAAACTCGATGGGTCACAAGCTAGGAGATGAAAGTCAATCTAATCGCTCTCTTCTAGGCCAAATCTGGACTAACTATTCTCTCTTTAATTCCCAAAATTTCAATGTGTTTTTCCCCTCTTTCTTACGATGTTTTCCTAATGTTTTGTCTAAGCTATGAAATCAACAAATCCCTAGTCTAAGTAGGAACAAAAATGCACAAGCGTAACTAAGCTAATGCAGATTGTGAATGCTCATAATCAGGTAACCAAAGAATCTTTCTGTTCAAAGTGTGTATGTGAAGCAATGTAAAAACTCATAGAACCTGAAATGCTGGTACCTGGAATTTCTGATCTGGCGCCGAGGTTCCTGTGTGTCTTCTCAAGGAGTGGGTGATGCGTCAAGGATCACCGGGCAACCGCCTCGCTTTACGCCAGGTTCAGGTGTCGGGAAAGAGTTAGGTGATGGGAAGAGCCGGTGCGGGGTTGGATTAGGCTCCTAGTGTTCGCCATTCCCACGTTCGGCGAGCGGCGTCTGCACGCTGAGCACCTCACCCTCTCTCTAGTGTAGCGATCGTCCTAAGGCCCCTACCCTCTTGGAAGAGACGAGCGAATGTGTGTATGCTCAAGACCGTAGGCATTGGGAGTGAGAAAATCCAAGTACCATCCTAAAAAGTGGAAGTCACAGGATCGGGGTATAGACAAAGCTCAATAATACAATGGAAATGCCACTGAAGTCGTCCAATAAAATCTCAGTAATACAAAGATCCCCACTACAGTGCGGGTCGGTGATACAACAAATCACTACAGTGTAATAGGGTAATATGATATACTGCCGCTACAGTGCAAATTGGCCAAATATAAGGTAGGCCTCCGGCTACAATGCGAAAATGCGTCCACGATCTTCGGTTTCAGTCTTTGCGGATGGATCCTTCCTTTACTTTATGTCTTCGGTCTTCAAACAAAGCTTCTTTTCAAGTCTTCTCGATAAAAGCGTTTCTTCTCTTTACTTCAGAATCCGCACAAAAACTTGGAGAAGAGATCCACAAAGAAGTTCGACGGGGTTGTACACTTTACTTCGGTCTTCAATCAATTTCTCCACTTCATATAATCTCTAAAATCATCAATCCGCCCAGCCTGGAAAAAAGAACCACGAAAACGTCCATGGGGAGGGGGGTAAAAACTCAATAGAACATTTCAGAACGTACGTTAAAACCTTTATGAAAACTTATATTCTTTTATGGTCACAACCATTTCCAAATTTCTAACTATGGATGCGAAACGGTAAAAGGGAAAACATGCCATTTGAAATTTAGACTTTGAAGTAAATCATTTTAACTTGATGTTATTTGCAACTCATTTTGTTATTCATATGAAAGATCTCCAATATCTATGGGAAAACCTAGAACTCCTTAATGTGCTCGAGTAACGTCATCCATATACAAGCACTCATTCTGCATTCGGGTTATAGTGATTGATACTTTTTTTTCATTGAGTCCATTTTCTACATGACCTGTATTCAATGTTTTCCAAAGCACCATAACAAGTTACTTTCATTTCTAGAAAAATTTTCTTTTGTTTAGCATTTTATAATGTAATGACTCTCTCCACATTACTTATATATAAAAATGTCGAGTCCACGTCTCTTATAACAGAGATGTCTTGCTAACCATTCTACATAACGTATCATTATGTATCTTTGTGGAAAAACAAAACTGTCTGAAATATCATGCATAGAATTAGAAGCTTTGAATTTATCTCTATGTATTCTTTCTCCTTTTCTCTACGCAAATGATTTCTCCACCGACTTCAACCGCGCAATATCTTTTCCCTTCATCACGTTTTCGATCTCCATTGATCTTCACCTTTGCCATTTTGGTTCTACCCCTTTCTGTACATCTCTCTCTCTCTACCATCCCTCCTCTCTCTCTCATGCCTGAGAGCAGCGCCATCCATCTGTGCTTCGTTCTACTGTTAGCATCATCTCTCCCCCCTCGGTATCATTCGTGCGATGTCTGTAGTTAAAGAGTTATGTATGAACTTATGCATGGCCTTGATTAAGCATGACTGGCATATTGTCAACACTTATTGAGAGTTTTTCTTGGCACATTCAAAGTTTATGAAGCTGTATTCGAATATGTGATTTAGATTCGGTCCTCATGACGATGCTCCCTTTCCCGTTTGTAAGGAGCATTCGAAAGTATTGCAGAACGTAAATCCTAATTCTCCAAGTTCCCTTTCTCTCTGAGATATTCGGCGGCACTATGTATTCTAAGGTCTCCCATAAGGAAGCTTAAAGCTCGTAACACAGTCTTGGAACAAAGAGAGATGGTGTGTGTCTTTTCAATGTACTATCGTAAAGTATGAGCAAGAAGATGAATTAACAGAAAAGGACAAGAAGCATACTTGGAAAGAAGAATCACGAAAACGTCCATGGGGAGAAACAAATGAAGCTTGGCCCTCTATTTATAGGTTGCCCCCTTCTAGGACATCCTTCTAGATTCTTGTAACCTTCTCTCAAACTTTCTAATTCCAGAATCATCTTGCATGACCATTTTCTATTTTGGGAAAATCACACCCCTTATTTCTATTTTTTATTTTTCTCCTTTTTATTTTTCCTAGAGTAAGGTTTTAGTTTCACACTGTATATACAAATTAATTTTCTAAGGGTTTGGACTTAAGATAAATGTCAATTCCAAGGGTCTAAGTTAGGGTTTTTGGTCAAGAAAATTAGGAGTTTGCCTACAATTAACTCAAGCATGTCAATTCAAGGGTTTATTTACAGTTATGGCAAAAAATGTTAGGGTTTCTAAGGATCTAGGTTCACTTTTCATGGGGTAAACTCATGTTTTCAGGGATTTTCAAGGGTCAAACCTAGGGATTTATGGGTAAAAAATTAACTAGTTACACACACATGTCTAATGTACATATTTAGCATAGTTTTGCATCGCACAGTCAGTCAAATTGGCCAAAACATGCATAGAATATACCCCTCTCTCGATCAAAACATCACACAAAACCCATAAATCAATGAACTTTGAAAAAGAAATCATGCACACTTCCCTGAGGGATTTCATCCCGACAACGCTAGCTTTGCATAAGCGACGAGACCCGTTTTTTTTATTGGGGAGCATCGCTATGCCCCCTATTTCTATTAGTGCCATTGAAATTGTTGAACCTTCCTCTTGAGTAGCCATAAACTCCTCTGTTGTAGCCTCCACCTCTTTGATTCTTGGAATTCCTAAAGCAATTCTGAGTTGTGTGATAAGTTGATCCATAAATAGAACAAGGTTTAGAGTCTTGGTGTCTCCCCCTATCTTGTCTTCCTCCTCTGCCTCTACCTCTACCATGTCTTCCTCTACCTGCATAGTTAACTTGGTGTGTACCTGCTTCATCATCCACTTTCTTTCCTTTCCCTTTGTTGTCTTTGGCTTTGTTTTTATCAGTTCAAAAAGGAGAAGATTGATTACCTTTGGAACCTTCTCTATTCTTCATGAGCCTGGCCTCTTGAGTAAGTAGTTGTCCCATAAGTGTATTGAAATCTGGTACATGCATATCTATGTATAGATCCATTGCTATAGTAAAGGCCTCCCACTTGTCATCTGCCTTCAGACCATTGATGACTTGCTTTACAATTTGTTCATCTATTACTTCTCCAATGCTTCCTAGTTGATGAACAATATCTTTGATGTTTGTGACATAATCAATCACATTTTGCTTGGAAGATTTCTTGAGTGTTGTGAAGTCCAACCATAGTTGGTTCTTTGTGGCCTTTGTGCTAGAAGAGAAGTAGGCTTCAAGTGCATTCCACAATTCCTATGATGTTTTAAAACTTCTAATGTGAGGCAACAAAAAATCTGAGATAGAGTTGAGGAGATAAGATCTTGCAAGTGCATGCTTGGAGCACATGGAACTTGGCATAACTTCATCTCTAGCTATATAACCATATAGATTCTTGCCTTGAAGATAAGCTTCCATCCTTAAAGACTAGGCTCAGTAGTTACCTCTATCCAATTTGTCAATTGATGAAGGAAATCCATATGTCATGTTGTCCAACCTTGCTCTGATACCATTGTGAGGATGGATTTATACTTGATGAGGATGAAGTGGTGCTAGAGAAACTTTGCACTATACCAGCCAAATGAACTCCAAAGATATGTAGTGGGCCCTTTTAGCTTGCCAAAGTATGTATTAAACACCCTATGTAACTTGGAAGATCACTCTCAAAAAGATGAATAAAAACAGATAGGTAAGAGTTGATCCAAGATTAGAAAACTTGATATTTTTGTTTCTACACCTTTTCAGTGTTTTGAATAGTTCTCTGAGCACAACAACAATTAGCTTAACTCCTTTTGGGGAACTCTAACTAACTTAGTTAGATAACAATCATGAGTGGTTTCATTAAAATTGATGGACTACATGCAGAGAAAGGAGTTTAGCAAGTCACAAGTCCATCCCGACATTCACGGGGTGCAACATTCATCAGACCACTGAGGAAAGATATGCTAATATCTGACGATCCCAAGAAGCAATGCTAATGAAACTTTGTAGATTATAATAGATAGTATGCTAATTCTATCGTGCTTTAAATCATGGCAAATGATCAACTACACACTAAGAACAAGCTCTGTGAAAGTTGTTGCTCTGATGGAGTACTAACAGAGAAGTAAAATGAGAATATAATGATCATATATGTATTCAAACATGTACAAATACAATATCATTGGCAACCATAAATTTCTCAATGTGTGAGAGGTGAATGGGTTATGAGATGAGCTCTCACTTCACAATAAAACTCACCCAAAATGATCTCATGGGCTTGAGATAATATGTAGGTCTTTTGATCTCCTTTTTATAATCATGTTTGGAGCCAAGGTTTGGGTTCAAATTCAAACTTCTACCTAAAAGGTGAATCCTAAAGTGTAGGATAGATTCCCTCATCAATCAACAGCTCATTGATTTGTGATTTTAGAGCTTCCTAACTCCACGTGGGTGTAAACCACTTTTACAAGGATAAATATGAAGGATTTTTAGAAGAGACTCTTCATATGTAGTCTTGCATAGGTTATGCCAATAAATCAAGCATAAGTTAATCAACCAAGTATGTGGGCTTGGGTTTAATTGCACTAGCAACTATACACTGATGTTGTATCCCATGTTCAGCTAGAAATGCATGAAAGTGAGAGGACATATATTCCCCCTTTGATTATAATAGAGGGTTCCCATTTTACATGCTGATAGATTCTCAGCCGAAACCAAAAACTCTTTCAAGCACATAAGCACCTCGAACTTTGCCTTCAATGGATATACCCATGCATGCCTCGAAAAATCATCGATGAAAGTCACGAAGTAAATGATAGTGTCCAAAACAGGGTGTCTGCATAGGACCACAGACATCACTGTGAACATGCTGTAATTTTTTAGTAGCTCGGATTGAACCATCTTTTTGGGAATGAGGGATGCTGCATTTTGCCCAAAGTACAACCTTCACAAACATGTTCACCAGTCGCCTCTAGTTTGGGCAGAGGACACCATTTCAAATTTCTAGAAGCATAGAAAACTAGAAAAATTCAGATGATCAAAGTGTGCATGCCAAAGCTTTGCATCAGACATAGATTTTTCATAGTCTATGAGTTTATACAACCCACGACATAAAATGCCAGAAACAATAATCATATCGCCATTTCATAGACCATGAATTGTACATCTGGCATCAACAAATCTCACAACCAAGCGAATGTTGGCTAAAGCTAAAACTGATAAGAGATTCTTCTTGATCTCTGGCACAAATTAAAGCATCTAACAATGTAAAACTGGATTTCCTTTCATCATCAAATGAAGAGTGGAAGCAAAACTCTGATATGAATTGGGAAGACCATTCAAAGCAGTTTGCACAAGTGGATCATATTCAACCTAGAGGTATGTCCTATATGGGCTGAAACATTGGTACCTATACTCATACATTGATTGAGTTATATGATCAACACATCTTCAATGCCATCTACATCACCTTCAATAATTTTATTTGTAGGTGTAATAGGACATTTTTCAACACCCTGCACAATATTCTAGAGTCCTTTTGCAACCAATGCATGATGCATCCTACAAGCCCATAATGGGTAATTGGTACCATCCAATTTATCCTCAATAGCCAACATATGGAATACATAATTGCTTTTAGCCATGGCCATTGAGTAAAATACCCTGATGCAGAAAAATGATTGTATCTCAAAAACTTGGACAGAACTACCCTATAGAGTTTCGTTAAATCCTTAATAGACTTTGAGGCACTTATACTGGCGATCTAAAACTTGTATATATCTTTGGCACAAAAAGATAAAATTTCTTGCATAAGCACTGTGATAGTGTCTTCAAAAGCCAAAACCAGCTCAGATTGCGATTTGAACACCACAAAGTGAAGCCATTTTGAAATCCTAATCGCCCTAAGTACGCTCACCTGTTTTCGTGCGATTCTAAGACTATGACCGGAGGGGTGTCAATGAAATAGTAGAGGAAGCGATGACCTACTATGATACCAATTGTTGGATTTTGAGGTGTACAGAAGCATGCAAACAACACACAAATGAAGAAGCTTGGAGCAGAATGCACAATACTGAATGTATTATCAAGAGAGGATGTGCAAAGATAAGTGACCCATTAGGTTTATAGGCCTATATGGGGGGGGGGGAGAAAAACCTCCTAAAGAGGGAAAAATGTGCCCTGACAGTCTTAGTGTGTTCACACACATCACTACCTAAGAATTACACAGAATAGAGAGAGAGAGAAGAGTGTGAACACAAGATTGGGTACAATCTCTCCTCACATACTTTGATGGATGAGTCTATTAGAGTATGTGTATTTATAGGTATTTCTCATTACATCTTGAATAGAAGACACATGAGGGTGGTACTTTGAAAAGCATGCATTTAAGAAAACTTGCTTTATTTACAAAATCATCGCTTTGTAGGCGATCTACTACTTTTATATAAAATATCTAAAATACTATCTTTTAACTATCTTAAAAAATGTATGAATAAGACCATGTGCATTCACAACCTCATAATTCTTAACTTGATAAATAAAAACACAATCACATTAAAGGCCTCAAGATAGTAACATCCATATAACATTCCATTATTCCATAAAGTATAACCAAAGTACTTGAATATAGGTTAACTACTTTAGTACGAAGTTGGATGATGACATGCCCATGTTTGACTCTTCAATAATGTTGGTGAACTCCTAGGCTGATTTCATGACAAAGAATTACTGTAAAATAGTTTAACTACGTAAGTGGGAAGTTGGATGATGAATGGCATGTCCATGTTTGACTCTTCAATATATAGAATGAATTGTTGCAAGTCGGACAAGATGATGCTTGAAAGTGCCATGTCTTCCAAGCTACACTCAATGATGAAGCTCTCAGATAGATGATTGAGTTTGCCCCTAATCATTTTGCAACTTATCATGATCTACACACAATATTTCTATGAAATTTGGGGAAGCCAAAAGAACCGTACAATTATTTATCGAATTGCAATATATGGTCCAAAAACCTAGTAAGACAGTTTCAAACTATGCCTCCCTATTTCAAAGCACTTTGAGATAGATTCCATATGGAGAATGCACTCTGAGTGATGTGGTGCATGAGCGTTTTATTAAAGGTCTCAACCCCAAGTTGAAAGTAACAAAGTATACATGTATCCCAAAAGATGGACTCCTGACAAGACCACATACATCACTATGAATAAGCTAAAGTTTCCTTGTAGTGTGTGTATAACTATCTTTTGGAAAAGAAGCATGATGCATTTTTCCAAGAATCAAACCTTCACATGCATGCTTTTCAATGGACTCAAGTATTGGAAAACAATAATCATGTCCTTCTTATGCAACTAAAGCAAACTATTGAAGTCCAATGACCAAAACGAGCATGCCAAAGCTCCATTTCAACCATGGAGGAAGTATGAGCAACCAAGGTATTTGAGGCAGCCCACTTGTATGTATCCAAGCAATACAAGCCATTGCGTAATGTACCGGACATCAAGATAATATCAACCTTGCTAAAATCATGAACCATACACTTATCATAAAAGTGTACATAAAGTCCAACTTTGACAATCAAATTAATTGAAACTAAGTTCTTGATATTGGGTATATAGAATGCATTTTTCAAGAGAATCACACCTCCATTTGCAAACATAAGCCCAATTTCTCCTACTCCAATGATAGGATAAGAGGCAGTTTTTGCATACAACACATTTCCTCCTTTTGGGTACATGTTTCAAAGATGAAAAAAAACCTTATGCATGAGGATATGTGCTGTGAAGCACCACTATAAAAGAACCAATTAGAATCACCCTCACTCAGAACCATACATTTTAAGTGCAATGATGCACCATAATGACATTTAATAACACATTCCCAAAACTTTTGAGCCATGTTGGCTTCATCATTCTTTTCATTTGAATAATTTTAAGGCAATAGACATGCAAGATTCCTTCTTCATCTCATGGCACTTAACAAGCTTTCTACATTCATCAATAGTATGAACCAACCTTCTAACAATATTTGCATTTCTTCTTCTTCTTTTACAAATCAACATCATTAGAAGAATGAGTGGAAGAGTATGGTTTAGGCTTTGGTTTTCATGAGCCAAAGCCAGAACATACTTGCTTTTCCCTTTTTGTGAGATAGCAAGTGCTTATGTTCCGTAAATCAATATACTCTTGTTCACTCTAGATTGATCTTCTTGAAAAAGAAGAGACAACCTCATCAAATGCATACATATTTGGATTCCCTTTTGCAACCAAATAGATTGTAGTGTCAAAGTTTTGAAAAGATTGTGGTAATCCTTTCAACAGTGTATAGATGAGTGATGAATCTAGAATATTCCCATCTATGTTTGCCACTTTCTCTTTTGAGTCCTTGATGTGTTTCAAATACACATCTAAAAACTCATTTTTAGCCATACATAAATCCTCAAGTTTCTTCCTCAAGCTACTTTCTAGTCTACGTTGCTTAATTCCTGAAGACCAATTCCTCAAGGAGACTCTAAATCTGATGGTACGAGCGGGACTATTAGTTGATGGCCATTTATGCTCCTCCTTGATAACCTAAGTGTGAATGGGTGTACTACACATTTTGGTGTTGGGGAGATCTCTGGCATGAAAGTAGTGCCTCTTGGTTGCACACAAGGAATCTATCCTCTCATTCTCTTTGATAGAGGTGTTGATGCTTCTCTACTTGTGAACTATTGAATCCTATTTCAAGATAAAGCTCTCTGAATAAGCAAGCACATCCCATGCCTACCTTGATGTACATCATGACCTAATGCATGGAGTTATATGATGCTTCATATAAAGCACAATCAATACAAGAGCTTCAACATCTTTGCCATCCCTTTTAAGTTGCTCTTATCTAGGTGGAAAAAGAGTAACCCATGTATTTGAAATAAAAGCTCCATCTATGATAGTAGGCTATAAAGAAGAAGAACCTAGGGGTCATCGCTCTACATCTACTACTATGCTCCAAAGTTTGTTCTTTAAAATGGGGCTAAAACCCAAGTGTGAATGGTGGAAATGCTTTATGTCTACTGAAAATTAATGTTTTATGCTCTAAAGTTGATCTTCATCATTAAAAGTGTGCATGCACTGCGGTGCAAAAAAAAACAAAACTTGAGAAGGAGATGAACCGAGTCTGTGTGTAGAAGTGCAAGAGAGACACAAAAAGCACACACAAGGAGCACAAATGTAGCAATACACACAAAGAAGATAGATGGTTGGAATATCTATTTCTATTGACGATGAACATAGCAAAATTAGGAGTCAAATAATATTCCTAAGTTCAAAGAACCACCACATATGTGTGTATCATGCAATATGTTGTAACATGGGGAATCAACTCTAGCTAGAACTAGAGTAAAAAGTGCCTTTATATAGGGAGAACATTCACATTAAAAGCAATACTTAAGGAACACATAAGTGTAACAACTTTCATGATGAAATGGAGAACTAAAAATCCATTTTTAAACCTAAATTTTGAATAGTATCACAAAAAATTATTAAAAGAATAAACATCACAATTAGATAAAATAACTTTTGGGAAACCATGATGTAGAAAAGTAATATTTAATAAATAACTTAAAGGCTTGAGATGCAATTTGTGTTGTTTTATAGGGAAGAAAATATGCATGATAGCAAAATCTATAAATAATTGTCCAAATCATCTTATTATGAGAGGATGTCATAGGAAGAACAATATAGAATCCTTAAAAATTTGTTCCCATGGCTCAATGAGAAAAGTTAATACAATTAATAATAAAAATTATTTATCATGGTAATGTTTAACAAGGTGACACATAGTGCATTCTGAAACATACTATGCAATATCCCTTTCCATATTAAGCCAAAATAACAAATCTTTAAAAGTTGAAAACGTGCCTTCTATGTCTCGATGACCCATATAAGTTGGTTTGTGCATCACCTTCATAAAAATTCTTAAAAGAACGAGTGATACATAATCTTTGTTCAAATTACAAGAAAACATTATGAAAAGGGTAATGAAAATCAATAGATTACAAAATTCTAAAAAGCAATCCATTGCAAATGAAAAGTAGAAATATGAAGCATAAGTAGGTATCATATAATCAAATGAATGAATGCTAATAGCAAAAATATTCTGGACACAAACAAGATGTGATTGTTATGATGGAAATCAACTAAGAGTTTTGAGGAATATAGTAGCTTTTCCTAGTTGATACTGAATAATAGGCTAAAATTTTGAATAAAAGAAGCCCATTTGATGTGTTGATTGAAACCACTCATTGACTTAATAAATGTTTAATAAAACATTGATATTTTGTAATTAATACTTATGAATCCGTAAGATAATGTTTGCAAATTTTTAATGTATGCACAACACCTAAAAGTGTTGGAGTTTGAGGTCTGTAGAAGCATGCAAACAACACAAGGAGGAAGAAGAAGCTCGAAGCACAACACACAATATTGATTTTATTACCACTAGAATGTACAAAGATAAGTGACCCATAGGGTTATAGGTATATATACAAGCCGAGGAAAAAAACCTCCTAAAGAGGGAAAAAAGTGCACTATTGGTCGTATTGTGTTCATACACATCAATACCTGAATTTATGAACAAATCCCCCTAGGAGTGATGTGGTGAACAAGGAGTCGGCACTCATGTATAAAGAAGTTCCAAGCTATGTGGAATCAATCCACAAAAGGAAGTAAGCCCAAAGCTTTGTGGAAAGCTTCAAACTTCTCCCTAGGCAGGTGAAAAGGGCTACAAGGTTTTCCTATGTGGGCACATATGCCAAACTAATCTCTCTAGCAGAGAACCTCTCCCTAACATAATGATAGTGCACTTGAATGTGCATAGTGCGAGCATGGAACATAGGGTTCCTCACAACTACCAATGCACTCTGATTGTCAGTGAAGATGGTGGCACAAGACTAACCAACACCCAAATCAGCCATAAGGCGTCTAAGCCACACACACTCAACACTCATTGTGAAAGTTACCCTATACTCGGCCTCACAAGTGGAACTGGTCACAATAGGGTTCTTCTTTCTCAATCAAGATATGCATGAGCTACCAAGCATGAAGCAAAAACCACTAGTGGACACACGAGTGTCATAGCAACCAACATAGTTAGAATAAAAAAAAAGCATGTAAATCTGGCAATAATGGTCCTCCCCTTGGGATAAAACAATCCAAGTAGCGAGGTACCATTCAAGTAGAAAAAGATGTGGTTAGGTGCTTGCCAATGCTTGACACCTGGGCAATGCATAAACGTGCTCATCTATGAGATAGCAAACTCAATATGTGAACGAATAATGCATAAGTAAATCAAGCATCTAGCAACCTGTTGATAGAGAAAATCATCAAATGCATCTCTAGCATCATGAAAACGCAATTGTAAACTTGTCTCCATAGGGGTGGCAATAGGTTTACAGTCTTCATGGCGAAAGCACTACAATAATGTGTCAGTATATTTTGTTTCACACAAACCTATTCTGCCATCAACGTGCATAAATTGAATACCCAAATAATGGTGCAAATGCCCCAAATCTAACATCACAAATGAGGCATGCAGATGAGCCTTAAAATCACTAATATGCTTCTTATGAGGACCAGTGAACATCATGACATCAACATACACAACAATGATGAAAAGCACATCATTTGCACACTTAATATATAAGGTTCTCTCATTTGGACTATTCTCAAAACCATGTGCAATTAGGTAGACATGTATCTTTTCATACCACACACGTGGTGCTTGCTACAAACCATATAATGCATTTTTCAACCTACACACTTGGTTTTCATGCACTTTCTACACAAAGACATAGGGCTGAAAAACATATACTTCTTCATGCAAGTCACCATTCCAAAATGTAGTTTTAATGTCCAACTTATGTACATTCCAACCATGATGAGCTGCAAGTGTACAGATGCTATGAACAGTAGTCATTCAACATGTAGCAGCAAAGGTCTCATCAAAATTAATGCCTCTTTCTTGAGAATAACCCTTTGCAATGAGCCTAGCCTTATACCTATCAACTGTTCCATTAGGCTTACACTTCAGCTTGTATACTCACTTGGTGCTAATGGCCTTCGTGCTAGGAGGCAAGTCACATAAAGACAAGGTACTATTTTTCATAATAGCATCATATTTTGATTACATAGAAGCCATCCAATTTTCAAAATTATGTGCTTCATCAAACAAAACAAGCTCATTCTCAGCATAGAGACTACGGGCAGCCATATCATAGCAATCTAATGCAAAACAAGCACTATGAGAGCATGATATGATAGAGGTGCATCTAATTTGCTATCTGCAAAAGTATGCGCTAGCCATTTCGGAACAATTTTTGCCTTGTCTATATCATTTCTCTCATCGAGTGCATCATGTAAATTTACATAAAAACAAAAAGATCTGCATTATCACATGAAACCTGTAAAGGCTAAAACATTACCTCATTTGGACCAGCACTAGATTTTCCATCTGTAAAAAGAGGCAACAAAGTGTCATACATGTCTTTCAAGCTAACTGATGTCTCCTTAGTAGATGAAAGTAATTGTTGAATAGCGTCTTCCACAAAAACAACATTATGGCTAACCAAGATGCATTTAGTCTATGGCTAATATACATGACAATCTTTTCTTTCAAAATTGTACGCAACAAAAATACATTTCACTACTTTGTCATCAAATTTCTTGTGTTTTTGTTTAGGCATGAATGCATGTGCTACACAACCAAAAACGTGCAGGTGAGCAACAGATGGCTTGTGACCATGCCAAGCCTCATATGGAGTGATAAACTAAAATGCTTTAGCGGTACAACTATTAAGTACATATGCTACACACATAACAACCTCAAGCCAGAAACTATGTGGTAAAGCCATAATTTTGACCATATACCTCGCCATCTCCATGATTGAACTATTCTTCCATTCAGCAAATCCATTCTGTTGAGTGCATACGACACTGCACTGATGTTTTATCCCATCTTTAGCCAGAAATGCATTAAACTCAGAAGACATATATTCCCTCCCTCGATCGGAATGGAGGATGCCTATTTTACATGCTGACACATTTTCAGCCAAAGCCAAAAACTATTTGAATCACATAAACACGCTACACTTTTCTTTCAATGGATATACCCATGCATGCCTGGAAAAAGCATCAATGAAAGTCACGAAGTAAAGATAGTTCCCAAAGGATGGTGTCTACATAGAACCACAGACATCACTATGTACAAGATGCAATTTTTGATTCACTCGAACTAAACCATCTTTTGGGAGGGAGGAAAGCTGCACTTTTCCCAAAATACAGCCTTCATAGACATGTTTACTAGGTGCCACAAGTTTGGGCAAAAAGGACACCATTTTAGATTTCTACAGAGGTAGCAAACTAGCAAAAGTTAGATGACCAAAGCGTGCATGCCAAAGCTTTGCATTTGACATAGCCTGAGAACCATGTACTGCACATGTTGAATCATTCACAAATTTTTCATAGTGTATGAGCTTATACAGTCTAGAGCATAAAATGCCAGAAGCAATAATGACATCTTATCTTTGAAAACAGTTGGAGAGTGAACCTATGAATGAAGGCAATTTTATGGGTAATTTTTGACAAATATCCAAGATTTGAAGGAGTAGTTTATTTTTCTTGATGAGGTGTTACTAGATAGTTCACTGGTGTAGACTTTTCTTAATGGTCTTCGAAATTCATATTAGAGTTTTGCTTGTACCCTTTGGTTGATGATGAAAGGAAATCCAAATGCCTTAATATTTCAAGAGTTAGTCTTTGTTTTGTTGCAGGTAGATCAGTCCAAGAAGAATAAGTCCATTATGCATGTAATAGATCAAGCTTTCTTAGTTAGTCACAAGGGCAAAGGTAAATGGAGCTTATCTACTAGTAAGAAAAAATCTGCTAATTCTACACAATCAAAAAATGAAGACAAAGATGAGAAGAAAAGATAAAAGGAGAAACAGTTCTGCAAACACTATAAAGAAAATGATCATGTCATAAAAGAGTTGTGCAAAACTAGCTGCAAAAGAGGCAAATAAAAAAGAGGTTGGAGTGTTGTTGCAAACATCTCTACACCTAAAAGAGAGTCTACTAATCTTATGCATAATGAGGAATGGGCATTTACTACCGTTTGCAGCTATGACCCATCTTCTCATGAACATTGTATGTTTGCAGCACACTTAGATATTTGGTACGTTGATAGTGGGGCAACCAAACATATTACCTTGTAGTGCAATTTCTCTACTTTACTTAAGATTTCCCCTACAAGGAATATTGTCACATGTGTTAACAACTCCCCTTATCCTTTAATGGGGGTTGTTAAGATCATTCTGACTACTACTGATGGTAATTCTTTCACATTTTTAGATGCTCTGTTTGTGCAAGAGATCAACAGAAAACCTATTTTCCCTTTTAGCATCCTCCAAGATCAGTTTGGTTGTCAAACTTGTTGATGCTAGATGTACAATTCATGATCTATCAAATGGAAATGTTATTATTTCTTTTGGAATTTTATGTCATGGGTTGTATAAGCTCATAGATTATGCAAAATCTGTGAATGATTTACCATGTGCAATTCAAGATTCTCAAGCTATTTTAGATCCAAAGCTTTGGCATGCATGCTTTGGCCATCTGAATTTTTCAAGTTTGCTACACCTACAAAATTCTAAAATGGTGTCCTCTCTACCCAAACTAGTGGCACCTTGTGATGGTTTCTCTAAAGGTTGTATTTTGGGAAAAATGCAGCATTCCACCAAAGATGGTCCAACATGACCTTCTATATTGCAACTTGTTCAGGGTGATGTTTATGGTCCTATGCACACACCTTCTTTTAGGATCTACCTTTACTTCATGAATTTTATTGATGATTTTTCTAGGTATGCATGGGGGTATCCATTGAAAGAAAAGTCCCAAAAGTTTTCTATTTTGGCCAAAAATATGTTAGCATGTAAAATGGGCACCCTCCATTCTGATCGGGGGATACATGTCTCTTGCTTTTAATGTATTTTTGTCTAAATGTGGGATAAAACATTAGTGTACAATGTTGAATACACATCAATATAATGGATTTTCTAAAAAAAATAGGTCTTTCATGGAGATGTTGAGGTGTATGGTCAAAACTCAGGATTTACAAATAGCTTCTTGCTTGAGGCTATTATGTGTGTAGCATATGTACTTAACAGTTTTCCCACCAAAGCACTGCAATCTAGCACTCCATATGAGACTTAGCATGGTCGCAAGCCATCTATTGTTGATTTTTTATATCTTTGGTTGTCTCGAATATGCATCATTGCTTGAACAACAATGCATAAAATTAGATGATAAAGAAGTAAGATGTAATTCTTTTGGGTATAGTTCTAAAAGCAAAGTCTATCATCTTTATCATCCACAAAATAAATGCATTTTGGTTAGCCATGATGTTGTTTTTTTGGAAGATGCAATTCAGCCATTACCTTCATGTACTAAGGAGACATTAGTTATCTCTAAGGATGTGTATGATACTTTGCTGCCTCTTTTTACAAGTTGACAATGAAGTGTTGGTCCAAATGAGGGAATTTTGTAGCCTTTATACGTTTCACATGATCATGTAGATCATTTCATTTTTTATGCAAATTTACATGATGCACTTGTTGATGAGAAGGCTCATATAGAGGAGGTAGAAAGTATGCCCAAATGGTTTGTGCACACTTTGTGAGATAGAAAATTAGATGATCCTCTATCATATCATACTCGTTCAGGTTGTCATAATCCTTCATTTGCATCATATTGTTATGCAGTGACTCCCTCTAGTCTTGGTGAAGAGAATCAGCCTATTTCTTTTGATAAAGCACAAAATTCATAAAATGGGATGGTTGCTATGCAATCAGAATATGATGCTATCATGAAGAATGGTACTTGGTCTTTATGTGATTTGGCTTGAGGCAAAAAGGCCGTTGGCACTAAATGGGTATACAATCTAAAGCGTAAGCCTGATGGAATAGTTGACAAGTATGAGTCTAGGCTTAACAATAACTTTTATTTTATTCATGTCTACATGTACTCCTTAACTAGGAATGATATGTCCTAGATATTTAAGTTCACTCTTGACAAAGAAAATCTTTTCAAGATTGGCATAAAGCATGTTCTTACATAAAAAATTAAAATCTATTTCCAAAGTCTTTTCATGGTCCCTTTCCTTCTCACTATAAAGAAGCATATCATCAAAGAAGACAAGAAAAATAGCTTGATAATCAAGAAATATATTATTCATTGTACGTGCAAATGTAGGAGTTGCATTCCTTAGTCCAAGGGGCATCAATATAAATTCACAATGGTGGGTCTGAGTCCTAAAGGTAGTCTTGTAAATATCATTGTCATTATACGTATATCATGATATCAAGATTTAAGGTCAATTTCATGAAGAAACATGATCTTCAAAGTTTATCTACCATTTCATCTATCCTAGTTCATCTATGGTTGACACACATCTTGTAAGTCTTACTCTTTTTCTTAACTAATAGAATAGGTGCTCCAAATGGAGAGGAACTAGGCCTTATGAGTTCTTGTTTGAGTGGATCCTTAACTTAAATCTCTATTTCATTTTGGTGCAAAGATCCATGCATATAAGAATCTTAATGGGGAGGAGAAAAATTAGGAATTAGATCTATCCTATGGTTAACAGATCCTCAATAATGTGGTAGTTTAGAAGGGTAATAAGACATTAAAAAATCCCCATAAGCAATCATAAACGGTTTATGTATATCAAAAAGTATATGATTATAATCAATTATGGCATTCAAAAAAACAATAAAAGAATTATAAACGTTTTAGAATACATGTTTCTCTTACGTATATTTAATGAATGGAAAAATTGCAAACAAAGAAAGAAGTTGACCTGTAAATTACGAATTGAATGAAAATCAATGTCTAGATTAAAATGATGTACCATGGAAAGGCATACAAGTATGACATTATAGGACATCAACATAGCAATTAAAAACTGTTTGTGCATCCACATATGAACCTATAAAGATCTTAAGATCATGCACTTCACTTGTTACATTATACCTACTTCCTTTAAATGCAAGCTTGACTATATACATGGAAGGAAAAAAATTTAATTTTATTTCATGCACTAAATTATGTGAAATAAAGTCATGAGAACTAGCATCATGATGTAAAATATTAAAAATCCTATCACTATAGCTAGCATGCAAAGTAGAGAAGGAATGGAGATTTTGTTTCCGAATTTAATTAAGTCCTATTCTAATGCCTCTTCTATCCAAGCAAGATGAGATAGCTTGAGCACCTTATCCACATTCTGCACTTGAGTTGTGATAGATTTTATAATGAAAGGCCACAACCTACACTTAGATTTTGTGTGTCCAAGTCTACCATCATTCCAAGAAGTGATACATGGATTCTTTGGCTAAGCATTCACCATCAGAGTTTGAAAGGTACTAGGTTTGGTAGGTTGGATATTGAATGAAGATACGGGTGTTGATGAAAAGTTGGAATGTGGAGCTCATGGAAAACTAGGAGAAAAATAGTTGTTGAAACTATGCTTCAAAGGAAAACTAGATTTCCTTATCGGTTGTCCTTGATGCAATTATTGCAAACAAATGGACTTGGTAATATATTGAAACTCTTTCTTTGCATCTTGAGAAGAATAAATAAGTGCATAGATAGTTTAAGGATGTAGTGTTTGGAGATTAGTTTGGATCCTCATCTCCAAACCATGTTCATACGTCCTCTGCAAAATTTCTTCAAGAACCATCTCGGGCATGTGAACAAGTAATATTTGTTTCCAAAAAGTCTTTGTGTAGGTAGGTAGAGACAACACCTTCCCTCCATGGGAGAGTGGTCCACTAATGATGAGTGTGTAAATAAACTTTGGGTGGAGGAAAGAATATTTTAAGTTTTCTTGAAATGTCTTCCATGTAGTGGGGGATATGCACTATGCCATAAAACATTTCATAAAAGTTGGGTTTTCCTTACCAAATCGTTGATATACTTTGGTAGTAATGTGTGTGAACACACTTAGGACCACGGGTGCACTTTTTCACTCTTTAGGAGGTTTTTTTCCCTAGCTTGTATATACATCTATAACCCTAACAGGTTACTTATTCTTATAAATTCACTTGGTAATACATTCAGTATTGTGTGTTGTGCTTGAAGGTTCCTCTTCTTCCTTGTGTTGTTCACATGCTTCCGTGGACCTCAAAATCCAACAATCGGTATCACGTTAGGTTGCCACTTCAATTAAGGCATTGTCAATACCCCTCTAATGAGAATCTCAAAATGAAATAAAAATTGGTGATCATACTCAAAATGATTAGGATTTCATAACATCTTTGCTTTGTGGTGTTGAAATTTCGATATGAGCTCATTTGGCTTCCAAGGACACTATCATAGTGCCTATGTAGGCAATTTGTTCCTTTTATGCCAAACATATATATAGGTTTTGGTTCACCAGTACAAGTGCCTCAAAGTCTGCTACACATTTAGTAGAGCTCAATAGGGTACTTCTGTTCAACTTTTTGAGATATGTTCATCTTTTTGCACCTGGATATTTTAATTAGTGGTCATGGTTGAAAGCAATGATGTATTTCGTATGTTGGTTATTGAGGACAAGTTGGATGGTAGCAATTACACATTATGGGCATACATGATGCGCCATGTACTGGTCACAAAAGGATTGTGGAATATTCTGTAAGGTGTTGAAAAATAACCTACTACACTTGCAAAGACAAATATTGAAGGTGATGTAGATGGTGTTGAACATGATGATATTCAAAATCCTTTTCATGTTGTAGTTCTTGTCATACCTACTATAGAGCAACTTCATTGAGATGTTAGAGATGCTCAGGCACAAACTTGGATAGCTTTGTCTTTCAAACATTCCATTATCCCTCATATTCACTCTTGCAAAACAACAAGGATGCTTGGGATATACTTATCACTTTGTACCAGGCAAGAAATGAGGATCATGCTGCTTATCTCCAAAAACAGTTGGAGAGTGAGCATATGAATGAAGGAGATTTTATGGGCAACTTTTTGAAATAGATCAAAGATTTGAAGGAGGATTTGATTTTTGTTGATGAAGTCTTACTGGATAGTTCACTACGTTATCTATACATGTGTCAAGATTTCTGCTAAATCAATATTGCGCTGACATATTTTAACAAGAATGATAAAAGGTTGACACTCCAGCTGAACTAAACGTCGGATAAATTTCTGTGATTTTGAACTGAATATCTGCAGTTGCTATGTTAATTTCAGACGTTAAATACATGAATACACTTGTTGCGTTATATTCAGAGGATGCACTGAATTATATATATATATATATATATATATATATATATATATATATATATATATATATATATATATATATATATATATATATATATATATATATATATATATATATGTGTGTGTATATTCCCAAACTTTGAATTTATGTTTTGGATAACTTCATCCAGATCTGATTCCTTTTTCCGATTAAATGATTGTGAGAAGTACAAAGTAGTACAGATATGTTTCCTTGTATTAGAACTGCAGAAGATATGAAAGACGTAAATGAATTACCTCGACACTTGTTGACAAACTAACTTGACGTTGTTGCATATTGCTAAATTTTGAATCAAACAGATAGTTGACGAAGTGTTTTCTTTTGAATCAAATTTAACTATTGGAAAGTATAAAGTGAAACGAATTGTTGTTCCATGCATAGTTATTTCGATTATCGAATAATCTAATGAGGAAGTTAATGTTAAAAACACTCATTGAACATTGATTTTAATGAGGTGATAAGCTTGCAATCAACTTTGATCTATAACGGATTCTATAAGGGATTCTCTTGTCATCGCCAAATGAACTTACGTAATGAATTCCATGTTGTCTATAGGTATCGATTGATAGAATTATCTATTTTTCTTTCTGTATGAATTGAACTTTGAGCCTATATGTTGTTAATGCCTCTTAAATCATGGAATGCATTATGTCATAGAGGCTATATCAACTCACATATGCGTTTAGCTTCGATGAGAATTCGTGATTGTATTACTTCCACTTGATGCGTGCTACATGCTTGAATAAATAATTGATATGTTTTGATAAGATATTAAAGGAACTTTCATTGAAGGGCACCTAGATGAGATATAATTTAATTGAAATGTCTTTCAAGATATCACAAGTATTTCCAAAGCTCTAAATTATATGAGAAGTCTGGGCTTCAAACTAATGATGATGAAGTGTAACAAAAAACATTTTGTAATTTAGTGGGTTTGGATCCACCATGCATGCCAGTGTTAGCCGACGGAATGGACTGACCATAATCTTGTAATTTACCTTTTGTAGTGGGAAAAGGGATTCTATTTTTATGGAGATCTGAAGAGTTTCTGGAAGTTCACTGCCTTGTATTAAGAAGTACCGAATGCTATGAAGTAAGAGAGAGAGAAAGAGAATAGTGTGGTATTTGGAGAAGTCTGTCTGTGTGGAACGGTGTAGACCTAAAACTTGAACAATGGAACTCTATCTTATGGAACTATAGAGTGCAAAAGTGTCTATAACATTGTAGAAAATTTGAAGATTGTAAAGAATATTTTGTATGTAATGAATTTTGATCAGTGTTCTGTAGACTTGTATTCTGAAGTCCATAATCATTCTCAAGTTATCTTATTCTTTTTGTGTGATGTCGATTATCCAAAATCTATAAAGTGCATGGAAATAACTTAAGGAACATAAATGCATGTTGTGATTGCAGTAATCACACTCATATTCCTCGTTCCCATACCCTAGTCTTTGGTAGTGTGCTTTTTGTCAAGGACATTTCAGCCCTCAAACCCTTTGTTCCTTGTCTCCTTCCTCGTGATAGAGACAACAACTCAGATGCATGCCTCAAATGTGGCAAGTATGGCCATTATGCAAGGGATTATTATTATAGGGACAATATCAACTCATCATACAAAGGGCAACATTACTATGCTTCTACTTCAAATGAGAATAAAAGCATGTTAACCATGATCCAAATGAGTACTTAGAAGACACGTATCAAAAATATGATATTGATAGTGGTTGCAACAATCACAAGAGCTACAACAAGGACTTCTTCTCCAATATGCAAGTACCATCAAACAAGGGGCATGTGGAGACAAGTTTTGATACCTCCCATGTCATTACACATAATGGTGAAGGTATGTTGGATGGTTCCCATAAACCTACGTTCTTGAGAGATGTTCGTGTTCTAAAAACTACAAAAAACCTTCTTTATGTGGGCTAAGTGGTTGAAAGAGGATTGAAGGTAAAATTCAATGATAAGGGATGCTTTTTGGAAATCCCTTAAGAAGGGTACAAATTGGTGGCCAAAGGTAGAAAAGAGGGAAGGTTATTCACATTGGATGTGAAGCCAAACTTCAATCACACAACCTACTTCACATATGGAAGCAAAAAGGTAGCAAATTTGGATCTTTGGCATACGAGGTATGGACATATCAATACTCAAATGTTGAATGACATGGAAAAAAAGAGGTTCATATTTGGATTACCACATCTTCAAAACTAGAATCTCAAGAATTTTTGTGAATCTTATCGATTGGGTAAGAAACCTATATTATCATTTAAGAAGAGTAACTATGTGAGTTATCATCCACTTGATTTGCTACATAGAGATGTTTGGGGACCAACAAAAGAGAACTCAAATGGAGGTAAAAGATATTTTGTAATCTTCACTGATGGTTGCACAAGAATAACTTGGATTTATTGCATGAAGAATAAATTACATTTCTTTTATTACTTCAAAGTTTTCAAAGCTCTTTCATAGAAGGAATGTGATAGGTACATCAAATGTTGAAGGTCAAATGGAGGGTAAGAATAATTCTGCCATGAGTTCTCTAACTTTTTGGATTCAAATGGCATCAAGAGAAAAATCACAAGGAGTTAAACATCACAAAAAAAAATGGTGTGGTAGAAAGGAAGAATAGGAACACTACAGAATGTGCTAGGACTATGATGAAGGAGATGGGAATGCCGAATTCCTACTAGGCTAATGCACCAACCACTACGATATACATCTAGAAAATAGTAACCACATTAGTTATACACACTTTGATACCATATGAATCTTGTTATAATACAAAAAAGGATGTATCACAATTGAGAGTTTTTTCTTTTATTTTCTATGTTTTAATAACAAGTGAATTAAGAAGCAAACTTGATGATAGATCAAAAAGCTGTATACTATTAGGGTATGTAAGTGAATAAAAGGGTTTTAGATGCAAAACACCCATAAGAAAATAGCCAAAGGTATCAAGGTATGTGAGATTTGATGAGATTTTTCCTTGGTATTCCTCAAAGGTATCTATGCAGGTAAGTGAAGATGATGCACATCTATATGAAATGAAGAATTATAAAAAAAACACGGTTCTTAGTGGATCAAAGGAATCAAGCATACATCCATCATGGAGTGGAGATATCCCTACATCAAGCCAACTTACTGAGGCAATGAAAAAAGGAAAGGCCAAGTTCACAAAGATTAAAGAAAATGAAGACTTGTGGATAGAGTTCAGTGCAGATCACCATGTAAAAAAGGGCCGAGACATCAAAGGAAAACAACAAATATCAAAATCAGTGGAAAGGCGAATTAACATGGTTTGATAGGGTAAATTATTGAGGTGAAAGGCTTAATTATAAATCATTCATGAACAAGGACTTTGCATATATCCGTAAAGTTATTGAATAACCCACAGGCTTTGAAGCAGCAAATATATGAAGGAAACGACAAGAGGAGATCAAAGCTGAGGACAATCACACTTGGAAATTAGTGCCAAGCAAGACAAAAATGAAGATCATTGGAAAAAAGTGGATGTTTAAGGTAAAAAAGCACTTAGATCATGACATTGCTACGTATAAAGCAAGGATTGTAGCTAAATGTTTTTCTTAAACATATGTAGTGGAATATGAAGCAACCTTTAGTTCTATATAGCAAAAGGAATACCATTACAAGAATCGATCTAATTCCAGGCAACAAGCATTTTAAGATGTACTAAGTACATCGCATGTTTTTAGGTTAACAAATTATTGGTAATCAGATGATTATAATTATAACATATAGAAGAGACCATCGTGGAATTCATAAGACTTTCTTATAAGAGGAGATCTGATCTTCAATGTTTTCTCTAGAAGTAAACATTAAGAAGAAAATTTGAAATAGAATTCCGAATGACCATCAAGCTGAGAGTATAAAATTTGAGAAAGCAAAAAATTATACATGCTGCTCCTCCCCCTCCCCATGGACGTTTTCATGGTTCTTTTTTCCAGGTTGGGCGGATTGATGATTTTAGAGATTATATGAAGTGAAGAAAGTGATTGAAGACCGACGTAAAGTGTACAACCCCGTCGAATTTCTTTGTGGATCTCTCCTCCAGGTTTACATTCTGCATCAAAGATAAAAACATGCTATACATTCGTGATCGATTCGTCAATTATGATGGTTTTCCCATTTTCATCAATGGTTTTGCTCGGCATTTTTGTTTTAATTGTTTGTTTTGTTTTGATTTCATATTGTTTTTTTTTCTTTTATGTCTTTTTTATATTATATTATTTACTTTACGTTTGATTCATCAATTTATGGCTTCACACTAGGAATTTTACGAAACACATACAAACGAACTTATTCGCATAATTTTACGTACATATTTTTTTTGAGAACACATATATACATGAACAAATTACAAAATACACAGACATGGCACGTAAGTCTAGAAACACATAATAATGATGCAAATGTGTCGCACATAGCCTATCAGTTTCTCTTAATTTCAACTTAACTCATTGTCTTCTATTTACAGGTAGATCTTCAATTATATTTCTCAAAAAAAGAATGTTTTGCATCTCAAGCCTTGTAAAGAAACTTTCACACCCCACTCTTCTCAATTCAAGTACTACTTGAAAGGATAGAGCCATTTGGTTTAAATATTATCTCTTTTTAGCAATGATCATCATGAAAAGAATAGAGTTAGAAACTGTATGGCAATGAGATTTCTCCTTTTCGCATAAAAAATAAAGAAAGCACTCTCTAACATTCACCCAAACTAAACCTACACATCATTCTCTATGTTGATATATTCTGGTAGTGATGTATGTGAACACACTAGGACCACAGAGGCACGTTTTTCCCTCTTTAGGAGTTTTTTCCCCTAGCTTGTATATAGGCCTATAACCCTAAAGGGTTCTTTATCTTTGTACATTCTCTTGATAATACATGTAGTATTGTATGTTGTGTCTCAAGCTTCTTCTTCTTCCTTGTGTTATTCACATGCTTCCATAGACCTCAAACTCCAACAATCGGTATCAGAGCAAGTCGCTCCTTCATCTAGGGTGGCGTTGACTCCCCTTCAGTCACACTCTAAGAATCCTACGAAAATCAGTGAGCATACTCAGGGCGATTAGGAGCTCAAAACAACTTCTCCCTTTAGTGCCAATATGGCGATCTGATCTCATTTCGGCCTCTAAATCCACTATCGTAGTGCCTATGCGGGCAATTTTGTCTTTTTGTCCCAAACATATATACAGGTTTCGGCTCGCTAGTATAAGATCTTCAAAGGTCACTACATGTTTAGGGGAACTCAACAAGATCATTTTGAGATACAATCATTTTTTGCATCAGGGTATTTTAGTTAGTGACGAGAGAGCCTGGGAAGTCGGTGGCGTCCGCTGTGCAAAAATGAAAAGAGAGAGAGAGAGAGAGAGAGAGAGAGAGAGGGCCTGTTCATTGTATGCACAGAGCGAGGGATGATGGAGGGAGAGGTGCGCATCAGATGTCGAAGGCGGCGGTTCGGAGTGAGTTGAGAGAGAGAGAGAGAGAGAGAGAGAGAGAGAGACTGGTGGGAGTCTTCAGATAAGCTATTGACGGTGGTGAAGGTGAAGATGGTGGAAAGAGAAAGAGAGAGTCATATTGCTCAAAGGCGACAGACATCGCACGAATGTTACCGAGGAGAGAGAGAGAGAGAGAGAGAGAGAGAGAGAGATGCTGCTAACAGTAGAACGAAACACAGATGGATGGCGCTGCTCACAGGCATGAGAGAGAGAGCAGGGATGGTAGAGAGAGAGATGTACAGAAAGGGGTAGAACCAAAATGGCAAAGGTGAAGATCAATGGAGATCGAAAACGTGATGAAGGGAAAAGATATTGCGCGGTTGAAGTCGGTGAAGAAATCACTTGCGTAGAGAAAAGGAGAAAGAATACAGAGAGATAAATTCAAAGCTTCTAATTCTATGCATGATAATTCAGACAGTGTTGTTTTTCCACAAAGATACATAATGATACGTTATGTAGAATGGTTAGCAAGACAACTCTGTTATAAGAGACGTGGACTCGACATTTTTATATATAAGTAATGTGGAGAGAGTCATTACATTATAAAATGCTAAACAAAAGAAAATCTTTCTAGAAATGAAAGTAACTTGTTATGGTGCTTTGGAAAACATTGAATACAGGTCATGTAGAAAATGGACTCAATGAAAAAGTATCAATCTCTATAACCCGAATGCAGATTGAGTGCTTGTATATGGATGACGTTACTCGAGCACATTAAGGCGTTCTAGGTTTTTCCATTAATATTGGAGATCTTTCATATGAATAACAAAATGAGTTGCAAATAACATCAAGTTGAAATGATTTAGTGCAAAGTCTAAATTTCAATTGGCATGTTTTCCCTTTTACCGTTTCGCATCCATAGTTAGAAATTTGGAAATGGTTGTGACCATAAAAGAATATAAGTTTTCATAAAGGTTTTAACGTACGTTCTGAAATGTTCTATTGAGTTTTTACCCCCTCCCCGTGGACCTTTTCGTGGTTCTTCTTTCCAGGCTGGGCGGATTGATGATTTTAGAGATTATATGAAGTGAAGAAATTGATTGAAGACCGAAGTAAAATGTACAACCCCGTCAAACCTCTTTGTGGATCTCTCCTCCAAGTTTTTGTGTGGATTTTGAAGTAAAGCGAAGAAAAGCTTTTGCCGAGAAGACTTGAAGAGAAGCTTTGTTTGAAGACCGAAGACATAAAGTAAAGGAAGGATCCATCCATAAAGACTGAAGCCGAAGATTGTGGGCGCGTTTTCGCACTGTAACGAGAGGCCTACCTTATATTTCATGGATCCGCACTGTAGCTGCGACATATCATATCACCCTATCGCACTCTAGCGATTTGCTGTATCACCGACCCGCACTGTAGCGGGGATCTTTATATTTCTGAGATTTTATTGGACGACTTCAGTGGCATTTCCATTGTATTATTGAGCTTTATCTACACACCTGTTGAGCCCATACAAGTCATATTGGTCAAAGTCAACCACATTTAAAGTCAATTGTAGTAAAAAACAAAAGATCAAAGTCAAACTGATCAAAGTCAACAAAGTCAAGGTCAAAGGTAACAGGTGTAAAGTCAAAGGGCTAAAGTGCAGGTGTCAAAGTGCACAGGTAGTGCACAACTAATTATCCACAAAGGGTAAATTGGAGAAAGTGGGTTGTAGGTTACAGAGGTATTTCTCTAATTTCCCTAAGGTTCATAGTGTTTTTAAGGTGTTTTAGAAGGTTCAGGTGAACCCTCCCTTGTGTGCACTTTTGAAGAGTTAAAAGGAAAATGTGAAGGTATGTGAAGCGGCAACGTACGCAGAAGTGAAAGTATGTCCCCCCAATTAAAAATTTTGTTTTAGACTAAAGTCACTACAGGACAAAACAGGGAGTCGTTGGCTGCCACTTGTGAAAACAATCTTGGGACATCAAAGTGAGCACCAAGATACTCTTGCAGTTAGGAGCGTACGTGAATCGACACACTCAAATCAAGGCAAGGACCATTCTTGGACTATCTTAAGTGTAAGCAAGAGTGACCATAGTCTAAGTGGAGCAAGACAGAGAAGTGGAAGAGACACATACTATGCGACGTAGAGAAGTGAAGTGCAAGGTGTGCATGGAGAGTGACTAAGGAAGTGTGCAAAGAGTGCTAAGCTTGTCCCCCAAGGATCCCAAGGTCTTACTGAAGTGTGCGCACGCCGATAGAAGGTATCCATCCCTCACCCTTAGTGGAAGCTTGGTATAAGGTGTGCACAAGAGCAGGCTTGTAGAAGGTGGAGGTTTGGTGTAGAGGAGGCCGGCAGCAACAAGTCCCTTGGGTATTTGGTATTTGTAATTGAGCACTCTGTGGGATTTTGCACAGAAGCATTGGTTGTATTGTGTTTCAACCTTGTATTTGTCTTACTGTAATCTATCGACAGAGGCTTCCAGTGTGTATTTTCTCTTCTGGTCTTCCACTTTTCTCCAACAAACACTCAAATCCCTTCTTGTCTAAGAATCCCCCAACAAAATTTGGCATGCCCGGTGGGACTCCAAGGAGATTTGAGCATAGGAGAAGATATATTGCAGTTGGAGAAGCAATATTCAAGTATCGATAGTACTACTTCTGTAAACTAAGAGGTACATATTCTTATCAATTATCTCATACTAAGAGGACTATGAACAGCCCATGACCGCAACCCGGTCCCAAACATTGAGGGTCACCTGCAAGCAAACAAGGAGGAAGGCTGTTAGAAGATCCTCTAGTCCACTTTCATCAACTTCATCAGTAAGGACCATGGCGGGACAGGTGGACTTGGAAACCTTACTCTGAAGATTAAATATAAAATTTCCTTCTTTCAAAGGCATAGCTCAGGAGGATCCAGATGAGCACATTAGAAGATTTTTGGCACTATGCAAGACTAGAGGTTTAATGGGCAGGGAGGATGCCTTTTTGATACTCTTCCCTACCGCATTAGAAGGATTAGCAGATAAATGGTTCAGCCAATTTGCTGAGAACCATTTTACAACTTGGGATTTGATGAAAGATGCATTTAAAAATCATATCCAGCATGGGAATACTGCAGAGATCATCATAGAAGAGCTAGAAAATTTGAGATTGGGTCCAGGTGAAAAGTTCCCAGAGTTTGTGACTAGGGCCAAGGCACTAATGGCTAAATTGCCAGATCCACCACATGATTTTTTTGTTAAGAAATAGTTAGCTAAGCCTCTACCAGTGGCCACCCAATGCAAAATAAAGGAATTAGTATTACCTACAGCCTCCATAGAAGAGTTCATCAACACAGCTACACGACCGGAGCAAATAAGGCAACAGTATGGAGCTACTTCTTCTCAATTACCATATTCCACAGAAATGGAGGATCCAGTAATCCAGCTAAGGAAGGAGCTGGAGGGCTTAAAAAGAAATAAGCCCCACAGAGAGGAGGAGAATGATGTAACTCAGTTGAGAAGGGAGATTGAAGCACTAAAGCTCCAAAAGGAGGAGGAGGCCCAAGCAGAGGAATTGGCTCAACTGCGACAGGAGTTGCAGGAACTTAAAGGAGGTGGCATCAAGAGTGGACTTTGGTGTTCCATGTGCAGCAAGCAACGGCATATAGTAAGTGTATGTCCTCTGTTAAGTGTGACTTGCCAATTATGCAGGAAAGCTGGTCATGAGGCCCAAGAATGCCAATCAAGGGGATTACTTGCAACAACATATTGGACCCAAGGAGGATCACTGCCTCCAGCAAATGTAATGGCGGCTGCACCCAATCAAGGTAACACTTACAACCCTAGACAGAGGAATAACTTTGCAAATGGGCCTAGAAGGCCAATCATTTGTTTCAGATGTGGAGAATGTGGGCACTATCAAAGTAGGTGCACTCTACCACAAAATGCCCCTCCTTGCAGAAACTGCCCAGAGGCCAGAGACCACTATACAAATTGTTGTCCTAAGAATCAAGCCTCTTCATCCGGGCCCCATATTCAAATGATTTCTGTACACAAAGAAGAAATGTTAGATCAGGTCAATGAGCCATCACCATCTACTAGGGTGGTGCAGTTAGAAGAAATAGAATCTTTTACAGTGCAGACAAGAAATAAAGGAAAGGCTCAAGTAGATATAGCTCAACAACCAAGAATTGATGGATTGAACAAAGACAAAGAGACATCTGAAGACAAGGCCACTGCATGTGCAGATACAAGGCAAAAAGGAGATCCCATAGGTACTAGTGATGCCATTGGGCATGCATTCAACGGGGCCCAAGAGGAGTTTGGTAAGTCAATTGGAGCCCATGCTCTTAAGGAATTAGAGGCTTCAAAACTACTCAAGTCCATGAAAAAGGAGGTTAGTATTTTTTATTTAATAAAGATGGATGGGAAATTTAGGTCAGAACTCTTGTAGATAATTGATGAGGCTTCAACTACAAGTTTGGTAGCAAAGACTGTTGTTTTACATAAAGGTAAAAGTGTAGGGGAAGCACCCCTTACAGATTATAAAAGTCCTCGGCTGACAGTATCTATCAAAGGTCATGAATTTCAAGGAGTTATTGTGGATGGTGGTTCAAGCATTAACTTGATGCCTGAACATACAATGGAAAAGATTGGACTCCACCCTTCGAGGCCTGCAAATTTCACTGTTACTTTGGTAGATCAGAGCAAAGTAAGGCCCTTGGGAGTGATCCCAAAAGTTCCACTTGAAGTACAAGGTAATCTATTCATTCTAGATTTTGTGGTTTTAAGATTGCCCCAGGTGCAAGGAGGATTTCCCCTCTTAATTGGAAGACCATGGCTGAGACATGCAAGTGTCATTCATGACTGGGGCAAGGATACTATGTGGGTACAAAATAAAGGGCAAGAGCTGACACAAATTCATTTAGAAGAGGGCCCAGATAATCAAGGAAACACCAGCATGATGCAAACAGTTGGCATTTGCATGGAACCAAAATCCGAGGATCAACCCCAAATAGATTTCGAGGAAGAAGAGGATATTCTAAATTGGCTGCAAGTAGGAAACTCTTCCTCTTGTTTTGGAATTTTTCTTAATAATTCTTTCATGCCTGAAGGTTATGATGAAGATGAAGAAAAAGTGTAGGTTGATGGATTGGGAGAGCCCATCACAGACCACAGAAGGGGCAGGAAGACATCTCTCAAACACCACTTGGAGGAGGATATGACAACTACAGATAAGGAAGTTACCAAGGCTAAAGGCAAGGTAAAAGACTCTAGTGAAGAATGTTCTATCCCAATTCAAGAAATACCTGTAGGATGGATGGAGGACAAGGAGGAACACATTGAAATCCAAAATACCCCTACTTATGAAGCAATGTGAAAAGCTAGTGGAAGAAGACAAGAACGAGATGATAATGAAGATAATATGGTAGAGAGAAATCATGTCAAAGAAATACAATTAGGCACTCAAGACAATAATCGGCCAGTTTTGGTGGCCACTTGGTTGTGGAACCACCTAGGGCTCCTTGAAAAGGTAAGATCATTCTTGACCCATTATACAGATGTTTTTGCCTGGCATTATAAAGACTTAGAAGGAGTACCTGCAAATTATGGAGAACATAGAATCCCTCTGGTTGATGGAGCCAAACCCATAAGAGGGAAGAGTTATAGACTTAACCCAAAATATGTTGAAGCTGTCTATGGGGAAATAGAGAAGATGAAGGATGCAGGAATCATCATTCCTGTGGAACACTCAGAGTGGTTCTCACCTATGGTTATAGTACCAAAGAACAATACGAATAAAATCAGAATTTGTGTTGACTTTAGAGCACTCAACAAGGTGACCATTCCAGATGGTTTCCCATTGCCTTTTGCAGAGCAGGTCATTGAAGAAGTGGCTGGACATGCATTATATAGCTTTATGGATGGATTTAGTGGCTATAATCAAATATCAATACACCCAGAGGATTGCGAAAAGATTGCTTTTATCACACCTTGGGGAACATATGTGTATGTAAAAATGCCATTTGGGCTTAGAAATGCTCCAACCACCTTTAACAGAATGGTCAATCTCATTTTTGGCCCCTTATTGATGGAATCACTTAGAATCTTCATGGATGACTTCTCTTCGTTTTCAGGTTCTCACAAGGAGACTCCTTTCGATTGTTTGGACCATCACTTGCGACAGCTGCAGAATGTTTTCAAGAGATGCAGGGAGACTAAGCTAAAGCTCAATCCAAACAAATGTCATTTCCTTGTGACAGAAGGAACTCTCTTAGGCCATGTGGTGTCGGCTAAAGGCATGGCCCCAGATCCTGACAAAATCATTTCTATATTAAAGTTGCCTAAACCTAAATCTCCTAAAGAGATTCAGAGTTTCTTGGGGCATACTGGATACCACAGGAGGTTTATAAAAATGTATGCAGAGATAGCCAAACCACTGGCTAGACTTATAGGTAAGGAAACACCTTTTAAATGGGAAGAGGAGGAGGAAAAAGCATATCAAACATTACGGTCAAGTCTAGTGTCTGCTCCCATTTTGGTCACACCTGAGTGGTAAAAAATATTTCATATACATGTAGATGCCACTGCCTATGCAGTGGGGGCAGTGTTGACACAACCCAGCAAAGATTTTAAGGTGGACAGACAAATTCAATATGCCAGTAGAATTTTGACTAAGGCTGAAAGGAATTACAGCACCACAGAAAGGGAAGCCTTAGCCATGGTTTTTGCTGTCCAAAAATTTCATCATTACTTACTGGGAGTAAAATTTGTTATTATAACGGATCACTAACCACTAAAATACTTGCTCAACAAACCACAAGCCACTGGTAGAATATGGAGGTGGTTATTGCTGTTCCAAGAGTTTGATTTTTCCATAGTCCAGAGACGAGGTAAAGAAAATGTTATGGCAGATCACCTATCCAGAATCAATATGATGGATCAAGCTAGTGGAATCAATGATGATTTTCCACATGCTCATCTGTTCTTTGTACAAGCTGAAGATTGGTATTATGATATCAAGAATTTCATTAAAACTAGTGTGTATCCAGAAAAGGCTAGTGCTGTGCAAAGAAAGAGACTGCTAATCAAGAGTAGACTGTATACCTTCATTGAAGATAAATTATATAGACAGGGAAAGGATGACAGGTTTAGGAAGTGCTTGGAAGAAGAAGAAGTGAGGGAAGTCCTTCAATCTGCACATGAAGGAACAGGTGGTGGGCACCTTCCAGGGCATATTATGAGTGAGAGGATACTAGATGCTGGTCTATGGTGGCCTACACTATTTAAGGATGCAGATGAATGGGGAAAGGCATGTGACGTTTGCCAGAGGTGTGGACCTAAGCCAACAAAGCAGAGGCATAACCCCTTGATTGTTTCCACTTCCTGGCAACCATTTGAGAAGTGGGGGCTAGATTTTGTAGGGCCCATCTACCCTCCATCGATTCCAAAAAGAGAGAAGTATTTATTGATAGCCACAGATTATGCGAGAAAGTGGGCTGAAGCTATTGCCTCCCCCGACTGCACTGCTCAAACTGTTGCTGATTTCATTTACAGTAGCATCATTTGTAGGTTTGGATGTCCACTTGAAATTTGTACAGACCAGGGTACTCATTTTGTGAATAAGGTCCTACAGGAAATTTTCAACAGGTATAGAATCCTACATAGGACCTCTTGTGCTTACTATCCAAGAGCCAATGGACAGGCTGAATCAACTAATAAGGTATTAATTTCCATGTTAAGGAAGGAATGTATGTTACAGCCCACTTCTTGGGGCATTGCTTATCAAGGTACCCTATGGGCATACAGGTTAGCTTACAAAGAGGCCACAACATATTCTCCATTCCAACTGGTTTATGGCATATTGCCAATTGAGCCCTTTGTATTTTTACATGGATCACCTAAAATAGCATTCATGCAGGGAAAGAAAGATTGTGATGTCTCTCAGAGGCTTGGAGCACTACATAAAGTGGAGGAGATTCGTCTACTAGCAATAAAACAATTAATAGAGACTTAGATGAAGAGGAAGGAGGCACATGATTGACATCTGTGGAACAACAACATAGAGCCAGGCATGTTAGTTCTTCTCCATAGACCTCATCTTCAAACACAAGTGAGAGGAAAATGGCTTCCACACTGGGAGGGACCTTATCGAGTCAAAACAATGCTGAATTGGGATGATGTGGAGTTAGAGACACTTAAAGGAGAGGCCTTGCCACTGGTCAACATATCAAGGCTCAAGGCCTATCATCAACACACTTGAAGAAGTATGGATCACCTGGAACTGCAAAATCTGTCCAGGTTGTACATAGCTTTCTCATCTCATTTTGCTCAGTTTTAGTAGTTTTCTTTATCAATTTCATACTTGTTCCTTGCGTTTTTAGCAAACCTAGAAGGCATTTCGTAACCTCTGCCAAAGTACAATTTTTGGGTATTTTTGAAAAATTTTTCTACCATTTTTAGCATTTTCTAGCATTTTTATCCTTTTCCGATGTCATTTTCTGGCCAAGTAGGAGGAATAAAGGAAGCTCCTTGTGGTTTTGAGTAAGGAAATTGGGCCTAGCCCTGTTGAAATTTTTATGAGAATTTTTTCAAATTTGTTTGGCATTTTTTTGGATTTTTTCTCTAATTTTCTCTATTTTTGGATAATTTTTCAAAAAAAAAGCCCCCCTTTGGGATTTTCGGGATTCAAGGTAGAAAAAAAAAAAAAACGCCCCCCACCCTACCCCCCCCTCCCCCTCTTCCCCCGTTCTGACAGCCACCCCTCCCCCCCCCCTTCGTTCTGACAGCCCCTCCCCCCCTTATTTTTTACTTTTTCCATTTTTTAATTCTTATTTTTCAAATTTTTAAATTTTCTTTTATTTTATTTTTAATTTTATTCATTTTATTTTTTATTATTTTATTTTATTTAGTTTATTTTTTTTATATATAGTTGAGACTTGGCAATCGGATACATTTTCAAACAAAATAAAAAGAAGAATTATTTTCTATATATTTTTTTAAATTTCTATAACTCAAAGCTTTTGGCTCTGGATCGTGCCTTGGATGGCCATTTCTTTCAAATTTGGAGTCATTTTCATGTATTTTGGCACCATTGGATTCCTTTTTTGACATAATTTTTCTAAAATCCATACTTTTCTCTGTCTTTTGGTCAAAACCCATATGTTTTGAGCACATTTATCACATGGTTTTATTTCCCCACATTGTCCACATGGTCTATTCTCACCTTGTCTTACCTTATGTTTCATTATTTCCCATATGCACCCTCTGTAGCTCTACTGTTTGATCATTTTAACCCTCTCCAGACCCATAATCATAACCCCAATCCCTCCTTTTACCAATCTGCCCAGCCACATCCTTAACCCTCCCAACCCCTTCCATCTCCGCCCCTCAGCCCTCCCCTCCACCTCCTTTCTACCTCCCATTGCCCCACCTTTGCTTTTCCATAACAAAATCCCACTTTTGGTTCTTCTGGTGGATTTGGTTGCTGCTCAGGTGTCCTCTTCACGATTTTACAGCTCCATAATCATGGTATCCTATATGCTAGGAGTTTTGGCAGTAGCTCTCCGGGACCGAGAGCACATTAGGTGGTGGGCAACTATTGAGCCCATACAAGTCATATTGGTCAAAGTCAACTGCAGTCAAAGTCAACCATAGTCAAAGTCAAACTGGTCAAAGTTAACAAAGTCAAGGTCAAAGTCAACAGGTGCAAAGTCAAAGGGCTAAAGTGCAGGTGTCAAAGTGCACAGGTAGTGCACAACTAATTGTCCACAAAGGGTAAATCGGAGAAAGTGGGTTGCAGGTTGCAGAGGTATTTCTCTAATTTCCCTAAGGTTCATAGTGTTTTTAAGGTGTTTTGGAAGGTTCAGGTGAACCCTCCCTTGTGTGCACTTTTGAAGAGTTAAAAGGAAAATGTGAAGGTATGTGAAGCGACAACGTACGCAGAAGTGAAAGTATGTCCCCCGAATTAAAAATTTTGTTTTAGATTAAAGCCACTACAGGACAAAACAGGGAGTCGTTGGCTGCCACTTGTGAAAACAATCTTGGGACATCAAAGTGAGCACCAAGATACTCTTGTAGTTAGGAGCGTACGTGAATCAACACACTCAAATCAATGCAAGGACCATTCTTGGACTATCCTAAGTGTAAGCAAGAGTGAACATAGTCTAAGTGGAGCAAGAGAGAGAAGTGGAAGAGACACACAATGTGCGACGCAGAGAAGTGAAGTGCAAGGTGTGCATGGAGAGTGACTAAGGAAGTGTGCAAAGAGTGCTAAGCTTGTCCCCCAAGGATCCCAAGGTCTTACTGAAGTGTGCGCACGCCGATAGAAGGTATCCATCCCTCCCCCTTAGTGGAAGCTTGGTGCAAGGTGTGCACAAGAGCAGGCTTGTAGAAGGTGGAGGTTTGGTGCAGAGGACGCCGGCAGCAACAAGTCCCTTGGGTATTTGGTATTTTTAATTGAGCACTCTGTGGGATTTTGCACAGAAGCATTGGTTGTATTGTGTTTCAACCTTGTATTTGTCTTACTGTAATCTATCGACAGAGGCTTCCAGTGTGTATTTTCTCTTCTGGTCTTCCCCTTTTCTCTTACAAACACTCAAATCCCTTCTTGTCTAAGAATCCCCCAACAACACCGATCCCGTGACTTCCACTTTTTAGCGTGGTACTTGGATTTTCTCGCTCCCGACGCCTACAGTCTTACATGTACGCACATTCGCTCATCTCTTCCGAGAGGTTAGGGGCCTTATGATGATCGCCACACCAAAGAGAGGGCAAGGCGCCCAGCGGGAAGACGTCACTCGCCGGACATGGGAATGGCGCACACCAAGGGCCTGATCCAACCCCGTGCCGGCTCTTCCCATCGCTTGACTCCTTCACAACAGTGTAGCATAAGCGACAATATTTTTTTTAATTACAATCTATCACATAAGGGATGCATAAGCAATGCTAAAAATATGCGTCACAAATAGTGTTACTAGCTAGCAATGCTTTTAATGATGTTGGCAAACTGGTTGCGATGCTGGAGCGTCACATACTCAACGTCCTAGTATTCCAGAGCGTCGCATAAGCGATGCTCTGGAATGTAAAAAAAGAAATTGATTTCTCCTGATACATTTGTGGTGGGATTAGGATGTGTGTATGTGTGTGTGTGTGTGAGAGAGAGAGAGAGAGAGAGATATTGACACTAGTTTTAGCACACACCTCTTTTGAAGCAAGGTACGCACACACACATGCATACACACACAGATTTACATACACATGTACATATGCATACACACACATATACACTTATAGACACACACACATACACACATAGATACATCTTAGACACATACACATTTACACACACACACATACAAACACACATCCACACACATTTCCACACACACATACACATGTATACATATATATATATACACATACACACATATATGCACACAATCACACATACACACATAGATACACACACATACACACATAGAAACATATACACACATACACACACATAGACACATTTACACACACACATATACACACTAATTTATATACACACATACACATGCATACACACACACATATATACACACATAAACACATGCATAAACACATAGACACACACACACACATACACATACACACACATATGCACACACACACATAGACACATACACACTTACACACACACACATCCACACACATTTACACACACACACATACACATGCATATAGACATATATATATACATACACATGTATATACACACATAGACACACACATAAACACATAGACACACACATACACACATAGACACACACATACACACATAGACACACACACATACACACACATATAGACACATACACACACATATATGCATACATACACACGTAGAGATAAATACACACACACATACACATACATGCATACATATGCATACATAATGCATACATACATACTTACATGCATACAGACACATACACACACATGCATACATATGCATACATAATGCACATGCATATGCATACATACATGCTTACATGCATACACACACATACACATGCATACACACATACACATACACACAAAGACACACACACATACACACACATATATACATAAACACACAAACATAGAGAGACATACACACACATACACATACATACATACATATGCATACATAATGCATATGCATATGCATATGCATATGCATGCATACATACATGCATACACACACATACACACACATACACACACATATGCATACATATGCATACATATGCATACATATGCATACATATGCATACATAATGCACATGCATATGCATAGATACATGCATACATATACACACACATACACACATAGACACATACACACACATAAACACATAGATTTACACACACATACACATGCATACACACACATACACACATAGAGACACACACACACACATACACACACATAGGCACATACACACATAATGCATATGCATATGCATATGCATACATACATACTTACATGCATACACACACATACACACACATATGCATACATAATGCACATGCATATGCATACATACATGCATACACATACACACATAGACACATACACACACATAGACACATACACACACATAAACACATACATACACATAGACACATACACACTTACACACACACATGCATAGGGACACATATATATAGATACACAGGTATATACACACATCGACACACACATACACACAGAGACACACACACACCCAAACATAGACACACACACACATATACACATAGCCACACACACATACACAGACATATATGCATACACACACTCACACACGTAGAGAGACAGACACACACATACACATACATGCATACATATGCATACATACCCACACGTAGAGAGACATACACACACATACACATACATGCATACATAATGCATATGCATATGCATACATACATACTTATATGCATACGCACACATACACACACACATGCATACATATGAATACATAATGCACTTGCATATGGATACATACATGCTTACATGCATACACACACATACACACACATACATATACACACATACACACACACACACGTAGAGAGAGACACACACACATACACACACATACACATACATGCATACATATGCATACATAATGCATATGCATATGCATACACAATGCATATGCATATGCATACACAATGCATATGCATATGCATACACAATGCATATGCATATGCATACATACATACTTACATGCATACACACACATACACACACATGCATACATATGCATACATAATGCACATGCATATGCATAGATACATGCTTACATGCATACACATACACACATAGACACATACACACACATAGACACATACACACATATACACACATACAAACACATATACACACAGATTTACACACACACACACATAGATTTACACACACGTACACATAAACATGCATGCACACAAACACACACACACACACACACAGACACACACACACTTACAAACATAGATGCACACACATATACAAAGATTTACACACACACATACACATGCATACACACAAACATACACACATACACACATAGACACACACACACACCCATAGACACACACACATACACACATAGACACATACACACACATAGATATACACACACATATATAAACACACACATAGACACACACACACATACACACAAACACACACAGATACAGACACATTAAACACACACATACAAACATAGAAACATACACACTTACACACACATACACACGTCCACACACATAGACACACACACACACACATACACAAATAGACACACACACACACACTTACACATGCATACACATAGACATACACTCATACACACATAGACACACACACACACACACACTTACACACATAGACACACATACATAGACACACACACACACATAGACATATACAAACTTACACACACACACACACACACAAATACACACACACATACACACATAGACACATACACACTTACACACACACATACACACATCCACACATATTTACACACACACATACACATGTGTATAGACATATATATACAGATACACATGTACATACACACATAGACACACATATATACACAGACACATACACACAGACACATACACACTTACACACACATACACACACATACACACATCCACACACATTTACACACATACACATGCATATAGACACATATATACATATACACATGTATATACACACATAGACACACACACACATACACACACATGGACACATACACGCATAGAAACACACATAGAGACGTACACACACATATATGCATACACACACATAAAGACACATACACACACACATACACATACATGCATAGATATGCATACATAATGCATATGCATACGTACATACTTACATGCATACACACACATACACACACATACACACACATACACACACATGCATACATTTGCATACATAATGCACATGCATACATACATGCTTACATGCATACACACACTCACATATACACCTACATACACATATACACACATACATATGTACATGTACATATATTAATTTCTAACCCATTTTGTTTTATATGTACATGTATTATGGATCCTAGTAGAGAGAGAGAGGTGAAACTCACTCTCATCAAAAGTCTTATGAGAGCAAGAGTTCCGCATAATACTCTAGGGATCATCATGCATGAGTACTCAGAGATGCTTGATGATGAGCGGATTTTATGATCCAGATGCTTACCCAACGATCAGATGAGGGCTCTTTTGTGGCTCCACATGCAAGAAGAGAGCTATCTACTCATAGGTATGTTTTTTTTTACAACTTTCTTTTAATGATATTATAACACATACTTTTATTTATTTTTATCTATCTCTTTTCAGGACACCTATACCACCTCTAGATCATGATAGCAGAGCACATGTGCCTATGAGGACATGCATACGAACGTTAGGGCTAGGGTGCGATATAGAGTGAGAGGGGAATATACTGTACATAGGGAATGGATTGGAGTTCAAGAGAAGAATGCGAGCATTATGTGACTCTCACCTATGCCTTGTCCACTTGCAGTGAAAGTAATTTTGAATTTTACATATAAATTGAAATAAATATCTTATGTTTTATTTTCATGGTTTTTTTTATTTTTGTAGTGAGCATGATGAGAGTGATAAAAACTACGTACTTAGTTCACTTGCGACTCACTTTGGGACAGGATTGTCGCATAATTGGTGTCTAAAAGAGATGCAAACACTTATGGCTCATCGTTGCGATAATGTGTTGAAAATTATGGAACATGTGCAAGCTCCAATTGTGAGGCTTGACACATACTCACCTCTCATTTATTAGAAGCTCAATATGAAGCTAGCCCTTGAAAATGTAAAGCCTACACTCTTGACCTTAGAGTAGAGTGTTAAATTAAAAAAGGGAAAAGTTATTTATGGCTTGAATAAAAGCTAAAATATGTTAGAGAGATGGAATACACAAAAAAAAGTCATGAACTTATCCATATGGAGTGATGTGAATCATCAAAAGCCACCCAAGCAAATGGAAGGACAAAGGACAAGAAAGGAAAGGTCAAGAGCTGAGAGAAGATGCAAGGGTAGGTGAAAAGCCCCATGCCCATAGCACTATATAAAGAGCTCATTTGATTGTGAAAATTTGTCGAGATGACAAGGAGATGGTGTAGAAGCATATGCTAGTCATTCTCGCACCAATGGATATCAGAAGGTACCTCATTTCTAAGCTAGAAGGCACAAAGGTATTCCAGCCGCATACCTTTTCTCTACATAATCACTTTATAAAGGTCATATCTCTCTATATACGTATCCAATTAATGCATATCATATCTTGTTGGAATGATTATCGCTTTTAGTCTTTGTATCTCAAATATCTATGTCAGATCATTCTCGAGTAGTGACAAGGAACATTTCTTGTGAACCTCAGTTTTCTGCTATACCTGAGTTGACAAGAAGTCTAACTTTGGAGAGTCGATTACCTGGTCAAATGAACTCCAAATGGAGTGTTTTGTAGCTTGTATAAAGCTATAAGTAGATACTATGTGTGGACTAAGTTTTGGAGCCATTGGATCTCTGAGTTGTGACTGAATCAGGTTTTAGTAAGCATGTGTCTTACAGGCAAATTCTAGAAGAGGTTCTCTAAATTCCGCTACGTGTATTGGAGTGCAATTTCTCCACATTTTGGTATAAGAGCTTTGGTTGCAGAGCATTGGGAGTGGAGCCCATGGATGTGCAAAGAGAACTTGAGGAAGATGCAGAGATGGCAAAGGAAAGCTTGGAGCTATCATGCTCATTGGAAAGCTATGGAGATAAAGCTTTTGGTATGTAATACAATGTTGTTGCTTTATGTTATTTGAAGTCATACACTCTGTTGTCATACTCTTTCTACATATGATTCATCATTTAATCTTGATATAAGTGATACTAATAACTTGGATGAAGCCTTATGAGCAGCCTATAGAAGAAGATGAAGATTCAAGCAAAGAATCTTGGACGCACAACTATGAGTTGTATGTGAGCATTGTATGGATGCTTTGGACATTGCACTCAATTGAATGAAGTGCAAGTTTTGATTATGTACATGTCTGAAGGTTAAATATTTTATGTAAGCTTGAGGATTATTATATTCTTATGAAATGAATATGGTTATGTATGCATGCTTGTGAATTCTATGCTCAAGTTGAATGACAATTTTGGACAGCCATGCATAGGCTGAATATATGTTGAATTTAAAGTTGGCTACTGATGTCTATCATGCAAAAATGTATGCACATGTGGTCAAGGAGTTTATATGCACATGTTGATAATGTGTGGATGAGTAATAGGCTATTTTATAAAGCCTATACAAGCTGAAAATTGCAGGCTTATGTAGCCATATGAATTGGCATAAAGAGAGCTGAATATATGCTCAAATTGTTGTTGATTTGTACACATGCTTATGTATGATTGTTAGCATGATATTTAAGCATGAAAGGTTGCTCATGTTCAGCCATACATGAGCTGAAAGAATGCATGTGTGGATACCATGAATATTGGTAAGATGCAAGGCTGCTATGTATGAATTTTGTGGATGTATCTTGTTGTGGATGAAACCCATTGAGGTTACGTTTTGAAAGAAACAATGTGTGCTCATTTTATGATGACTAAAAGCATTTGAATTTTGACTTTAGATACATCAAGTTAATGGAAAGGTCCTATTTTCACAAGCCAAAAGTGTGCAAAGCTTGGATGATGGAAGCACACAAAGCTTAGAGCCAAAGCGAAGGAAGGAGCCCAAGCACCATGTTTGTCAAACTCTTGAAGGTTTGAAAACATCCAACCGTAAGGGTGAAGCCTATGATTGAGCTTCCCAACAAAGGAGGAGTAGAAGACTCCAAAGAAGGGCCGCTATGAAGTGTTCAAGGCTCACATGAAGGACTTGAAGACATTCCCCAAGGTTCAAGGAGCACAAGCAAGTGCCATGATAGAAGGAAGAGTCACTCATGCAAAGTGTGACATGTTGGCTGGAGCAAAGGAAGGTAAAGAAGACCATTTGCAATGCTACGGGATGAGGTAAAGGTTTTGAAAAAAAATCCACATTGTATATGGTTGTAAGTTCCAAGATTATACCATGGGAATGTATTGTTAAAAGATGAGGCTAGTAAGATCACCAAAAGATAGTGGCAAGCCAATGTAAAGACAAGTAAGACCATCCCAAGAGGAATGGCAAGTCTATGTGAGGCAAGTAAGACCATCCCAAGAGGAGTGGCAAGCCTATGTTAGGTGCAAGACACACCATAGACCAAGTGAAGGTCTAGTGAAAGGTTGAGGCAAGTAAGACCACCCAAGAGGAGTGGCAAGCCCATGGCAAATAAGACCATTCAAAGAGGAATGGCAAGCATATGTCAGGGAAAGTAAGACCATCCCAAGAGGAATGGAAACCCTTGTTAGGTGCAAGAGGCATCATTGATCACATTCACATTTCTTGTGTTGTTTTGTAGGTGATGAAGAAAGCTTGGAAGATGTGGAAGCTAGAAATGCTTCACATGAAGAGGACTCATGAAAGAGTTTCTGTATGATCAGCCCATTGTTGATTTTACAGGTCTTAAATCAACCATGAAGAATGAATCAAAGATTATGAAGCAAGGGGGAGTTAGCTTGCAAGGATTGGAAGATCCAAAGAAGTCCAAAGAAGCGTAAAGTACCCCAAAGAAGTAGGTACACTCAAAGGAAGAGTAAGAGCAGCCATCAAAGGAAAATTGAAGGACTAGGACATGCCACCAATATGGAAGGAGTGCTAAGAAGGCAAGGAGCAGCCATGATGCACAAAAGAAGACATGAAGATAAGTTAGAAGAAATCATGACAACCATGAAGACATCAAAGGGAGATGCAAAGATTGCACCCAAAGAGGAAGTCAAAGATGATCCAAAGACAAAGAAGGATCAAGGCAAAGCATGCAAGACTAGAAGACGTGAAGCCATGAAGCCATGAAGCCATGAAGGTACAAAGAGAGGACAACAAAGAGGAAGAGAGTGACGCAACAAAGATCTATAGAGCCAAGGTGATCTCATTTCATTCTATGAGTTTGTATGAAGCATGTTCCTTGATAGGGATTGAAGAAGAGCTCTTGCAAAGAGCCAAACAAGCAAACATAATGCTGGAAGGAAGCCAAATAAGCTTCAAAGCAAAGAAAGAAGATCACCAACCAATCAAAGGAAGAGATACAAGGGCAAAGGAAGGAAAAGATGAAGAGGAGAAGAATTGGAGAGTAGCATGGACTCCCAATTGTAGCTTGAGGGGGAGTGTTGAAAATTATGGAACATGTGCAAGCGCCAATTGTGAGGCTTGACACATACTCACCTCTCATTTATTAGAAGCTCAATATGAAGCTAGCCCTTGAAAATGTAAAGCCTACACTCTTAACCTTAGAGTAGAGTGTTAAATTAAAAAAGCTAAAAGTTCTTTATGGTTTGAATAAAAGCCAAAGTATGTTAAAGAGATGGAATACACAAAAAACATCGTAACCTTATCCATATGGAGTGATGTGAAGCATCAAAAGCCACCCAAGCAAATGGAAGGACAAAGGACAACAAAGGAAAGGTCAAGAGGTGAGAGAAGATGCAAGGGTAGGTGAAAAGTCCCATGCCCATAGCTCCATATAAAAAGCTCATTTGAACGTAAAAATTTGTGGAGATGACAAGGAGTTGGTGTAGAAGCATATGCTGGTCATTCTCTCACCAATGGATATCAGAAGGTACCTCATTTCTAAGCTAGAAGGCAGAAACGTATTCCAGCCGCATACCTTTTCTCTACATAGTCACCTTGTAAAGGTCATATCTATCTATGTACTTATCCAATTAATGCGTATCATATCTTATTGGAAAGCTTATAGTTCACACTCTCAGTATCTCAAATATCTCTATGAGATCATTCTCCAGTAATTACTAGGAACATTTCTTGTGAACCTCAGTTTTCTGCTATAACTGAGTTGACAGGTAGTCTAACTTTGGATAGTCAGTTGCCTGGTCAAATTAACTCCAAATGGAGTGTTCTTTAGTTTGTTAGAAAGCTATAAGTGCCTACTATGTGTGGACCACGTTTCAGAGCCATTGGATCTCTAAGTTATGATGGAATCAGGTTTTAGTAAGCATGCATCTTACAAGGAAGATTCTAGAAGAGGTTCCCTAACTTCTGCTGCGTTTATTGGTGTGTATTGGATTGAAATTTCTCCACATAATGCACAGTACACATTGGTTTTATGTACATATATGTGGATATGAGTATGTGTGTTTATGTATCTATGTATGTGTATGAGACACAGAGAGAAAAGAGTGAGACTAGAGGTATAAATATAGCAATACACACACATATACATCATACATGCACATTTACACACATATACACATACATGCACATTTATACATACACACACATATATGCACATCTCTACACACACGTACACATGCATGCAGTTACACACATAGAATGAGTACACACATAGGCACATACACATACACATACATAATCATATGTACACACACATAGACTCACATAATCATATTTACATACACATATACACATACACATGCACACACACATGCATATGCACATACATATATACACATACATATATATATGTGTGGATATGAGTATGTGTGTTTATGTATCTATGTATGTATACGAGATACAAAGAGAAAAGTGTGAGAGTAGAGGTATAAATACAGGCATACACACACGTCATATACATCATACATGCATAATTACACACATATACACATACATGCACATTTATACATACACACACATACACATGCATGCAGTTACACACATAGAATGAATACACACATAGACACATAAACATACACATACATAATCATATGTACACACACATAGACTCGCATAATCATATTTACATACATATATACACATACACATGCATACACACACATGCATATATATATATATATATATATATATATACACACACACACATACATACATACATACATACATATATATATATATATATATATATATATATATATATATATATATATATATATATATATATATATATATATATATATATATATATATATATATATCCAGATCTAGAAACCCTATTATAAGTATTCTAATTCAGAAATCCTATTTCAAAAATCCTGATTCGGAAACATTAATTTTGATATCAAGGTTTTACAAACCCTAATTTAGAAACTCTAATTCAGCCTTTTAGCCATATGATTGAAGTATATGTACACATTGCATCTATTCCTCTGACGTCCTACTAGAGAGGTGTCTCTCCTCCCAACCTTATGCCTCTATATATAGCTACTTGAATCAAGGAGGCTCATAATATATATAAATATATATATGCATCATGTAGATACACATACATAAATATAAAATGAACTAGATAAATTATGCATCACACATAGATGCCTATATGCACACATGTATATATACATGCATACATATTTACACATATAAATATATACATGTACACATCACATAAACATGCATACATGCACACATGTATACTTATACATGCATACATAATTATAAACACTTGCATATATTACACAAATGCATATGCATATATACACGCATGCATACTAACACATGTATACATATATTACACACATGCAGACACATACATATACATCAAACACATATATGTGCATACTAACACATGTATACATATAATACACATGAATACACACACATACACACATGAGACAAATTTGCTCCTCGAAGATAAAGTTATAGATAAAATAATTAGGCATCCCCCGAGCTTCATGTTCTAACTTGAAAGAACAATATTTCATCTCTCTAGTAGGATTCATCGATATTATATTTGAATAAAGAAGAATATATTATCTGATATCCATTCAAATGACTCAAGTTATTGATCGATAACTAGAGTAGAATTTACTATCTAATTTGCTCATATGTTTTCATTATTGCCATCATTTTCGTAAGACATCAATATAGTCTCATCTTCATTATCCTTATTGATTTCATTTATTTCGTCTATTGGTAAATCTGTGTTCTCATGAATCACATAATCTATTGATGGATTAATATCCATTTTTGGTAATTCCTCTTCATCATCAGTAGAATCAGCATGTAGAGTATTATCCTCTTCATCAACAAGATTTATATCATTATCATGTATAATGATTCTAATTTCTCTTTTAGATGTTGATGTATTTGTTATATTCCAGAGATGTACATGCTTGGAGGAACGAGAAGTTCCTTGCTCGGGGGATAGCCAAGGCCAAAAGCCAGAGAGTTCATACGAGGACCTACTCATGATGGCCAGATGAGTAGAGGGACCTGAGAGAGAACTCTAGATGGTGACTAGGTAAGGGCTATCAATAGGTTGGGAGGTGAGTCCCAGGCATGTCATTCTCCACTTCTCACATTTGGTATCAGAGCTTGAGGGAGAGGGAGACCTTGGGGGAGAGCTTGATGGAGGGATTCATTCTAATTTCGTGGATCATCTTCATATTGACCGTTCGAGAAGAAACTCGGTTAGCGATGGAGTGGAGATTCGCGTGGAGCTCGAATTTCGAGCAGCAATGCAAAAAAGGCTTCTTCAAATTGGGTTCGAAGACTGTCAACAGTTCATCGAAGTGATGGGCGACCGAATTGTGTGACACGGGATTCAAACCCTGATCTATGGCATGATAGCAACGTGGCCTAACCACTCAGCCACACGACTACGTGTATACAACAAACTACAAGTTGGTACATATTACTTTTTCTGGTGCGTCTCTTCTAAAATCTCAACTTACTAGGTGGTTATAAGAGGCATGCGAAGATGGAAATAAAAAAAGAAAAAAAAAAGAGAAAGAGATAGAGAGAGAATAAGAGGATGAAGAGAGAGAAAGAAAGAAAGAGAAGTAAGAAAGAAAGAGAAGAGAGAAAGAGAAGAGAGAAAGAGAAGAATTAGAGATAGAAAGAAAGATAAAGAGAAAAAAAAGGAAGGAGAAGATAGAGATATATAAAGAGAGACATGTCAAGAGAGATAGAGAGAAAGAGAGAAAGAAATAGAGAGAAAGAGAGAAGAAAATAAATGAAGAGAAACAGAGAAAATTAGAGAGATAAAGAAAGAGGAAAAGATGAAAGAAGAGAAAGAGAGAAGAAGAAGGAGATCTTGAGTGAGAAGATTAAAATGAAGATTAAAGAGAGAGAGAGAAGGATAAGAAAGAGAGAGAAGAGTAAAGAAAAAGAGAGGAAAAAAAAGAAAGACAAAAAAAAGCAAGATTAGTATACCTACCTCCACTTAAATGGCCATAACTCTCTCAAATGAAACCCAAATTGGATGATTCCACTTGGAATAGAAATTAGACTTCAAGGGCTTTCCAATGCATGGCTGGAAGCTATCATTGTATAATTAAAAACGACATGTAGAGAGCATTTAAGTCCCTGCATATCATTTCAGGATGTATGCTGCCCAGTCACCTAGCTTCATTGTTTTGGCCATAACTTCCTAAGACAAGCTCCAAATCATGAAATTCAACTTGGTATAGATTCTACACTTCAAGACCTTTGTTTTGAAGGGTCATAATTTATATTTGGACCATTGAAAGCCATCTCTGCACAAGCTTTTAGATGGCTGTTGACTCGCAAGAAACCCTTTTTGAGTGAATTGAGTGTCCGATTCTAATAATTAGGAATTTTGAATAATATTTTGAACCATTTTGGATAGGAAAGAATTGTTTTTCATACATTTACATCATAGTTTTTCTTTCTAATAAATTCATTTGGATACCTCTCGCATCAAAGTTTATAATTTTGCACTGTATTTTCTTCCAGTTTTATGAAATCAGCATTGGAAGGTGCATGAAAGATAGTTTTTACATGCATTTATCTATGCACATGAAGTTACACTAACTTAAGTTGATTTATAAAAGCATGCACAGGTTGTTGTTTGTGTGTTTTAGAATCTTTTGCAGGTATTGAAGGCAAAAAAAGACATTGTAATGAGGACGTGTAGTGCCCAACATCATACTTTTGGAAAAGTTTCTTATTTGCAGGTTTCTGGAGTAGAGAGAGAGTGGTTTGCCAACCACTAGGCGGATGCCTATCATTGTAAAGACTATGCTTATTTTTTTCTGGCTTCATTTTCCTGGCGAAATGCTGCCGAAAATTTTGTAGCCACATGGCGTTATATGCCATGTGAGAACTAGAGTGATGTGTTGTGTGAGAGAGGAAGTCTTCTGTTAGCATAGCTAAAAGCATATAATTTTATTGAAGTAGAGAATAAAATGCATGAGTGAATGCATGTATACATCGACGATATGACTGCTAGAAAGTTGAAGTGCATGATGCATTTTTCGTTTATGGAAGATCACTTTCATGTATCACCACGACTGGTTAGGGTGAGCATGAGGTATGTGATCGAGGCACCATGCATAGGCTAATTATGCCTTTAGAAAGTAAAAGATAAGGTATATACATTAAGAGAAACTAAGATGTGTTTGCATCTAGTAATGCATGAACATATGAATTGTTCTTCATGCGATTCTATGTACTTAATATATAAGTTTATCCCAAGTCCGCACAAGTGTGCTATGGATATGAACATCAATACAAGTATTAAGTGCTTGTATATGATTAGTTGTAATGAGATTAATGATCGTGCAAGAAGCACAATGAATAGAATGATGTCCATAGATATTCACTTTCACTAAAAGGTGGATACTCTATAAAGAGTTGATTTTGCAACGAGACGATTTGGATGGTTAATTTGGTTTGCATTGATCTAAATGATCATTATATGCATGGATATATCTCCATGACATAATCCATCCAAGATAATGAATTAGTTTGTTTAATCATAAGGATTAACATGTCTCCTCATTTTTAAGTTTAAAAAAATGATCGAGCAAATAGTTAGTGAGGTAGAAGCCTCATAGAGATTTGGATGCTCCTCTTTTTTGGAATGCCCAAATTTATTGAAATTTGTAGGGAAAGTAGCTCTTAAGCTTGTATTTAATCTGACCAAGTTTCAAGTAATTTAGACAATTTTAGATAGGTCAAGTGACCTCTGCACTAAAAGTGCTACTACTAAGAGGTAGAGGCCTGAAACAAGTGACATAGGCCGGTTACAAAGGGCATTTATCTTAATTGGTAGATCCAAATGGAATGATTTTTGTTGGAAATGAAAGCTTGATAGATGAAATTTGTGAATACTAATTTGCATTATTTTTAGAGATCATTTGAAAGTTCAAATAATCTTTGCACATGAAAGTGAAGCCTTTGGAATGTATGAAATGATCAGAGACCATGTCACCTAGAGGTGATTGTTTCTCTTAGCTCATTTACTCAAATGGAGTGATTTTTATCTCTAACATTAGGCAAAAACCTCTAGATAGTGGATATAAAATGTCAAGATGAAATGGTTCTCCATTTAGGAGATATAAAGAAAATAGTAAAACTTATCTCTACAAATGTTTAAACATTTGCAGGTATAGAGGCTTAGTATTTTGGTCATTGTGGAAGATCCAAATGCCCAAATACTATGAAACTTATATAAATACAATTAAATAGTAGTAGCGGTATGCTATTAAAATTTGGGAGAAATTAGACATCATTTGATAGGTCAAATGATCTATTCGTCGCAGACTAATCTCTGGTGAGGATTTTTCATAGAGTGGTACATGTGGCTAATGAGCACGTGATATTTTCATATTGGAAACTCCAATTTCAAACATTTTTCTTGGAGAAGCTACTCCAGTATAGGCCCTATGATATACCCAAAATACAAGGATTTTGGAATTTATCTTCATAGTTAGAAGATATTTTAAAAGTGCAGCAACATTGTTTCTAGGCTCACCTAAGCGCAGGTGTAGCAGACATAGAATTATATTTTTGAATGAGTATTTGATTTCATTTTGAATTGAAATTTTGTGAGACTAAACTAGATAAACGGACCTAGATTTGAGCACAAAGAAAATGAAATTTGGAAATTTTTTGATCAGTTTAAGGGCTTCAAGAAGATGACCCCGTGCATTCTCAAAGTTGGCCGTCAAGTGTTCAACTGGTCTAGTAAAATGGTCATAAAACTCTGAGCAAATATCCAAATCAAGTGATTTTTGTGCCTAATGAAAGCTTGAGAAAAGCTTCATAATATTGGAGAATTTCTTAGATTTTGGATTAGTAAAAGATAGTTAAAAGTAAGATTTAATCTGCTGCTATTGGAAATTGTTTATGCAAGAGGCATTGTTGAAAGGAAAAGACTTTTCACAGGTTTTTTATGATATATTCTTTTGCGATGGTGTGATCACCATGGGATAGATATGCCCTAGATACGTGTTTTTTAAGCATTGGTTTATGGTGACCATTCTTAGTAAGACAAAGGAAACTCTGTCAAAATTTTCAGAAATATATATAGTGCCATGAGAGCATGGATTAAGAGAACTTTAGTAGTTGTTCTCATTTCATTGGATTCATAGAAGTTGTATAAATTCTAATTTACTGTGAGTCAATATTTGATTCAAGATGCATGAGTTGATATTTGATGCAAGCCGCATCCTTCACAACTCTAGTTGAGTTGATTTACTAAATAGTTTCTCAATTCTCAACTCAAGGTGAGTTGATGTTACAGATAGTTATGAGTGATAGAGTCATAGGAATGACTTTGTTCTTTCCATCGAGGGAAGGAAACACTTAAGGAACACTTCATGATTTCATTATATTATTTATTTTTGTGAGTACTCACTGAGTTATTCTTATCATTTTTGAGAGAAGTGTTTGAATTTAGTCTCATGCACGCATATATGTGGAGTATAAAGTTGGTGGTATGGGACATCAAATTTTATATTCTACCTAAGTGTAGGAAAGATGGTATGGGAGAGAAGTCTTTGAGATTGTATTTTTTATATGATTTGGACAACAGAGGGGCAGTTGAGATAGTCACTCTGTATGTGATCGCAAACAAGGCAAGTCCGCAGGCAAGTAGCCTAGAAGCGGAAAGGCAAGGTTTGCATATAAGAACTATGAATAGGAAATTGCATTAAGAAGAAATTCAAAGAGTACGTACTACTTTATTTGATATGCCTGAGAATAGGCCATGGTTCATACATAGTGTGTATGAGGTGAGCTAGATGCTTAGCCTAGTGGGCTATGAGTGTGCACACATCTACTTACCATTTTTTTTCAGTGTATTTGGTGGACTCATATTATGATCCCCATTATATCTGGGAGTGCCAGATTATTACAATAGTTTACTTGAGACACCTCATTCCTAGTTAGGAATGATTTGATCATAGCGATGATCAGATGGTGATCATGGATAAAGCAAGTTTCATCCACTTGGAACATCTTACGTGTTATTATTGAGAAGGCAGTGGTAGTTCCACTAGTTGCTATACTTTCTTAGCACATCTTCACTTGGCATGATGGACTTAGTTCCCAGAGTGGATTGGGATTCAATTTGTATGGGAGAGATTTCGATCCATAGTTTGGATTATCATATATGATAGATTTTGATCCATAGTTTGATAGTTTGGATTATCATATATGACAGATTGAGCTTTTGATCCATAGTTTGGATTATTATATATGACACATCGAGATCTTGGTCCATAGTTTGGATCATTGACAGATTGATATCTTGGTCCATAGTCTGGATCATTGATAGATTGTCATCTTGGATTCATAGTTTGGATCATGAAGAGATTTTCTTTAGTTTTATTTCATTACATTGAGCAAATCAAGCAGATTTACTTGAGCTTAGAGATTAAGCATTATTTGGAAAATATTTCCATTTATCTTTAGTAGTTTCTTCCACAGAGAGTTGGGACATAGTCACATTGTTTTGAATGAGCATAGTATTTTTTTCATTACTCTAGTGGAGTAAGTGATTTTTCATGATTATACCATATGAAAAACTCTCAGTCGGTATTTCAGGGGGACAAGGGCAAGCTGCCGAGGTCTCTAAAGGTGACAAACCATCACAACTTAGTGGTCAAGGTCTAAGCATAGGGAGTCCGAGGATATTCCGATTACTTATGCTACGCACATATGGACTCATTGGGCCTCAGAGGGATTCCTACAGTATGCCCAAGGCAAGGGCTACTATTTGATGGTGGAAATGCTAGATATAAAGCACAAAGACTAGTTGTCTACTTTTTGAGCATCTAGTATTTGAGACACCTACCACACTCTATTTAATTATATGGAATCACATATTTTGATTCCCAGGTTTATAGCTCCTTCTATATCATTGAGGACAATGATCTTTAGAAGGGGGAGAGAGTGTTATATTCCAGAGATGTACATGCTTGGAGGAATGAGAAGTTCCTTGGTTGGGGGATAGCCAAGGCCAAAAGCCAGAGAGTTCATACGAGGACCTACTCATGATTGCCAGATGAGTAGAGGGACCTGAGAGAGAACTCTAGATGGTGACTAGGCAAGGGCTATAAATAGGCTGGGAGGTGAGTCCCAAGCATGTCATTCTCCACTTCTCACAGTATTAGTATCTGATGGTGGATCATCAAGAGGACTTTCTTCAATCTCTCTAACAATAAATTGTTCAAACAATGACCTACCTCTAGGTTGAACATGAATGACTTGCCACCAAGGATGAGCATCTAGGTTTTTATAAAAAAAAATTCCTGTTCAATATTCCTAGGAAGAATATATGGTTCTTTACTAGACCGCATTACCTTAGAAGAATCAATTGCCCAAAACCCAAATAATTCCTTTCTTAATGTGGAATTACAACCCTTATACTCGGCTCGAAACCAATCAACCTTCAAAATGACCTATTAGAATATATAAACACAAAAAACCATTATTAGGTGCTTAAAAAGATAATAAACTCTATGATAAAAAATATAAACTTTTTTCTACCTGTTTGAATGTACAAAATGATATTTTGTAGATACCAAAAACAATTCCCACGTAACCAAGTTTTCCATCAATAAGGTTCATGTCTTTTGAGCTAGCATGTGATAGTTGCTTGAAAGAAGCAAAAATACTAGAATCGTCTATTTTACGTAAAGAATCAATGGCTTTGATTCTAATATGCTATCCAAAAGCTCACATATTAGTGAACATTTGAGCCTGCAAAAGAAATAAAATTAGTAAATAGAAACTATATATATATATATATATATATATATATATATATATATATATATATATATATATATATATATATATATATATATATATATATATATATATATATATATATATATATATATATATGAAAAAAAATATTATTAAAATAAGATTACCTTTTGTTCACAACCTATCATTAACTCTCTCTGCTCATCTGAGATTTCTTCATTATTTGCATTGGTGCATTGCAAACGACTATATAGCCAATCCGTGAGAGAAGATATATTTGTAATCTCATTATTATTGAGATTACATCTACATCTTTTCTTTCTTCATCTTTTACTTCAAAGATTTTGAAGTTCCTGTTCCTACTCACTAAGGAATGCTTGCATGCATTCACTATTACATGCTACATATGTAGAACCATCATTTTTTCCCTGAAATGTAAATAAAAATGGAGCTTCCTTACCTGATAATACCTCATCTGGTATTTTTGAAGAAGACTTGTTGGTCCATCCACGTGGAGCTTCTTCATGAACTCTTTCAAGGTACTCACTAACATAATACATGCACTCTTTAAGCATCCAACCCTTTGCCATGGATCCTTCTAGTTTCGCTCTTTGTCACACATAACCTTTTAATATTCCCATAAATCGCTCCACCCAAAACATCCATCCAGTGTTGAGAACACCTGCAATCTCTATTTCATCTACAAGATGGACTAATAAATGAACCTCAATATTAAAAAATGAAGTAGGAAGCTCTTTCTCCATCAAACATAGTAGCTCTTTGCATTCATATTTCTTTTGTGGGGTCGAGTTTTTGTCAATATCTTTTGATGTAATCCACCTATAGATCTCATAAAAAAATATAAAGAAGTTAATTCAAAAATAAAAGGTATTAAATATTCATATATATTAAATATAAAAGTATCATAATTACCTTATAAACGATCCAAGATGATAGATCACATCTTGTACTCCTTTTTTGGTTCATCCATTTGGATAACCAAAGGTAAAATATGTTTCAAAAAGTTATGCCAATCATGGGTTTTTAACCCAGATAAGCTCTTATCATCCATACTAAACATGTTCTGAAAAAGATGCTCCATATCTATAGGAGTCCGAATCAATTGAATCCTGTTGTTGATAGTTTGTATCTCTTTTGTCGTAAGTACCCAAGGAGCACGTGCATAAGTCCTTTCCTGTCGATGTCTATCAAAATCTGGCCATAACTTTGGTTTGGAGTTTTGATCTTGCAAATCATTCCTTGATGCTATGGTTTCTTTTAGTCCAAGAAGATGCTTCCATAATGAATAACCAGTATTCTTGAATATGTTCATATGATCAAGAAGATGACACGCATTTAACCCTTTCCAATACTCCAAAGAATACCATATTGATATCTTCTCTGAGAGTACCAATTTTCCTTTACCTCTCTTCACATACTCATTATCTTCATCATCACTGAAGATTTCTGATTTTGGATCTATCAGAGATCCATCTATCCATTTTTTATACCAATCCATAGGCGTTATAGGTTTTCGACACTGACTTGTTTCAAGCTTTCCATTAAAATTTATCGCTTCTCTTTTAAATCTTAATGGATGATCAACATGCAAGAATCATCGATGTCGAAGATAAATATTTTTGTTGAGATTCTTACTATAGATTGATCTCAACCAATCACCACAATATGGACAAGCTTTATAACCCTTAGTAGATATTCCTACATCATGAATTGATAAAAATATAATTAGATTAAATCACATTTATTTGTATGCATATTGAATAAAAAATTACGTCTATACCTGAACAAACACCATATCCTAGAAAATCATGAATAGTCCAAGCTACAATACCACGAACTGTAATATATCTTTCGTTGATGCTTTTCGATACATCAGTCACATTAATACCTCTCTATAACTGTTGGAGATCTTCAATGAGAGGAGCAAGATAAATATTCATATCTTTAACTTATCTTTTTCCTGTGATTAAAAGTGAAAGCATTAAATGTTTTTAATGCTAAGATATGGCGGAAGATTGTAGTTTATGACTATCACTAGCCATGTTGACCATTTACTAGATTTCATGGAGAATGGATTAACCCCATGTAATGCAACTCCTAACTTGAGATTCTGTGGATTTTGTGTAAGCTCATGCCATGTAGAATAAATATGTTGAAAAGCAACACTATCGTGAGGAATTCTGATTATTCCATCAGTACTTTCTTGATCATGCCCCCATGTCAAAAGCTTTGATAATTCAGGGCTTTGAAACATATGTCTAATCCATGGAGCCAATGGAAAATGTCTCAATACTATTTTTGGGATTTTACCTTCTTTGTCCTTATATCGAGGAGACTGACATTTTCGACATGCCAAAGAGTCTGCATATTCACCTCTATATAAAATAGAATCGTTAGGACATGCATGTATACATTGATAACCTGAAACAAGATTGTTGATTATCATCTTCATTTCATCATGTGAGGTAGGAAGAATATTCTGACTTGGTAAAAACTTTTCAGATAATAACCTATATTCATAGAAAAAAGACATATTAATAAAAATAAATAAATATATATATATATATATATATGCATATAATTTTATATATGTGTATGGTTATGTGTATGTGCATGTGGAGGTGTATATGCATGTGCATGCATATATGTATGCATATGTGTATATGTATGTATGTGAGTATATGTGTTTTACATGTGTATATGTATGTATATATACGTATGCATATGTGTATGCATATATATATGTGTATGTGTGTATATATGTGTATGTATGTATGTATGAATGTGTATGTATGTATGTATATGTATGTATGTAGTGTAGCTGTGTATATTTGATTTAATTTTTTTTTTTGTATATTGTGGTTTGTAGACTTCCATCTATAGACCACTGAATCGTTTGGCTATCTCCCATTTTATAGTCACTCTATTACCTGCCTTGCTAACTAAGACTTACATATTTGTTTAGAAGCATTAAGTATCAGTTAACTATGGAGGTATTAGGTTGTTTGAAAATGAAAATAACACAAGCAAATTTCTCTCGATGATTTTGGAAAATGGATGAATAATTCTAAAGTATGGGTGGTAATGAAGTTTTCATTTAATGCAAGTTCTTGTTCTTACTGTAGCTAAGGTAAAAACAGAAACTTGGAGTGAATGAACGCTTTGTGTCCACCCATCCTTTAAAATTATTCTTCCATCCTTAAAATTCTTCGAGGTAAATCTAATTCTCCTATTTTTCAAACGACTTAGTACCTCCATAGCCGACTCATATTTAATATTTGTATGAAACGTTCATAAGGGAGTTAGTTGTAGAGGTGTTAGGTCGACTAGAATAGGAGAAGCAGATGTGTCAGGAAGATTCTAAAGGTTGGGCGGACAATTCCAAAGGTTAGATGGACAAAATATCTTCATTCGATACAGGTATGTATAATTTGACTTTACTCTCATAACATGTGTATATGTATGTTTATGTGTGTATATATGTGTATGTATGTATGTGTATGTATGCATGTGTAGCTGTGTATATTTGATTTCATTTCTAACTTTCTTTTTGTTTATTGGGTGGTCTCCTCTAGAGTGCATACACCTCCTCAACATGGGCATTCTTGTAGGTGTTTGATATAATTTTTGGCCTTTCTATTTTTGAACTCCTAATTTTTCATTTCCACTCAGTCCACTAACTCCTCAAACTTGTTACATTTGGAAGAGGCATAACTCACAATACCATCATCAGACTTGACAAAAATTTGTGGAATCTTCAAATTATCAGCTAAATTATCTTCCAAGTCTATGCATTCATCTAGTGTTTGTACGTGTTTCACATATACTAAGGTTCTCAAGGTTCCATTAGTTAGAGCATCCAAAAATAGTGATATCATTTTTTGTTGGGTAGGTATTCCAACCATTGGAAATCTATCCACATACTGATTGAATATTCTAGATACCAATCTTACTGATAACTAGAAAATACACGATATTTGTGTATCGCAATACAACTAAGAGTAAGGTATCAATAATACATGACACTTTCCAAGTGTTGCAACACAAAGGAATTTGGTATCACTATACCAAACGCAACTATATCATGATACTTGGAATTTCTTAAGCCAACATTAGAAACTTTTTTGTGCAAGTGAGGTCTTTGTGCTCTCCTTGTGACCCCTATGTTCTTGTAGCCTAAACGTCCTTCCAAAATCTTCTTATACAAGCCTCATGATACTTGGTGGGTGTCTTGTTACTCTGTGTGAGTGATCAAGCCAAAAAAATATATTTCTACTATGTAGATTGCACCTCAATGAATATTTCTCTAAGGGTTTAGCACTGCTCTCTAGCTACACCCAAAGTTCTAGGTGATATTGATCATCGTACACTCTCTCTGTGATACTTACACCCCGAGTTCTAGTTGATAATAATCCTCTTGCACTCTCTCCACAATATGTGCACTAAAAAGTGGTTTGTGTTGTGGTGGTCATTAGGTTTTAGTCTCTTGCTAGGACCAGAGACTCAAGCAAAAAAGTGGAAAATTTGTTTGGTTTTTTAAAATGTGATGGATTTGTTGGTGCAAGGCAATCAACAATTGAAGTTTTGAGTGAAAACTTGAAGTCAAGGACTGAAGAAAAGACCAAGTCATGAAGCATGAAGGAAATGAATATCCAGGAAATAAAGATGTGTATACATATGTACATTATTTTAGAGTCAATTCATCATATACTTTTGTATGGTCATGAGCTTGTAAAAATTTGCCTATATATACAAAGAAAATGTCGGGGCAAAGTAGAGAGACTATGTGAGAACAAGAATTGAGAAGAATTATATGTCATTAGACTTTTAGAAGTGAGTAGAAACTCTCTCATTACTCAGATGTATGAATTTCTCAAAAATGAAAAATGTTGCGCCCTATCTTTCTATGTATTCTCCTTCTATGCTTGATTATTTCAAGAATCCTTTTGTAGATGTATCAGTCCATAGTTAATGAGTCCATGGTTAAAGTTTGAGAGCCTAATCTTAAACAGGCTATGAGAATTATGAGTAGGAACATTCATATGTGAAGAAGTGTTCACTGGTTCCTGAAACAGGTGCAAAATTCGATGTTACTGTTTTGGTCAGTTCTCCTTCCACACTATAAAGTTTTGAGCAAACAAGCACTCAATATTTAAGTTGGAAGGTAAGCTACTTGTGGCTAAAAGCATTTTCATAAACGCGTTCTAGATTAAGAGAACCAAGTGTTAGAAGTTACAGGTGTCTGAATCGACTTCTCAAAAGAACAGTTTTGGATATAGGTGACTTGTTAAGTCCATTTCTCAAGATCTACTAAGTCTTTTGGAATGATTTAACTTCGAGGAGGTGCGCAAATTATAGGCTACACCTTGTACAAAGTTTTATAAAAAACTTGACACATTTGATAAGTCAATGAGAGAGTTATGTGCAGAAGACTTTATGTAGAGTTATCATTTTCACAATTTGGTCAAAATTTTGATAATTGGTCATTGATCCTCTAAATTGGTGAAGGTTTGGAGTTACTCTTGATATAGAGCTGTTCTAAATTCAAGAGTAGCTTGTTCTTTTGGAGATTAATACTCTCCATCAGTGGTATCAGAGCAAGAAACATCAAAATTGAAGAAAGGAGGACTCTGACTGCTGCAGACATAAAGAATTCAACAAGTAAAGATTCAGAAGGAGAAATCTTGAGAGCAAAGCTTGAGAAGGAGGCCATGCGACATCAAGGAATACAAAAGGAGTATCATTCGAAGTAAAGGTACATCTATTACTCATAAAGTTTGAAGAATTCAATATACAGGTGAAGAAAGGATGGGAGATTCTCTTCAGATAGAGAAGTTGGATAGAGAGAACTATCCAACATGGTTAATGAGGATGGAAGCTCATCTTATGAGCAAAGATTTGATAGGATATATCATAGGTGAAGAAGAAAAGCCTTAGTTCAGAGATCCTAGTGTTCCAACTAGGGAGAAATTATCAGATTTGAAGACTTGGATGAAGAAAGATGCTCAAGCTAGGAGCATTATCTATATGGCAGTTAATGACTACTTACTACCTCACATTAGAGGTCTTGAAAGTGCAAGTGATATATGGAATGCTTTGGAAGAGCATTTCCAAAACACCACAAAGTCAAGGAAGGCATCCTTGTGGGAAGAATTTACTACATTCAAGAAGAAGGCCTCTCAATCCATCTCAGATTATGTAACAAGGATGAAGGACATTGCAGATGCATTAGGAGCAGTTGATGAAGACATTGAGGAGGATAAATTGGTAAGGAAAATCCTCATAGGTTTGAGAGGTGATGACAAATGGAAGCCATTCATTTTGTCTACTGAATTATCACTTGATCATTTCACTCCTGATTTAAATCAGTTGCTAGGACATATGCTAACTTTTGAGCAGGATGTCAAAGGCGAAAGTGATAAGAGTACAGGACATGCAATGTATTCAAAGGATAAGAAGAATAATATCAAAGGAAAGCAACAAGCAAATGAGGATGAAGGTGCAACTAGTCAAGCTAACTTCCTGAGAGGAAGAGGAGGTGGCAAAGGTAGAGGAAGAGGCAGGAATAATAAAGATGGAGTCAAAGCTTGCTGGATTTGTGATAAGACAAATCACTTACCTAATGATTGTTGGCATAATACTCAGAGTAATGATGGATATAATCAGAATTTTAATTCAAGAGGAAGAGGTGGCAAAAATCAAAGAGGTAATTTTAGAGGTAGAGGTAGTGGAGGTTACTTTGGAAGAAATACAGGTAGAGGATTCCAAGGTTCACTAATGAAGGAGTTTTTGTGGAAGACCCTAGCAATGGGTATAAACAAATTGTTTCAAGGAAGAAAGAAGGAAGATTGTTCACATTGAAGATCCAAGGCAATGTTGGTCATGCCTTGTTCACTTATGGAGGACATAAGATCTCTGAGTTAGATCTTTGGCTCATAAGCAATCTTATTCCAAGCATGGTTTTATGTATTCAGAGAAGCTTGAATTGGTACACACAGATGTGTGGGGACCATCAAAGGATTTCAGTATCAATGGTTCAAGGTATTATGTGATTTATGTTGATGATGCTACCAGATGGATCACTATCTATGTGATCAAAGATAAGTCAGAATTATTCAATACATTCAAACATTATCATATGTATGCAGAGAGAATTACTGGTCATAAATTGAAGAGACTAAGGTCAGATGGAGGGGGAGAGTATTTCTCTAATGAGTTCAGTGATTACTTGTGGAATGCAGCTATAAGAAGGGAAATTACTTGCAGGTAATCTCCTCAACAAAATGGTGTAGCAGAAAGGAGGAATAGAACTCTTGTTGAGTTTGCAAGATCCATGATGAAGGAGAAAAATTGCCCAAATTACTTGTGGGCTGAGGCTGTAAATAGAGCTACTTATTTGGTCAATAGATTACCATGTAAAGCTTTGCAGGGTATGACACCATATGAGGCATGGTGGGGTAAGAGACCTACTCTAGATCATTGCAAAGTATTTGGATGTTTGGCATATGCATATGTGCCATCACAATTGAGGCATAAATTGGAACCTAAAGCTGAGAAGTATGTATTCATTGGTTATGATGATAAACAAATGGGATATAGGTTGTGGAGTCCATCCACAAAACAATTCCTTGTGTCTAAGGATGTTACATTTGATGAGCAAGGTACTTGGTATGCAGGTACAATCAATATTTATGTAGGAGATGAAGAAATTGTGAATCAAAAGAAAGGTAATCAAAGGTTCAGATATTTGATGAAGAGGAGAACAATGAAGTGCAGGTTGAAGTTGAAGAAGTTCCAAAGTTTGATCCACAGTGTGATGAACCAGAAACCTCAAGAAGTGGAGAACTCAGAAGGTCAACAAGACAAAAATGGCAACCTACAAGGTATAGCTATGACACTTCTTTCTTGGCTACCAAAGATTATGCTTATATGATAAAGGCAGATGAAGACCCTTCTACATATGAAGAGGCAAAAGGTAAGGAGAATTGGGAGAAAGCTATGCAGGAGGAGTATGATGCATTGATGGAGAATCAGACATGGGAGTTGGTTCCTAAACCAAATAGTCAGAAGATCATTCGGTGCAAATGGGTCTACAAGACAAAGAGGTATGCAGATGGAAGTGTGTCTAGGTATAAAGCTAGACTTTTTGTGAAAGGTTTTGCTCAGACATATGGTATAGATTATGATGAGACCTATAGTCCTGTGGCAAAGATGACAACCATCAGGACAGTCATAGCTATTGCTGCATGTAAAGGTTGGAAATTATGTCAATTAGATGTGAAGAATGTTTTTTGAATGGTTATATTTCAGATGATGTTTTCATGGAGCAACCCCAAGGACTCAGAAATGAAAGATATCCAGAGTATGTATGTAAGCTCAAGAGAGCTTTGTATGGTTTGAAGCAGGCCCCAAGGGCATGAAATTATAGACTTGTAAAGATCTTGAAAGAACTTGGATTTCAAGTAATTAAGGCAGATAGTAGCTTGCTTGTTAAAGCAAGTGATAATGGGTTCATTTACATGTGCATATATGTTGATGATATAATTCTTACAGGTACAGATGAGAAAGGCATTCAAAGCTTAAAGAAGCAAATGGAGAAAGAGTTCAAGATTAGTGACTTGGGAGACTTGTCATAATTCTTGGGCATGGAGATTTCATACACTCAACATGGAGTGTATATAACTGAAGAAAGGTATTTGAAGAACTTGTTAATCAAGTTTAAAATGAATGATTGTAGGGTAGCACCTACTCCAATGGAGGTGAATCACAAGTTAAGCAGATATGGAGGAGAAGAGTTCAAAGATATGAAGCTATATCAAAGTTTGGTTGGTAGTTTGATTTATGCTACTTTAACTAGAACTGACTTGTCATATGCAGTTGGAGTTTTGTCTCAATTCATGCATTGTCCTAGGAAAGAACATTGGATTGCAGGACAAAGAGTGTTGAGGTACATTAAGGGTACACTCAAAGAGGGTTTGTATTATGGTTTTACATTAGATACAAACATCAAGATATATAGTGATGCAGATTGGGCAAGTAATCCTGATGATAGGAGATCAACTTATGGATACTTGTGTTATGTGGGAGATAAGTTAATTTCATGGTGTTCAAAGAAGCAACACATAGTTGCTTTGTCATCTACAGAAGTAGAGTATAAAGGTATGGTGGAAGCTGCAAAGGAAGTGATATGGCTTAAGACTCTGATGAAGAGTTTTGATATCATTCAGAGTACACCCACTATTCATGGAGATAACATGAGTTCATTGTATCTAGCTACTGATCCTGTTTTTCATGCCACGACCAAACATATTGAAATTCAGTATCACTTTCTAAGAGAGAAAGTGATGGATAAAGAGATTGAAGTCATACATACTTCAACAAAAGATCAGATAGCTGATATGCTAACCAAAAGCTTGGATGGACCAAAGCTACAGAGATTCAAAGACATGGCAGGCATAAAGAAGATAGATAAAACCTCAATTGATGATTGAGGGGGAGCTGTTGGTGCAGGGCAATCAAGAATTGAAGTTTTGAGTGAAAACTTGAAGTCAAGGATTGAAGAAAAGACCAAGTCATGAAGCATGAAGGAAATGAATATCCAGGAAATAAAGATGTGTATACATATGTACATTATTTTAGAGTCAGTTCATCATATACTTTTGTATGGTCATGAGCTTGTAAAAATTTGGCTATATATACAAAGAAAAGGTTGGGGCAAAGTAGAGAGATTATGTGAGAACAAGAATTGAGAAGAATTAGATGTCATTAGACTTTTAGAAGTGAGTAGAATCTCTCTCATCACTCAGATGTAAGAATTTCTCAGAAATGAAAAATGTTGCGCCCCATCTTTCTATGTATTCTCCTTCTGCGCTTGATTATTTCAAGAATCCTTTTGTAGATGTCTAAGTCCATAGTTAATGAGTCTATGGTTAAAGTTTGAGAGCCTAATTATAAACAGGGTGTGAGAATTATGAGTAGGAACATTCATATGTGAAGAAGTGTTCACTAGTTCCTGAAACAGGCGCAAAATTCGATGTTAATGTTTTGGTCAGTTCTCCTTCCACAGTGTAAAGTTTTGAGCAAGCAAGCACTCAATCTTTAAGTTGGAAGGTAAGCTACCTGTGGCTAAAAGCATTTTCATAAACGGGTTCTAGATTAAGAGAACCAAGTGTTAGAAGTTACAGGTGTTTGAATCAACTTCTCAGAAGAAGAGTTTTAGATATAGGTAACTTGTTAAGTCCATTTCTCAAGATCTACTGAGTTTTTTGGAATGATTTAACTTCGAGGAGGTGCATAAACTATAGCCGACACCTTGTGCAACGTTTTATTAAAAAAGTTACACATTTGATATGAGAGAGTTATGTGGAGGAGACTTTATGTAGAGTTACCATTTTCACAGTTTGGTCAAAATTTTGATAATTGGTCATTGATCCTCTAAATTGGTGAAGGTTTGGAGTTAGTCTTGATATAGAGGTGTTCTAAATTCAAGAGTAGCTTGTTCTTTTGGAGATTAATACTCTCCATCAGGATCCACCCTACTTCCTCACTCTCTTACCTACTTCTCAACCCTAATTCCTCCACCCCTAGTCCCGATCCTAAAAACTTGGCACACATACACTAGGTGTATGAAGCAACAAGTGCAATAGAATGGTGACTTTCCAAGCTATGGAAATTTTCTTCCTCATGATCACTACCTTCACCAAAACACTTTAACCATCACGTAGGCACCTTGACATAAGCCTGAATCCTTGGCAATGTTGGCAAAAATGTGTGTAACTAATCTCACAATGTCTTAGGGATTTGCAATGAAAGAAACCAAATCTCAATCATCAAGCAAATGGACATAGTGGTGTCATTGATACACACATTTAATTATCCATCCTAGAGCCTAACTCGATCAAGTGCTTGGAAACATGTGCATAAATGATGGTTAATGTATGATTGGAACAAGTAATGCATGCGAATTGGCAACATCCACCTCACATGACACCTCTTACAGAAATTCTACATCATGTGGTGTAGCAATACACATGAGTCCATTGATATCTCTCACCTCTCATACCCAAATATAGTCAATAGTGGGTTCTATTTTGAAGCTCTTGATGAGACACATTGTTGACGTTGTAGCATCACAACTCATACTTGTCAATCCAGGAAGCATCTCATGAGACCCAAATGTTCGCGTAGAAGCACTCAGCATACGTAATGGCGCTTCGTGAACGTATGATTAACAACGTTATTAACAAGAAGACAACATAAGCATCATGAATGATGCACATAATCGTAATCACAAGCATAATAGCGACGTAATCATACATCAACATGTCACAAGCGTTAGGCAAGAAGAGAACAAGCACGCATGCACATCATGACGACAAGAGAGAAACAATCTAACTACAAACTAGCATTATCTCATTACTTCTCAAAAAGCTCCCCCAAAAGAAGAGGTGGAGACCTCTTTATATACAAAATGGCAAAAAAGCATGCTATGTGGGATTTCGCAACTGAAAGGAGAATGAATCCCACTTATTCTCTAGTGTGGCACTCACACACACCTATACAAGAGTTCTTTATTAACTGAATGAAAGGTAGAAAAAGGTACAAATGATGATGAGAAAAGAGTGGATCCAAGAAATATATATTTTATCTTCAACACTCCCCCCCTCCTTGACTTTGTCGTCCTCGACAAAGCTTTTGCAAGTATGGAGATTTTGTGGAAGAGTGTGTAGGAGTTCCTTTTAATTTGCATAATCCGTACACCATTGGAGTGTTTTGCTTTGTTGCTTTTCTTCATCTTGCTTTTTGTTTGGAGCCGAGTGCTTTAACTTGGTTCTTTTGCCTCATATAGATGGGAATGAATATGCTAGAATGCCTCTTTTCTTTTTTTTTTTTTTTTTTTTTTTTAATGGATGATGTATGAGCATGAAATGATAAAAATGTAGATGATAGATACAAATAGATGAACTTAATTCATATCTTCTTAGTCCATATGCATGAGTGGGGACTAAGGGTGCATGGGCGAAAAACAAAAAAGTGTCTATGCACGGTCTTGTAATGTGACCCTATCTTATGCATACAAAAAACAATGGTGCAAAAATGATGGATCTTGAGCAAAGTGCTCAAGGGTTTAGGTGATGGTGAGGCTTCCTCCAAATCTCCAACTCCAAGAACCTTCTCTTTTCCATCACCCATTTGAAATGGATGATACCTTTGTCCACCATCCTGAAAAAAGAAAAATAAAAAGCAAATTTTTGAAATCTATATACATGTGCCCTCTTTTTGTCTGGGTTAAACTAAGTGTGCCTAATGCTTGGCCTTTGGATGAGGCCCTATTCATGTGCATACTTGGTGTGCATCTTAAACATATGCTGTGCATTGGGCAAGGTTGGGTCCGACACCCATGGATGCTGCACGAAGAGGTTTTAGGCCGCCAATATGTCTTCGCTTTGTTGGTCTTAGCCTTGAGGTTTCTCCTTGGATCTTTTCTGAGTATTGACTTTATTGCTTTGGATCCCTTTGTCAAAAGTCGTCGTTCTTGATGATAAGGCAATGTGAAACTAGACCGTAGATTATGAAGTCTAGTGTGAGAGGGTTGATTTTGTATAAGAGCTTTCTTTGGTACCCATATCATAGTGAGATTTTGTTGGGCTCTAAGTAAGTTCTTGGCCACCCAAATTTGCTTTACATTACAAGGGAAATGTGACTTCTTCTTGATGTATGGGTCTTTTGGGCCTTCTATGTGCGTACGTATCTGAGATTTCATCTACTACTCTTGTTGGTGGTTCTTCATGAGTCACCTTAGACAAGTGGTTAGATTTAACATGCATATTACCTTTCTTCACCACTACCTCAAAATCAAATTCCATGAGTAATAGAAACCATGTAATTAGCCTTCCACTGTTACAAGTTTTATTGGCCAAGTACAATAGAGTTTGGTGATCAATAAAGAAGTTCAATTTGCTAGCTAGTAGGTAATGTCTAAACTTTTTCACTACGTAGACCATCCCTAAGTCTTCTCCCTCAGCTGTGGTGTAATTTCATTTAGCTTGGTTTAATTGTCTGTTGGCATAGATAATTGTGTGATCTAGTTTTAACTTATTTGACAGTTGTGCTAATATGCATCCAATCACAAATCAGATGCGTTCACATGTATATGGAAAGGTTTGTTCTAGTTTGGCACTTTGAGAATTGGAATTGAGCTAAGTCTTTGTTTTAACTCATTAAATGAATGTTGGCACTCATTTTTCCAAGTTAACTAAGTTAAAAGTCCATATAATGGTTTTGCAATTATGGTGTACATGTCATAAATCTAGAATACTAACCACAATGTCCTATAAAAGCTTGCACCTCTTTCACATTCTTGGGTCTTGGAAATTCAAGAATTACTTTGATTTTATCCTTGTTTGTAGATATACCATTTTTAGACCATGTATATCCTGATATTTTACCTTGCCTCACCGTTAAAATGCATTTCTCATGGTTCAAACACACTTGATATTTTTTGCATTAGCTGAATATTTTCCTAAGCTTGAGTATATAGGATGGACATTGAGATAAATATGTACATAAAGTTTCCACATAGAGCTCCATAATCTTTCATGAAATTTCTTTAAAAACATGGCACATCAATTGTTGGAGTGGTTGGGATATTGGTTGAACCAAAAGGCATAACCCTAAATACATACACTCCCCACTCTATAGCAAATGCAGTTTTGTGTTGATATTTTGTAGAAGTTGTTACTTCATTATATCCTAAAAATCCCTTTAGGAAGCTACACACTTCCTTGTCTGCTACGCTTTCCAAAAGGTGATATGTAATGGGTAAGGTATAGCTATCTGGAATGGTGGCAGCATTAACCTTTTTGAGGTAAGTAGAAACCCTAAGTTTTCAATTCTTCTTCGATACAACCATCAAAGGAGAAACCCACTTTGTGTGACTCTATCTCATATATGAATCCAACTACCAAAATTGTTCTCTCTTCTTTAATTTTGGCTGCATAGACATCATTATAGGTATACGGTATTTTCTTAGATGTTTAGCATCAAGTGCCATAAGAATTATATGAGAAAATATAGAGGGATCGACACCTTTAAGGTCTTTGTATGTCCAAGCAAATACATCGCTCTACTCTCATAACAATGATATGAGCTCTTATTCCTCTTCTAACGACATGCCGTTACCTATATAGGTGCATGTTTCTTCATCCCCTTCTAGGGTTACTATGATTTTCTCTGTTTGCTCCTTGTTATCATATCCGACTCCCTCTTGTCGCTCTCTCTTTGGCATTTGAATTGCTATCCTTCTTTCTTCTAATCCGCACCTCCAAAATATTCAAGTACTTCGAATTCTTCAAGTTGTAAATCTTCTTCCTCCATTTCATTGCTCTTCTTCTTGGGGTTATCTTGATATTCTTCTATGGATAATATTTATTTTATTTTCCTTGGAGATTTGTGTTTATAGTTCTTTTAGGTATTGTTCTTTTGAGTCAAAATCAAGTTCCATTTCTGTGATTTTGTATTCTTCTTTCCATTCCTTTTATATTATCTCTTCTTCTTCTGCCTCTTAGAATTCTACCATGTACAAACACAAATCATATTTGTCTTCATCCATGCATTTTGTTATAGTTGCAAAAGTAATGTATGACCTTCATGGATCATGCATCTAGAGGGCTCCTCTTAGTGGATTTACAAAGCTTTTAAAGTTTTCACAATGGATTTTTGGAAAATAAATTATGCCCTATCTTGAAACGTTTTGGGTCATGCTTCTGTTCTCTTCTTTCTTGTTCTTTATGCTCTCTCTTGTCTTCAATCCTCTTCTTTCCTCTGCAACACACCCCTATAAGGGAACCCTATCCACATGATACAAGAGGTTCATTATTTTTACACTCTGTGGACTCTCCTAACCCATCTTGGATGCATTAAGACACTTGTGGGTATGGAAAATAGATGAGGAGGAAAAGGATTAGAAGCCATAAAATCATGAACATTCTTGAACACTCGATCCTTGCAAGGCCTAGTCCTACTCACAAATGAGATTCATGAATGAGGGCTTTGAGCCACCAAGATGGTGAAAGGTATTTTTGCAACTATGGACACAATACTCAAATGAAGAACAGTGAGCCCCCAATTATGATGAGAACGGCTATGATACATCCTTGTTCATGTCTCAACCCATAGAGGATGACAAGGACCTAGAATCCATTCTGATGGATCCCTTGTGTGATTGAGAGGAAGAATAATTATATCTGGTAGAAGAAAAAACAAAAAAAAAATATAACGAAGAATAAAGAATCCTTATATTAAGACAAAAGATGAAGAAAAGAAGAAGAAATCTAAGAAACCCCATCGTTGGAAGAGGAATCATGGTTTGAATTACTACAAAATTTAAGAAATATGAGATTGAAGATAGAAGAGTGTTATTGGAAATGCCAAAGAGGGACCCATTAATGGGACAAAGCTACAAAAACAAAGAATTGATTAAGAAAATCGTGGTGACACTTCAAGATCGAGAGGAGAGATGTATATATATATATATAGGAGACATCCATGTCCTGACAAGGAAGAAGAACTAATAGATTTTGTACATGAATGTAGAGAAGGATTTGCATGGAATTATAGATTTCTTAAAGGTTTCAACCAAGAGATTTGTTCACATAGCATCCCCATGAAGCTAGAAGCTAAACCCACAAAATAGATACCTTACATGTATAACAATAACTATGCTTCTAAAATAAAAGAGGAAATTGAAAGATTAAAAGAGGTTGGGCTCATTTATGAGATTAAGCATACCAAACAGGTATCTCCCAATAGTTTTGTGCCAAAAAATAATGGTAAGCTACATGTGTATTAACTTGAAAAATGTTAATACAACCTAAATCAAAGATAGTTATTTGCTTCCTATCATTGAACATTTACTAGAATGAGTGACAGCTACTTTGCTAGACAACTTTTTAGGCTATAATCAAGTGCCCATAGACCTAGAAGATCAAAATAAGGTTGGTTTTGCCATTAAATGTGGAGCTTATGCCTTTATTGAGATGCCATTTGGGTTCACATACATTGGAGTAGCTTTTCAGCCACTTATGTGTCATGTACATGAGGAACCTTTGCAAAAGAAATTTAGAGTTCTATGCAATTATCAATTGGAACTAGTATCAATGAGAGTAAAACAATTCCAATCTTTTATTTATTATAGATGGATGACATGAAATTAAAAAAACATATCACCAATGTCTACCATGTGCATATGAGAAAAAACACATGTGCTCAGAGACAATTCTATCATATTTTCTTCACACAGATTAAGGAAAGTTTTGATGGACATAGTGTGTGCATTAAATATGATGGTTGTGTTGACAATTTTCTTTAGAGATAGGAACATCGTAGAGGACTTAGTTCAAGGCAACCATACATGGCAAGTAGATGAATTTGATGGAGTGCACATAAACAGAAAAACATTTGAAGGTGGCGATTGTGTTCATGTATATAAGCCTTTCATTCATTGAGAATGGTGCTAATAGAGAGGATTCACCCTCACTTCCTATGCAAAAGAACAAAGAACTACAAGACATGCTTGAATCCATCATCTTCAAAGGTGAAAAAATGAAGGAATACAGTCCCAAACATGGAAAGTTCTCTTAAGGATGATGATGTTCTTCTAACTTGTAGTAGCCATGGAAGAGAGAATATCCTATGAGTATTGATGTTTATGACTCATATAGCAAGGATCTCTTTTGTCATATTTTGTAAGGGTATTCATTTTAATCACTTACACAAATATTGCTTCTATTTCAAATAACTAGCATTGATACAAATGAAGGGGAACACTTGTTTGCATGGTGTAGATTGATTCTTAAACCTTAGATACTTTCTCCATTAATTTGTCAATAAGATTTTATGAAAGAAACGACTCTAGAAAGTGGTTGTTATAGCACAATTAGTGTTGGAGTAGATGGTGGACACCTTCCAGAGATGAGATGGTGCTACAAATTCCTACTTCACACCAAACAAAATTTTTTTTGGGATGGTAGAGGTGCTTAAGAACATGCATTGATAGCCTTCTCTATCAAATGTGCCATTATTCCTCACATTCGCTCTTGCACAATAGCTAAGGATGCTTGGGATACACTTATCACCGTTTATACTAGGCAAGGAATGAGGCTCGTATTGCTTACCTCTGAAAATAGTTGGAGAGTGAGCACAACAAAGGTTGAGTTTCTTTACATATATCATGCTCATGTAATGGATCATAAGGTTGTGTGGTTTGAGATCGATCTAGAGATTCAATGATGCATTTATCTGTATTACACATAGAATCTCTAGATATCACTTTATCTTCCGTAGAACTCATACAAAATTCGTGAGAAGATTCCAAACTTAGAGGAAGGGAGGGCCCTTCCATATCCTCCAAGCACTTGGAGTCCTCCACTTCATCTATTGACAAGGTTTCCTATGACTTAATCAGAGAAAGGTTAGATGGCAAAGCATGAGTGCACAGACTATTTTGTGGATTAAAAGTACAATCTTTGAATAGATGATTATGTCCACAATCCATACAATGAGGATAATCATCAGGATTTCCAAAAGGCACACTAGTGGGGATGGACATAATAGCTGGACAAGATGCTTCAAACCCTTGATGTTCAAAAAACCTTTAAGTGCCTATGACCAAGTCTTCATCTATTCCTTCCGTAACAAAAAATGTTTCCAAAAATTCCATAGCATTCACCACAATAGGCAACATAACTTGACCCATGCAATCATAAGTTTCACCATTCATTAGGATAGAGGAATGAGTGGTTAGTTGAATGTTATCCAAAATAATTGTCACTAAATCAATATGAATTAAATTCCACTCACAATTAGGGTTAATAAAAGCACTCATATTTCTACATTCATGAACAATTAGTACATCCACAAAAGTGTTACTATATTCCTTGTTTGCAACAATGGATCCCACCCCTTTAGAAATTTCACCAATTTCCTCTACCCCTTGCAAATTTTCTATATTTGTCTCACCTTGATCATGTGTGATTAATGCATGCATTTCATTTTTTTCTTCCTTCTTTTGTGCAACCTTTTCCCCCTTCCTTCTTTCTTTTGCCTTTTTCTTTCCCATGTTTTGTTGAAACAATTTTTGGTTTTTTGAGTGTTTTTAATATTTTTTTGGTATTTTAGGAGTTTTTAGAATTTGTTTGAGGTTTTGTGTGTGTTTTTTGAATGTTTTCTAAGATGTGTAAATAAGTTCTAATGGGTTCTCCTACAAGAATCAAAGAGAGATATAAATAGTACAAATTCCCAAAGGCCAGATGAATAAGAAAATCAATTGAAGCATGCATTTAAAATTATCATGGATGAGACATTCTTCCAAAAATTGATCATTAGATTAATCAAAGCCCAAATGAAAAGTCATTCAAACAAAATATAGTGCTTGGCTCTTTTCATGGGGCACTATGATTTGTCAGCAAGGTCATGACTTGACAATTTTTATTTGATGAATCTATGAAAATGAGTGAGTTTGAAACACAAGTGAAATAGGTCATTCATCACATATTTTCATTTAAGCAATATAGATTTGGCATCGATCCTTCCAATTGTGACATCAATCATTCTAGCGGGAAGCACATCAAGTTGCTAACTCGCTCATGTGCTAAAGACTAAGCGTTGAATTTATTCCTTAGATTTGTCTTTGAACATTCAACTTTCTCTAACTGTGATTTTTCCATGGTTTGGTTTTTATATGCTGTAGCTCAGTGATGAGTAGCACCTCCTTTAATGTCAATCTGGGAAGACGTGAGGATGGTATGAAGACGTTGAGCAAGTGGAGGCACAAGTGCGTGAGTGAGAAGCACACAAACATGCACACACATACACACACACGCGCACTGGAGTTCTTAGATTCCTTTCGAAAAGCTATTACAAGTTCATTTCAATTACAATCTACCCTCAAAAATGAGCTCTCTAGCTCTATTTATAGTTTTGACTAGGTTTTGGCCCTGTCCAGACCTAGTGTCCGGCGTAGTTAAAAATTAGGTTCTAGGGCCAATTTGAGGGCTTAAACGGAGTCTAAAAAATATGAAAATTGATATGTAGGCACTTCTAAGGCTCCTCAAGCTCAAGGACTCCTTGGCTTGCACAAAATGGAGCTACAAAAATATGAAATGGTATTTAAAATGATTGTTAGTGATAAGAATCACTGTTATAAAGATGTTGATTTGGAAAAATTTGAAGGCCTATCTGCCAGATTTGCATCGACTGCTTTGTCTACTTAATCCTTCACCTCGCTCTGACTCTCTCCGCTGGCTTCCTTGTCTAGTCAGTCCTTGGGTGCCCATACCGCTCTCAACACCCCCCCTTCTCTCGCGTCTGTCGTCCCTGACAGACCCTTGTTGCTGGGAGTGTTGGATGTAATATTCCACAACCTGAGCGGCAAGCTGATGTTCTTGTATGCGTAGTCCTCTGGCCAAGTCTGTCATCATACGATCCCAATCAATTGGTCCTGGAATGTCCGGATGTGGCAGACGTAATTGATCTGCATGGATCGCTTGTTCTACTGCGAATAGATGTAGCAAATGTGTGGGTCTGGGAATGAAAATTTCTGAATGATATTCCTAGAATCCCGTAGAGAACATTTCCTCAAATGTCTGCTTGAAGCATGCGGGTAAGTACTTTATTCGTGCATGCCAGGCAAAGATTATAGTGATCGAGGGAGTCTGGCTCATGTCGTAGACCAAATCCTTGTTACCTTGGGAGAATCCAGGGGCAGAGATGTATGGAGCTTGTACCATCCGAAAGGTTTTGAAGACAATGGTCATGAGCTCGAATATTTTCATACACATTTTTGCTGCTATGTCGGGTACATTATTTAGACGTGTAGACCAGTGCCGAATTGTTGATACCATGTAGGCTACGGTTGGGGTCCCTCGAGGTGGAGCAAAATATGGATAGTTAACCCAAGCCGAGCATTCTTTATTGTTGCGTACCTTGATCGCAAATGCTTGCCATGATCTGCGACGTACCATTGGGCAATAACATGGATTATAATTGATATACAGTGGCATGGTTGCCCAGGTGCTCATCATTTGAGGGTAATCGGTTAGTAGACGTGCATGCCAATTAGGCTGGAAAATCGAGCCCGCATGTGCATCTGTCGGTAAGTCCTCTGGCTCAAATTGGGTGGCAAATGTGGGCTCCTTCCCTGTATGTCTTTTAACTTCTGCATTATAATCATGTAGCAAGACAAAATAAGGCATGTATTGGGACTCTGATGTTGTGATTAACCGTTGGTGGGATAGGTTCTGAAAGTAAGAAGACTGAAGGACAGTTTCTTCCAGATTTGTGAGAGATTGCATTTGCACGGCAACGCGATCATCATGTGTCTTACCCACTTTCTCGACCCTTTTTACCCAATTTGGAACTTGAATTTCTAAAGTGTCCTGTCCTTTCTCTGTAGTCCGACCACCGGGTGTTGGCATTGGCTCGTACGGCTCTTCATAGCTATCATCGATGGGGATTTCCACTACTATTTCAGGTTCTGGTTCTTCAATGGGTGAGGGTGGCCTTTCATATGGTGCGAGGCGTGCTTGGAGTTCTGCCACCTGTTTCCGGAGGGTCTCTACTTCTTCTGTAGAGTGTGACAAGATTACTGGCTCCTGTTGAGCTGTGGGGGCACTGGCTATCTGTTTCTTTAGGTCTGCACATTCAGTCTCTAACTTTTCATATGACTCCAAGAAATTTGCATGCTCCTCAAGTAAGATGCGAATGTCTTCCGATGGGACTGCTCTATACTTGGTAGGGCTAATGGTTGCTCTTGCAGTTCCTTCCATAGCCGCTTCAAAGTTGTCTTGGTTTTGTTGTTGAAGCCTCTTGTTCTCTTGTAGTGCTGCTGCCATATGCTTCCTTAATAGCCCAAGGTTGCGTCTGAGTGTAGCATTAGATATCATTTGCGCTTGAAGCACTGTTTCTAGTTCCTTGACTGCTTGATCATCTACTGTCGATGTCTTTGATTCCAATTCGGAGTGAGCCTGCTGTAAGGTGGTATGCTCGGTTAGGAGCGTTTGGTAATCAGCTTCAAGAGTGTTGACTCTAGCTTGTAGACGCTGAGATTCTGCCTGGAGGACAGCAATGCGTTCTTCCAATTGATGGTATTCTTGTTGTAGTTGATGTGCACACTGAAGTAATGTATTGAACGTGCTATTTACATTATGAGATGCAAGGGGAAAAGTTTGAAATGCAGGGGAGGTGGAATTGGGTAGGGAGGTAGTGAATGCTGTGTGTGCCAATGATATGAGTGGTGAGGTGGGGGGTAAGGGAGGGGGAGATGGTGGAATCGTGGGGAGAGGTGCTGTGGTTGGTGAAATGTCCATTGGGTCAGACAAGGTGGTGTGTACAGGGGCTACCATGTAGGTGGGTATGGTAGGTGAATTGAGTGTGGTGTTTGTGTAAATTGATGTCGTTGCAAACAGCGGGGAAATGTGCCTTTGAAACATTGGAGAGCGGATGAACTGCTCCACAAAGGACGGGTATTGGGGTGGTGAGGTCAGGTTGAAAGAGGTGTAGGGGCCCGATGGGAAGTGAGGGTCATGGAATGGAGGTACCCGTATTGGGGGATAGGCTGGGAAACACAGGGTGCCTTCTGTGGGTGCTGGGTTTCCAACCACACTTGGGATTATGGGATGGCCAGTTATAGGTTCGGAGGATAGAAGGGTTGAAGCGTACAAGGGATTGGTGACAAAGGAGAAGAGGGTTTCTTGTGAGGTGGGTTCTCAAAATGAGAATGATGTGAATGAGGATGGGTTATAAGTGAAGGTAGAGGTGATGACTGTCGTTTCGTCCATGGTGGGAGGTGGTGGTGGGGGTGGAGAAGGTGGTGATGGGGGATGCTGGGGTGAGATGGGTTGATGTCTGAACGAAGGTTTCAGTAGAGAGGTCAATGGTGGTGGTGGGGGTAGCTGTGGTTTCAATGGGTACTTCTTGTTCTGTGACGGGTATCCTGATAGTCTTACCTGCTCGTGGTAATGTGTCAACTCTGCGTTTGTCATACCTCACGGACTGACGGACTGTAGTGTGGACAACCTCCGGAACTCCTAAAGACTCTGACACTAGCTTGAGGGTGTCAATGAAATGTTGATCCACCCCATCATCTGATAGCATTTCTTGCATCAAAGCTTGACCTGACACAAGGGAAAGTTGATGCCTTTCTTGCACTGCTTTGATTGTGTCGTATAACCTTTGTAGTTGAGGTGTATATGCCGGTGCACCTACAATTTCTGGCACTTCTTGTTGCTCATCATGATGCTCTTGATCATAATCCTCCTCATCTTCCTCCTTTTCTTCATCTTCATCATCCTCTTCATCCACTTCCACTGTGGTGGCAGGTACTTGGGTGGTTGTTGCTTGCGTTTGCACATTCTCCACTTGTTGTGCCTCTTCTGCCTCGAGCTCTACATCCTGTAATAATTGTTCGAAATCTTCATTCGTGAGTTCTTCCAAAGGTGCACCACTGGGAAATTCAAGATCGGTTGGGATGGGAGAGAATATCAAGGTAGAACCATCGGTGCTGCGTCTTGGAAGTCGGAGTGTGAATGGTCGGACTCTTTGGGGTGGAGGGGTGACGTCTGGTGTTAGGGTGGCTCCTCGTGGTTGAGCACAAGGGACTTGGACAGTACCTCTCATCTTCTTAGAAGGGGGTCCAGTGGATGTCCTGCCTCTAAACTGCTCTACACGATTCCACATTAGGGCCCGTTGAATAGGAATGTCATAAGCAAAACACCTATAAATGATTCTCATCAGAGCACAGCAACCATATAAAACCTGTTTCCGCGGCCATCGTTTATGAGCTAGGTGTATCTGATCAATTATCCAGTGGGGTAAGTTGATGGTGAGGCTTTGTGTCTCTGCCAGATACAAACTAAACCAAATCTTTTTAGGCGGCATGGTGAATCTATCTTGGGCAGGAAAAGCAAAGTGTTGCATGCACATGCGAAGGTGTATTGCAACATTAGGCATCATGGACACCATGTCCTTGAGTTTGGTGAGGCTTCGATTCTTCATGTAATCCGGCACTAGGGTTTCCTTCTCTGTAGGAATATGCATTCCGTGCATATCTAGGGCCTCTCTCACCAAGTTGTTGGATAACTTAAACCTCTTGAGCTCATTTCCTTTTGTTAGAGATGGGATCACAAATGAGCTTGCAACTTTTGGGTTCTTGTTTGGGGTCAAGGTGTTGATGAGATAGTAGCATCGCATGAAGTCAGGCTTTGGGAGCCGTGCACTGAAATATGCATTCAATCATGCCTTCTCCCAGACTGAACGTAGACCTTCTACATTTTGTAACTTCTCGAATTCTCTTGTAAATAAATGGTATTTACCTTGCTTCCCATTGAAGTCCAACTCTGATTCCCATAGGTATGTTCCCTCTCCCAAGGGTCCTGCCACTTCACTAAACCAGTCGGAAGCTTTTCCTACGGGCATGGTATGGCCACTGGGAGGGTCCGCTATAGGTATGATTTTGATGGCCTGCAATTCTTCTGGTCTTTCATTTGTCTTAGGCAAAACGGGTAAACTGTCTAAGTCCACCACTTGCTGGCTCGTTTCTGTTTGAGAGCTAGTTCCTGCCGCCTCAGCCATGTTGAAAAATTTGCAGCTGGTTCTGTGAGAATATATGAATAGATGTTAACATTGCAATGGACACAAAAATGACACTGTGCCCCCGTTACAACATTAACATGAGCTTTTAGTGGTAAGTCAGTCAGTCAGTGAGTGCGCGGTTCTTGTGTGTGTAGTTAGGAATTGGGTAGACCTAGGAGCTAAGTGTGATGATGTAGTGTGAGAGTGATGTAGTTAGTAGGTGGGCATGGATTTACAACTGGGGTCCGGGGGTTTATTACAAGTTTTAGGTTGCCAAATGTAGTGGATGGGCTGTGATGTTGATTTTGTGGAGACTCTGAAGAGTTGGATAGGGGTATCTACTTGCGAATGAGGCTTTTTAGGGACCCATTTATGAGTGATTCTACTTGTGCTCATGGGAAAATACGTGTTTGTGCATGATGTGTAAGAGTGGGCCTCAGATGTTCGAGTGAGTGAAACATGTTGTACAGGGTTTGGCCTTGGTGTAGCTATTTGAGCCCGCAAGCAAGCCTTAGGCACCCAGATTTGTCGTGATTGTGGGCTGGCCTTCATTGACTTCTTGGGTACCCAAATAGACTTTACTTCCACAGAAGAATTTATGAAGGACTTCTTATTAGTGTCGAGTTGTTGATTACTAATAAGAGGTTTAGGCCGTGGTGTTGGCCTGGTCGGAACAGGGTGTTCGCCTGTTTGCCTCCATACTCGTTTCATCGGCTGAAACAATCTGCTTGGCTCCTTTTTTTGGCCTCCAGTATAGGTAGTGTTCTGCTTCTTCTGTATTTGATCTGTCGTTGGGTGCTGCATCCTTCTGGCCTTTGGGAAAGAAGGGAGTACCGTCTTATTCTTGACTCCGTTGTTGAGACAATCCTTTTTCTACATAATACATTTTTGGACAAGGATAGCATTGTCAACTTCATGTGCACCCTTGGAAGGACCAGGAGTTCGTGCCTTACCGAGTTCCTTGAGTGCCTGATTTTCCAATTCAACTGTAATTCGACTATGATTTACCCATACCTGAAGAAGTCCACTTCTTAGGTTTAGGTTGACCGCATGATCATAGATCCAGTCCTGACCCAAGACAAGAGGCTCGGTGAGGTCCTCATCTTGACACACTAGTACTTTGGCTGTCATTACTTCATCTTGAATGTAGATGGGAAGATCCACCTTGCCCATGCAAGGGGTTTCCACACCTCCCAAGCGTATGAGATATGCTTCTATAGGATTGACAGTTAATTTCAACTCTTGACAGTAAGACAATTTAACAGCACTAGTGGCTGCACCTGAGTCAATCAAGGCTCTTACAGTCCTTGCACCCTTTCCTTGTCCTATATCTAAGGTTATAAAAGGACGTCGATCAATTATCCTATGGGAGCTGATACCTGAAACTTCACACATAGCCATGTGAAATCCTTGATCTGCATCGGCATCTAGCCTAGGTTGCTCTCTACCTTGTCTTCTTAATTTCATTCTCTGTATGCGCTCTAAGGCTTCTGCTTGGGCTTCTTCTCGAATTCGCTTTTCTTCTTCTTTGTGTTTCTTAGCAGTATTGAGTCGACTTAGCATTTCCTCTGTGAGAGGTTCCTGATATAACTTGACTCTGCATCCGCTAATGTAGCTCGGGAGAACATCACCCTCTAAAGTGGCTAGTTGTACTGCTCCACTTGTGGAGATCCTATTTATGATCATAGGTCCGTAGCCTCTTTTCTCTAGTTATCTCGCGTGTTGTTTCAAAGTGTAGACTAGTACTAGGTCGCCTGCCTTCAAACCTTTATCCTTAACGTGGGCATCAAAGTATGCCTTCTGTCGTTTCTTGGCTGCATATATCCCTGTAGCCGCCCTCAGTCTTGTTTCTCCTAATCGTTCAAGGTCAAATAGTCTAGAGGAGAGTTCATGACCCGTCCATTCATGCTCTTGTGCTACTTTCAGTGTTGGTATTAAGAAGTCTAATGGTAGCACTGCATTTTGGCCAAACACCATCTAAAAGGGGGTGGCTTGGAGTACCGTTTTGTAGGCGACTCGGTATGCCCAAACAGCATGTTGTAGCTGTTTGTCCCAATCAGAGCGTTTACTGTTCACTAATTTTGTCAACACATTGCACAAAATCTTGTTTGTGCTTTCGGCTTGCCCATTAGCTTGAGGGTGATAGGGTGCAGACTTTTAATGTACTATCAAGAACTCTTGGAGCAGATTTTCAATAACTTCATTCAAGAAGTGAGTGCCTCTATCACTGACTAGCTCTATAGGTAGCCCGTATCTAGTGAACACATTCTCAAATAAAAACTTAGCTGTTGTTTGAGCATCGTTCTTCGTTGTGGCTTTTACCTCTACCCACTTTGTTAGATAGTCTGTCGCAACAATGATATATTCTGCATGGGACCCCTTAGCTGGGGGATTAATAGGACCTACGAAGTCTATTCCCCACTTAGAGAATGCACGTCCACCCATCATAGGTTTCAGTGGCATCTCATTTTTGCGTATAGGATACTGAGTTTGCTGACAGACATCACACCGTTTCACATAGGTATGTGCATCCATGTGAAGGGTTGGCCACCAAAAGCCCGCAAATAGTATTGCCTTGATCACCCGATCTGGTCCAAAGTGTCCTTCTGCTACACCTTGGTGAGCAGTTTCCAAGATCTTGAGATATTCACTTTCATGGACACATAGTCTCAGGTAACCATCCTTACCACGCTTGTAGAGATTATCACCAATGAGTGAGTAATCCTGGGCTTCTTGTTCTAGACTTCTTTTCCGAGCCAGAGTCATATCTGGAGGGAAGGCTTTCGTACTCAGGAAGGATACTAGTGGTTCACTCCAATCTAGCACTATGGACACTTGATAAAGAGTGGCATGTTCCACAGGTGGTTTAGTGCAACAGATTGGGCATTCCTTGCATAACTTTTGGACATCAGCTTCCATAGTCAGCCAATGCACTCCGAGTCTCCTTAGTGTCTGCAGGGTTCGTTGTTTTGAGTAGTGTTGCTCTAATGCACCCACATGTGCTAATTGCAACCATTTAGTGTACTCGTCCTCTTCTACACAACACGCCAAGATCCCTTGATCCGTGTGCGTGTACATACTTCCTGCCATGATGTGATACTTCTGGGCTTTTACTACCTCTCTATCATGCGTGTTTATTACTGGATGGTTAGGCCCGTATGTCAATACTGATACCAATGGCTTAACCCACTGCGGTACAACTTCCAAATTAAACAAGTAAGCATCAGGAAGGTCATCTGACACTCCTTGTGGGGCTTCTCCAGATGTGAGCCTAGAGAGATGATCCGCTCTCAAATGAGTCCTCCCTTTCCTTACCACAACCTCGAAATCATATTCCATTAGTAAGAGAAACCATCTTACTAATCTTCTTGTATTGCATGGCTTGTTCACGAGATATAGCAATGCTTGGTGGTCAGTAAAAAATTTAAACTTGTTTGCAAGCAAATAGTGTCTAAATTTCTTAACTGCATATACCATGCCTAAGCCTTCTCTCTCAGTAGTGGTGTAATTTTGTTCAGCTGCATTCAATTTTCTACTGGCATAGGCAGTTGGAAGATCCATATTACCTTCACCAGTAGTTTGTGCGAGTACACATCCAATAGCGTAATTGGATGCATCCACATGAACATGGAATGGCTTGTTCCAATCTGGTGTGGTCAAGATTGGTGCTGAACATAATCTTCGTTTAAGCTCCTGGAAGGAATTCTCACATTCATCCGTCCACTCAAAGTTAGTCAGAAGTCCGTACATGGGCTTTGCAATGACAGCATACATGTGAATGAACCGACGGTAGTAACCACAATGCCCCATGAAAGCTTGTACTTCCTTGACATTCTTTGGCCTAGGTAACTCGGCAATGGCTCTCACTTTCTCTTCATCAGTGGATATGCCATTCTTTGACACTATGTGTCCTAGAATCTTGCCTTGCCTGACCATAAAGACGCACTTTTCTGGGTTCAGGCAGACCTGATATTCTCTACATTTGTCAAAGATTTGTCTGAGTTCGGGAATATGGGTTTGCCTAATGTTGGAATGGGCACAAAGATCATCAACATAGACTTCTAAGTTCTTCCTCAGGAACTCCTTAAATACATGGCACATCAGCCTCTGGAAGGTTGCTGGTGCATTGGTAAGCCCAAATGGCATTACTCTAAAGGCAAAAATGCCCCATTCTGTGGCAAAAGCCGTCTTGTGCTGATCTTCTGGAGCTATGGCTACTTGATTGTAGCCCGAAAATCCATCGAGGAAGCTATACACTTCCTTGCCTGCTACTCTTTCTAAGAGATGCTCTGTGATAGGAAGCGGATAGTTATCTCGAATTGTGGCTGCATTAACCTTCTTCAAGTTAATGCATACACGCAGCTTTCCATTTTTCTTGGGCACCACTACGATGGGGGATACCCACTCAGTGTGCTCAATTTCATAGATGAATCCAGCTTCAACCAGTCTATCTATCTCCTCTTTGATCTTAGCCGCATAATTATCATTATATGTATAAGGCTTTTGCTTAGAGGGTTTGGCATCTGAGGTCATGGGGATAGTGTGTGAGCATATGTCAGGGTCCACTCCTTTCAAATCCTTGTAGCTCCAAGCGAATACATCTCTGTATTCTCTTAGCAGTGTTATTAGCTCTTGTTCTTCCTCTTCTGTCAGGTCATGGCCTATGTACGTGTATCTCTCCTCTCCTTCTTCCAGAGCTACCACAATTTTCTTGGTGGTTTCTTTGTTATCATAGGCCTCCCCTGATTGCGCCTCTCGTTTAGGCATTCTGATCATGACTCTCCTGTCATCTATCTCATACTTCTTAAAATTTTCTGGGACCTCAAACAAAGATTCCTCCTCTTCTTGTGTGACTCCTTTCTTCCTCCTTTTCTTTCCTTCTTCCTCCGGGGTCACATGTGTGGCTAGCCTTACATCATTTGTAAGCTCTCCATACCTCTGGGGTAGAAATTCTACTTCATAGAAGTATTCTGCATCTGATGCAAAAGGTGGGTCCATAATGATTGACTCTAGATTGGAGTCACTCGCATCCTCAAATGCATCAGGGCTAGGTTCACACTCTTCTAGAACTGCCTCTCTCATGATCGGCTCTATGGAGAAGACTGAAATGTCATAGCCATCCTCATCACAGTGAGGTGTCCATTGGTCTTCATTGATAGCTACATCCATTGTTGCTAGGATTTCTGCCCAGCCGTGGGGTTCAAATTCTTCGTCAGGAAAGACTACAGGTGCATAGGCTGGGTCTTGAATGGATCTATGGGTTTCTTTTGCACCTATCTCTCTGGCTTTTTCTCTCTTCTCTTCTTCTACTGCTACTTTGCACATCCATAAGTGAGTGTCTTCATGCATCCATGAGGATCCTCATCCTATGGAATGCACCGATTCCGTATCATCTTTGGCTCTATGGATGGGATTCCATTGGATAGGAGGGACATCTCTATGAGAGTAATCTTTAAGATTCACTTTGGTCGTAACACCTAAGTGTTGCAGGTACAAGGAGTTGGTTCCCCAGTCCTGTACCACTTGCAACTGTCGCATAAAGGGTCGTCCCAAGATCATTTCATAGTCATGGTTCTTGATAAAATCACATATAGCAAATGTATGCTCGAACTCAACACCACAGGTGGTGAGAGTTATTCCTTCTAGCAATCCTAAGGGTCTCTCTATGTGACCATCGGCCATTTGCAATTTCATCCTCGTGGGCCTGAGTGCTGGCTTGCCCCAATGCTTCCATAGGGAAGTAGTAGCAATTGCAACACCTGCGCCTGAGTCTAAAATGGCCTTGGTGGTGTATCCTTGATGGGTGATAGGAAGATATGTGTTTCCCTCTTCGCCCTCACTCATGTCTCCTATCTTGTCCAATGGTATTTCGGGCACTGTTCTCTGAGATCCTACCTGGGAACGAGGTTTTGCTATCTCTGGTACTTGTTTGGCTACATGTTTCCATAGCTCTGGCCTTACTTTGAGTAGTTCTTCTAAGGTGAGGTTGCATTGTACTTTAGTGTTTTTCACTACCTCAGTGTTCCTAAGTATGACCGAGTCCTCATTTCGTACCATCACTGTGGGTGCTCTCATACAAGTAGACTTGGCTTCCCATGGGCCTATGAAGTGGGGTAATTCTTGTAGAGAGTTAGACTCAAAATCTAATCTTTCCTGAGACTGGGTGCTCTCTTGTTCCTCATAAATGGATGGGATGTCCTGTGGGAATTGGTCGTGTGCATCATCCACAAGTTCAATGGGAGGAGGGACTTCACTTTCTTTAGCCCATTTGTCTTCTTGAATCTCTCGTAGGAATTCTGGGGTGAATCGATTCATAGAAGATGATGTGTCTGGCTCCGTAGAGTTAGGCACATAGGCTTCCCGGGCAGGAAGACTTGCTCCTTCCCTTGCCTTGTCCTTATGTTGAAAGGCGGGTTCCTTTTCTGATTGTGCAATCAGCTTCTCTATTCTTTCTAGCAGTCCATCAAAGTGCAACTGTGTCTTTGCTGAACTAGAGATGTTAAATAGGTGACTGGCTTCAAACATGGTCTGAGCCAATTCCACCATCTTAGCACAAATTTTGGTTCGTTCTAGCTCTAGTTCTGCTCTAGGGTAACACTTTTCATGGTCAGTTACGTTTGGCCCTTCTTCGATTCTGGCCTGATAGGCTTTAAGCATCATATTAAGGTCCTCGGGAGTGGGATCTGCTAGGACTGATCCTACTCTAGGGGGTGGTGGAATTAGGTGAGGCAGGTTGGAAGGTGGCGGGTCGGATGGAGTTGGGAATGGTGGAGGTGGGGTAGTGTGAGAGGGAGTTTGAGATGTGAGTTCAGTTATCCTGGCCTTTGTTTCTCTGAGGCTTTCCTCGAGTTCACTCATCTTTTTTGCCCATTGCCTTTTCATTCTTTCACGACTATCTCTCCAAGCTCTAGTTCTCTTCTTTATCATGCTCTCCGTTTCACTAACATCTGGGCTCTTATCCTGACCTACCCCTTGGTTTTGCTGCAATGCTTGAGCTCTAGTGACTACCTGTACTGGTGCAGTGGAAGTGACACTTCCTGCGGAATCTACCACTAACCCAATAACGTTTATGGGAGTGATTTTTGGCATATTGTTAGGATTCTTAGGGCAGTCTCGTAAGAGATGCTCCTTTCCACATTCTTGGCAAAAGCCCTGAATCGTCACTGACTGGGGTTGTGCAGGTGGAGGCAAGGGACAATCACGAATGAGATGATCTCCCTGACATCTGTAGCATGGTCCTCTAGGGAATGGGGGTCTTACTTGTCTAGGTTGAGGTCTAGGGTTGGGGTTTGCATACATGATGTTTGTGTAATCTGACTCCCAACTAGGTTCATTTGGCTCTTCACTATAGTAGGACTCACCATGTTCAGGAGATTGCATGTAGTAAGCTTGGGGACTATCAACATGTGTAGAATCGAAGCTATGGTCACTGGGATCACTTTCTGAAAGCAATGGTGTTACGGGGACTATAGCTCTATTCAGGTTTTCTTCTGCAGCAGCATACTTTACCGGAATCACATTAGCTGGAGCAGGGGGTTGTTGTGCTAGCACAGGCTGAGGCCTTTGTTGGTTTTGGTAGGGTTGGTAGGTTTGTTGAGGTCTCGCATACTGCTGAGGTGGGTACTGGTTCTGGTATCTTCCTTGTTGAGGGTATGGTTGTGGGTACGTCTGTCTAACGGTTTGCTTATTGTAGGGGCAATCTTGCGCGGTGTGATTGGTGTACCTTCGTTCTATGGTGCAGTACTGGCTACTAGGATTAACTTGGGGTTGAGCCATAATGGGACATACATTCGCCATGTGGTCGCCACCACAAGTATAGCATCTTTTCACAGGGGCATACCTTGGGATCTGTTTGCTGGTGACACCTAATTTTTGAGCTACTTTCTCTGCAAGTTCCTCAATTGATGTGGATTGTGTGGAAGAGAGGCTAAAGGCACTATCTGAATCTTTGTATATCTTGGAAAGCTCTAACTCCTCCCCTAGGTTATCCTCTATGTCTATGCACATGCGTACACACTCTTCTATAGTCCTAGGGTACTTCAGATACACATATGACCTCAATTTGGTACTTAGCAATCCATCCAAGAATAAAGCCACTTGCTTAGCTGGTGTGGGTAGCTCAGGGACAGGGCATCTCTCCAAGTATTGCCTAAATCTTCTTCCAGCAAGTCTCACGGTCTCTTGAGGGGTTTGCTTGAAGCTGTGAATCAGCGAGGAAGTGTTATGTCTTATGCCACTCTTAGAGAATTCAATAATGAAAGCCTCTAGGAGTTGGTCTATGCTCCTGAACTGCCTCTCGTTCAATGGTTGGAACCACGTAAGGGCGGTGTTCCTAAGGGTTAGACCAAAGGCATTATATTGTGTGAATAGGTCCTCCACTTGTTCTGCTCTCAAGACTTGCCTAAACTCTGCCACATGATCGTATGGGTCTCCTGTGCCATCGAAGTAATTTTTCATGGACTTGACTAACTGAGTTGGTCTCAAAATCCTGGTGTGTTCTCTAGGTCATGGTAGAGGGAAGTCTTCCATATTCCTTTGATTTCTTGGGGCTCTATGTACCTCAGGCTCTACTCTATTTGTTTCCATCCTCGTTCTTTCTCTGCCCCCTGGGTTAGCAAAGCTTACTTCTGGCCTATCTCTACTTCTGTCTCTTTGAGTTCCATGAGCTTGGGATGTTCCCGCTCTAGGGTGACCATAGGACACATTTGATCTTGGTTGGGGGAAAATAATTTCACCTTTCCAAGTGTAAGCATGCCTATCATTTTCTGTCACCACAAAGATCCTCTCTCAAGCGTGATCTAAGTAGGTCACTCTGCCTGGGCTATCAGGATCCTTAAACTCATAGATCATGATTGTTCCTATATCAATTGGCCGATCAGATTTATACCTCCAAAAGGCTTCGTCAGTCTCTCGATTGAGGAGCAAATCTATGCTCTTATTATCCTGGGGAATCCACTCTGGTGTGATAATCCTAGTGAGAACCGATTTGCCTCGAGGGGTTCTAGGTTCTGTACCCATGTTTCCTTGCTCTAGGTCACCTAAGTCCGTTCCTGGGATCTCATTCCCGAATTTGTCTGTCCTATCTGGGTGACTGGTGACTACGTATATGGTTCCTTCTTTGTCCAAGTATGCCCCGTTTTCAAACTTGACAGTTGGGTGTTCTAGTCCAATGGATTGGTCAGGGTTTTTAATCTGGACCACGGATCTTCCTAGACCGTCCTCATAGATGCTAGCACCTAATCGGTTGGTCCTAAGGTATTCCAGCTGCGTCTTGTACGGGCCTTCTACCCTGTGCAAGTATGGCACTCCTGAACTTCCCGTAGGTTGGTCCATGCCTTGAGACATCTCTGATTCACTAGTCTCAGAGCTAGGGTAGTATGAGTGGTGGCTCAACTGTTGGGCCCAAGACCTAGCAGTGTGGTTGACACTAGCCTCTGAAGACCTAAGACTTTGTCTATCTCTCCCTAGATGTCGCCCTGATCTAAGGTTCATAAGCCTAATTGAATAGCCCAAATTTGCCCAAGTACAACCTCGTTGCTGAGCTCTTTTGTATCAGTTACTTGATTCTTTTTAGTGGTTACCATGTTTATAATCTTGTCAAAAATCGCGTTGTCAGGAATATTTGATTTAATCTTCGCACTGTAAGTTGATCGTTCCACGTTAGGTTCTTTTCTTTTAGAGTTCTCGACCGTGCAAGGATTATTTCGTTAGCTTGAACTTGAGTATTTAGTCAGTCTTCAACTTGATAAATGCCTATCACCGCCCTGGCTTACTCCTACCTCTAGTCGTTCTTAGCCTAAGCTAGGAATTGACAGAGGGGGTTGAAAGTTTCCAACCTTTTGTTTCCTGCTTGGTTGCCCTTGAATGCCCAGGAAGTGTGTTCCCAAGCTTGCACTTACACTTGCTTAGAACGCCTTTCGATGCTCTCAATAGATCTGTAAGAGTTCCAAAGTTAGCTTTAAGATTTATATTCCAAAGACAGAACCAATGATTTTCATTCCTGTAGCACAAATACTAATTTGCATAGTGATTTTTAGGAAAACAATTCTTAAGACCCCTGACTTTGATCCCCCTGGGTATGGTCAACTTCAAAATACCCTAGCTGAAAATCAACGCATTATCTTTATAAAAAACAGTTGAGGGCGTGTAGTATATGCCACGAGCCTTCCAACAAGCCCTAGAGCTCAAAAAATGGATTTCGTATGAAAAAGTTATGACCGTTCAGGGTTCTAGGGTTAAGACAGGGTTCAAACAGGATCACTGTGCAACAGGTTTTCCCCAAGTTGTTTTCCTATGGCCTCCTTATGTGCTCTAGAGTAAAATGTTCATGTCCAAAATTAGCCAAACTCTTCAAATTAAAAACCCTAAAAAATTGGCTAAAATTGGCTGTCAATCGCGATGGACAGGGCAGTCAATCGCGATTGACAGGGCAGTCAATCGTGACGGATGGGTATCAATCGCGATGGACAGGGCAGTCAATCGCGACGGATGGGCATCAATCGCGATGGACAAGAGTCGATCGCGATGGACAGGGCAGTCAATCGCGACGGATGGGTATCAATCGCGATGGACAGGGCAGTCAATCGCGATGGACAGGAGTCGATCGCGACGGACAGGCAGTCAACCGCGATGGACAGGAGTCGATCGCGACGGACAGGCAGTCAATCACGATGGACAAGAGTCGATCGCGACGGACAGGCAGTCAATCGCGACAGACACGAGTCAATCGCGACGGACAGGCAGTCAATCGCGATGGACAGGGCTATCAATCGCGACGGATTGAAATTTTTCAAATTTTTCAAAAATTTTTGTGGAAATGTGGTGTGCAGGGTCTCTAGTCCACTGTGGTGCACTCAGATTTACCAAAAGGTGAAAATTTCTGTCAATCGCGATCGACAGAAGTCGGTGACTGCGAGACAGTTCTGCACATTTCCGTACCTGCGCGACGTGCTGGAGGGGAAGATGATGCTGAAACCTGCAAGAAACTCCAAAAGCATGCAGAAAATAGCACACAACAGTTCGCTCTCTCGCTCTCTCTCACAAATGGAATGAGGGAAATGAAAGGAGGAAGGAGATATGATCAAAAACTGAAATTTTTGCGATGATGGAGATGGAGGTGGAAGATGATGGGGATGATGATGGTGATGATGATGATGAAGTAAGGACGAGAAAAGTAAGGAAAAGTAAAGAAATTACCTACAATGCCAACGTCATAACTCTACGTCTTACCATCACACGCTCGTCCTCAAAGCTCGATCCCCGGCAACGGCGCCAAAATTTGGTGTAGCTCAGTGATGAGTAGCACCTCCTTTAATGTCAATCCGGGAAGACGTGAGGATGGTATGAAGACGTCGAGCAAGTGGAGGCACAAGTGCATGAGTGAGAAGCACACAAACATGCACACACATACACACACACGCGCACTCACGGCAAGACAAAGAGTGAGAAGCAATGGAGTTCTTAGATTCCTTTCAAAAAGCTATTACAAGTTCATTTCAATTACAATCTACCCTCAAAAATGAGCTCTCTAGCTCTATTTATAGTTTTGACTAGGTTTTGGCCCTGTCCAGACCTAGTGTCTGGCCTAGTTAAAAATTAGGTTCCAGGGCCAATTTGAGGGCTTAAACGGAGTCTAAAAAATATGAGAATTGATATGTAGGCACTTCTAAGGCTCCTCAAGCTCAAGAACTCCTTGGCTTGCACAAATTGGAGCTACAAAAATATGAAATGGTATTTAAAATGATTGTTAGTGATAAGAATCACTGTTATAAAGATGTTGATTTGGAAAAATTTGAAGGCCTATCTACCAGATTTGCATCGACTACTTTGTCTACTTAATCCTTCACCTCGCTCTGACTCTCTCCGCTGGCTTCCTTGTCTAGTCAGTCCTTGGGTGCCCATACCGCTCTCAACATATGCCCTATCGTATTTCAAGCATCATGATCATTTCCTCGTTTTCATGACTCCACATACTTATGTCTAATTTGCATATTATTTTATTCCCAAGTTTTTTTATTATGCATTTAGACTATCTCCTCCTTTTGAATAGAAAATGAAGAAGGTGAGTTCCTCCTTTTATGTGTGGCAAGCAATAAGTGTGGTGTTCTTAGCTTTGTCCCAATTAAAAACAAAGTTATCGAATCCAATGTGAGCGTTATCTTTTATCAAGAGAACTTAGCAATTAATAAGCTTTACAAGAGCCTGCCAACCTATACGCCCTATGCCCTATGAGGAGATTGTTTTTACCATAAGTCATACCTACCCATTTACGAGATTCCTGCACCTTTATTCTACCGATTTTATGCAAGGTAAGGACATGTATTCTCCAATCACCTGTGTGTTAGCTTCAAAAATCAAGAGATGAGATCTTGCGCATTAATACTTACCACAGAAAACTGGAGGAACAATTATGATAACTACGCTCGGAGTGCCAGGAATGCAGAGACAGAGTTATGGAATTTCCACAATGGGTGAGGAGTGTGCATGCCGACCCACCCTGCGCGCCTCATGTGTCACCATAATGAGCGCTATTCTTCTTATGTGCTTCATGGATGTGACTAATGGCAGATTTGGGACCTAAATGCAGATGATCCTGTAAGTCCTCCAATGTTAATCGGCGATCCATAGCTTCCTCAAATGACCTCGGCTTCATACATGCTTATTGTACCATAGCAGTTGCACTCATATGGTAAAAGTTTGTCATCAAGTCTATGCTCCTCTGCTATACACGCTCAAATCCATCGCGCCCATGCAGTTGAGGTTGCCCTATTTCATCTCAGACTCTAGTCTTTTGAATTTCCAATAGTCCCATCGTCAATTAGATGTGTCATCTTGCATCCCAGTGTAGTGTTTTAAGAAGGGCCTCCACCTTCTCCACTATCATCCTTCAACTTCCCAAGAGCAACCATAACATCCCCTTCTATGCTCTGATCAGTCCTTGGAACTACCTCCATTACACATATCATCTTCACCCCTGCTTTCCCCCAGTTATTTGTGTTCCATACAGCAGTTAGAAAGCCGACAAAATTCCTAGTTTCCTTGTTTCATCGAATGACGAAAAAACCATTGTAGCCATACTAAACCGATCCATATCCTGTTTACAGGTACCAGCTTCATGTCCTATGATCAGATCCACGCGCCTTCACCATTTCAAAAAGCCTGCCGCTTTATGTAAATGAGCACTCAACACCATGCCATGAACTGCTACATGATCAGGTGGATCACCTTTAGTGGAGAGTATATCATCTTCTTTCTGGACCTCGTCAATAATAGTCGCCTTTGACCGTGAATCAACAGATAAGGAAAGTAATGCTTTGGCAATTTTTAGAACTCCGGATTGGAGGATATCTCCCATCGTAGCCTGTAGGTCATTGCGAATGTTGTTTTAAAACATCCCTTGCAGTTATTACCCTCTCTGTTCATTCACCTAAGGAAGCGCCCTTTTTGCACCTTGATGACCTTTATGGTTGTTGCTTTGCCTCCTATGTCTGCCACTGGTGGTCTTGCATTGTTCATGATGCTCCTTCACCAAGTAGAAAAGGAACGAACTGCCTTTAGGGGCATCCTCAGTCACGAACTGCCTTTAGGGGCATCCTCAGTCACGAACTGCCTTTAGGGGCATCCTTAGTCTCTTTTTCCGTCCGAGTGTCCCAACTCCTCCCTGAACCTTCCTTCAGCTCAATTCACAGTCCTCTTGACCACTATAGTTCCAATCTCCTTTGCAATGTCCTCCCTTCTCATCAAATCCCTTGGAAGGCTACTCACCTTTTCATAAGAAGGCATCTTTACCTGTTTCCACACCTGTTAGGAGATTTTCTTTTAATCGATCACTATAGAAAACATGCACCCTGCCATCACTAATATGCCTCTTATTTGCTTAGAGAAATCAGAGGTTAGCTTTAGATATTTCAAGGCATGAGCTAGCTCAAAGGATTTCTCAAAATAGAGAAATGCTTAATCATAGATATACAGTTTGTTGTACATGCTTCCCAGCTTACAATATACTGCAGCCATATATCATCTTTAGAACAACAAAAAATTTTAAGAACTCCTTGCTTCCGCTTTTGTTCTGCCATCACCAAAATTATTCCAAGAAGTTCTCGGGATCCCATGACTAGGCCTTCCTCAGTATTACTCTGTCTCACAGAAACACGATGGTCTTCAACCCAACTTATTGCATCAGACAGAGACAACATCTTTTCGTCAATATTTCCAAGGCTAAACCTCACCTTCACCTGATGGAATGGATCCTTCCCTTGCTTAGAGTATTCCAAACTCCTGTTTCTTGGTCTCTGAACCTTTCAATGGGTCCTCATATGCTTCAGAATGGCTAAGATTGAAGAGTTCGATAAATGAATTTGGCTTCCCATCTGATAGCATTTCCATCTATACGTTTGATATTGAGGGAAACGTAGGTTCACTTACATTTCTTTTTGCTTCAAGTTCAAGCTTCTCCGTCAATCAATTTTCAACTTTAATCTCATCTCAGCATGGATACTATTATTATACTAATTTCCACAGTTGGCATACATAGCAATAAGCATATTACAAACAGAAAGGTCAGTATCTAGCCCATATTCAACAACAATCCTATGAACCTGCTACCCTGCCTCCAATGGTGAGAGCCAAACATTGAGTTCTATCATAGAATGAGCGCCGATAGCGTAGGAATATGCGTGTCAACATCTGTTCTAAATTTCAACACTCCGGAGATTGGCCTTTTGCTGACGAAAGCACGGAATCAACATTCTCAACCATCTGTCAAACCTTCTCTAATGAAGAAGGATGATCAAATGTGCTCTTCCTTTCCTCACTATCCTATTCGGATACAGCAACAGATGTAACAACACCCGCTTTTGCTTCCTCATTCATGGCTCTCTCTGCCTGCAAGACTGGCTCATAGTAATCCGAGTATAATGTTTTTTCTCATACATTATTTTAGTAGCACGTGACCTTATGACATGTCTCAACCATGTTTTCCTTATCCTTCTCTACCTGCTCGACACACTCCTCCCGCTCGATGAAGCTATCTCTACAAGGTCCTCTTTTCATGAGAGGCTTTACCCGAATCTTGTTCTTCCTCTCCTACCTCTAGTTCTCCACTCTCTTCACTGTCTTGGCCTCCTTTCACATCATCACTTACTATTACCACTAGATCCGCCATCTTCAGCAACCTGACGCCTGCCTCCTTCAAGCAAAACTCATGTTACATGGTTATGCACTTAATCTAGGTGAGTTTCTTAAACAACACTAATTGCCTCTTCTTGTCTCCTACGACAGTAGATCAGTATTCTTGAAAGCTTCATTAGCATTTTGAGCTATGCCCTCAAAGGAGCTTTGCACGTTCTCTTTGCATCGTGTGTTATCTCTTGCACTCTCTCCACACTCCTTGCCACTGCTTCTCTTGAAGATTTTGCCATACTTCCTGTCCCCTTCGTTGTCATCTGACGAGTCCACTAACTCAGTGTTGAATTTAGTTCCTAATGAGGCCCCTCCGTGCAATTCATCCTCAGATTGACTTGGGTACTTTCGATAATAGGGGTTCTATCATGAAAAAAGAAACAAACAGTAAACCCTACCCCATGCAAACTACGAATGTATACGAAATCAGGGATTCTTCCTCACACATCAGCCTCATGATCACCTCTCTCATTATCTGCTTTCCCTTAACCTGTAGATGAGGATGAAAAAGCATACCTTTTGTGAAACTTGCAGAAGAACCCCAAAACGCAAAACCATAACTCGTACATCAGTCTCATGATCATCTCTCTCATTTTTTGCTTTCCCTTAACTTGTAGATGAAGATGAAAAACCATACGTTTTAAAACTTGCAGAAGAACCCCAAAATGCAAAGCCATAACTTTGAAAAACTACTATCCTATTCGTGACTTGGAGAATCACCACACATAGTAGATTAATCACCTAAAAAGGGGATCTTCATCACACCGAAAATGGCTCATCTCAACAAGTTATTATGAATCTTGCAAGCCGTAAATGCTCACAAGAGCGTAACAAAATGAAGAACTCAACAAATCGTCATGAAAAACTTGCATACACGTCTCTTTCACGCTAAAAACCATCACGTAAGTGACAAGAGAACGCTCCCCGGCAACGGCACCAAATGTTGTTGACGTTGTAGCATCACAACTCATACTTGTCAATCTAGGAAGCATCTCATGAGACCCAAATGTTCGCGTAGAAGCACTCAGCAGACGTAATGGCGCTTCGTCAACGTATCATTAACAACGTTATTAACAAGAAGACACAACATAAGCATCATGAATGATGCACATAATCGTAATCACAAGCATAATAGCGACGTAATCATACATCAACGTGTCACAAGCATTAGGCAAGAAGAGAACAAGCACGCATGCACATCATGACAACAAGAGAGCAACAATCTAACTACAAACTAGCATTATCTCATTACTTCTCAAAAAGCTCCCCCAAAAGAAGAGGTGGAGACCTCTTTATATACAAAATGGCAAAAAAGCATGCTATGTGGGATTTCTCAACTGAAAGGAGAATGAATCCCACTTATTCTCTAGTGTGGCACTCACACACACCTATACAAGAGTGCTTTATTAACTGAATGAAAGGTAGAAAAAGGTACAAATGATGATGAAAAAAGAGTGGATCCAAGAAATATATATTTTATCTTCAACACACATCCAATGGTAGTATTTTGATCTCGATCAAATCTTTGTGCTTTATGTTATGGCCAAAAAAATAGAGCGGCAAGAAACACCTACTCTCACTTCTAGACTCCATATGATTCACACACACATATTAAGAATGAACAATGATGAGAAAGGGGTAGACAACGCCTCTAGACACACTTTCGATGCCTCAAAAACACACACACACACACACATAAACTCATGAAGAAGAAGATACGCCAGCAAGAAGAAGCAAATTCGAATTTCAAAAAGTTAGTCCTTGGAAATGGCAAAAGTCTTTACAAAAGAGTCACAAGTGACTTATATATGTGTGCCCTAATTTTCTCCTTTCACATCTAAGACATGCACTTTTCTCTATAAATCACCAAGTTCTTATTATTGTGCAAAAGTAATGTATGACCTTCATGGATCATGCATCTAGAGGGCTCTTAGATCATTTAGAAAGCTTTTAAAGATTTTACAATGGATTTTTGGAAAAGAAATTGTGCCCTATCTTGAAACATTTTGGGCTTCTGTTCTCTTCTTTGTTCTAATTTATGCTCTCTCTTGTCTTCAATCCTCTTCATTCCTCTGCAACACACGCCTATAAGGGAACCCTATCCACATGATACAAGAGGTTCAATATTTTTACACTCTGTGGACTCTCCTAACCCATCTTGGATGCATTAAGACACTTGTTGGTATGGAAAATAGATGAGGAGGAAAAGGATTAGAAGCCAGAGAATCATGAACATTCTTAAACACTCAATCCTTACAAGGCCTAGTCCTACTCACCAATGAGATTCGTTAATGAGGGCTTTGAGCCACCAAGATATGCAACTATGGACATAGACGATGAAAAGGACCTAGAATCCATTGTGATGGATCCCTTGTGTGATTGAGAGGAAGAATAATTGTATCTGGTAGGAGAAAAAACAAAAAAAAACAATTATAACGAAGAATAAAGTATCCTTATATTAAGACAAAAGATGAAGAAAAGAAGAAGAAATGTAAGAAACCCTATCATTGGAAGAGGAATCATGGTTTGAATTACTATAAAATTTTAAGAAATATGAGACTAAAGATAGAAGAATGTTATTGGAAATGCAAAGAGGGACCCATTAATGGGAGAAAGCAACAACAACAAAGAATTGATTAAGCAAATTGTGGTGACACTTGAAGATTGAGAAGAGAGATGAACATATATAGGAGACATCCATGTCCTGACAAGGAAGAAGAACTAATAGATTTTGTATAAGAATATAGAGAAGGATTTGCATGGAACTATAGATTTTTTAATTCTGTCAACCAAGAGATTTGCTCACATAGCATCCCCATGAAGCTAGAAGCTAAACCCACAAAATAGATACCTTACATGTATAACAATAACTATGCTTCTAAAATAAAAGAAGAAATTAAAAGATTAAAAGAGCTTGGGCTCATTTATGAGATTAAGCATACCAAATAGGTATCTCCCAATGTTGTTGTGCCGAAAAATAATGGTAAGCTACATGTGTATCAACTTGAAAAATGTTAATACAACCTAAATCAAAGATAGTTATTCGCTTCCTATTATTGAACATTACTAGAATGAGTGACAACCTCTTTCCAAGACATCTTTTTAGGCCATAATCAAGTGGCCATAGACCTAGAAGATCAAAATAAGGTTGGTTTTGACACTAAATATGGAGTTTATGCCTTTATTGAGATGCATTTGGGTTCACATACATCGGGACAGCGTTTCAGCCACTTATGTGCCATGTACTTAAGCAACGTTTGCAAAAGAAATTTAGAGTTCTATGAAATTATCAATTGGAACTAGTATCAATGAGGGTAAAATAATTTCGATCTTTTATTTAGTATAGATGGATGACATGAAATTAAAAAAAAAACCAATGCCTAGCAAGGATCCCTTTTGTCATATTTTGTAAGGGTATTTATTTTAATCACTTACACAAATATTGCTTCTATTTCAACTAACTAGCACTGATAAAAATGAAGGGGCACACTTCTTTGCATGGTGTAGATTGATTCTCAAACCTTAGATAATTTCTCCATTAAGTTTTCAATGAGCTTTGATGAAAGCAACGACCCTAGGAAGTGGTTGTTATAGCACAAATAGTGTTGGAGGAGATGGTGGACACCTTCCAGAGATGAGATGGTGCTACAAATTTTTTCTTCACACCAGACAAAAATACGTTGAGAAGTGAAAAGTAGACCTCTTGAGCTTTCCAGATAGCATAAATAATCACCCGAGTACTTTGGAAGATGATCCTCAAATCATTAGATCAAGACAAATAACTTGGAGTTTCACTATGAGCCAAAAACTTTCTATTTTGGTCATCATACCTGCTTAGGAAAATGAACAATACTCCTTCCTTGGTTACAATTGGACAAAGTCCTTTTGGGAATATCTAATTAAGTATGATGGCTAAGTTTCACAAGTTATTTCACTTAAAATGATCAACTATGCTCAGAGAAGGATGCTTATCAATACTGAGATGCATGACCACATTTTAGGGGGTTAACAGTATGCAAACCAGAGAGCAATGTTTTGAACATATCACAAGAATGGCTAAGGAAAGTGACATGATAATTCATAGCATAGAAATAGACTATCTACTTAACCTATACCAACCTAAATCAGTGAAAACAATCAAGTACACGTTGAGAAATAGATCAGAGAATCTCACTATTATGAGTAGTATATGACAGAGTAGAAGAGATGAGACATGAGACAATTATGTGTATTGATGCACATACATTACATTGCCATTGGCAATGCATTATTGCACACTGTGAGGGCAATAGAAGAGCTATGATGTGAGCTCAATATGCCACACAAATTCCTTTAAAAGCTCTGCTATATCTTCCTCACTTTCAGGCGACTAGATAGTCCTCTTTTTATAGCTTTTTGTTGGAGCCAAGACTCAAGTTTGAATTTGAATCTTTACTTAAAATTTTTCCAAAGTTTTAGGATCTGACTTGCCATATATCCTCACCAAATAATTCTTGGAAAGACTCTCCTATGAACTCGTGATGGGAAGTGATTCCACTTATGCACCTTTACAAGAAGTAAAACTCAATCTTTTACAAGAGATCATTCATGTTCAAATACATGAGTGAAATATGAAATTTCGGATAATTATCCTTGGTACTGCATGTTCCAAAAAATAGCATCACAACTAACCAAAATAACTCTAGTCTATGGATGATATAGAAGATAGCCTTTTTTTTTATAACTATACCCAAAACAAAATATATTTCACTCCTTTATCATCATATTTCCTCTATTGTTGTTCTAGAACTAATGCATATGCAAAACAACCCAAGACACACAGAGGAGCAACACATGGCTTGTGACCATGCCAAGCTCATATGGAGTGATAGATTGTAGTGTTTTTGTGGGACACCTATAAAGTACATATGCTCCACACATAGTAACCTTAATCCAAAAGGTATGTGATAAAGCCTTACTTTTGACTAGTCACCTCACCATCCTGATGAGAGACCTAATCTTTCTTTAAGCAACTCCATTTTTTTGAGATGTATATGAAATTTTTCACTAATGTTTTATCCCACAATTAGCCAAAAATGGATTAAAATCAGAAGACATGTATTCCCCCCTCAATGAGAATGAAGGGTGCCCAATTTGCATGTTGATAGATTTTTAGCCATAAACAAAAAATGTTTAAAGCACATATACACTTTAGACTTTGCTTTCAGTGGATACACCCACCCATGCATACCCACAAAAACCATACATAAAGTTCTAAAATTAAAGGTAGTTCCCAAAAGAAGTTATCTACATAGGACCACAGACCACTATGAACCACTTGTAATTTATGAGTGACCAATGCTACATTTTTCCCAAATTACATCTTTTTCTAGCTCACTCATTCCCAGACATTAGGTTTTTCCTTATGTACTGATCTTTATATATATTGCACTTGTATTCTTGTTTTTAGGTCATTCTTGTACATTCCTTTTATGTAATAGAAGAAGAAGAAGAAGATTTAATTCTTCTTTGCCTCAATCTGTGTGTGTGCTTCTCCTTGAGAGTGAGTGTGTGTGTGTGTGAGCTCTCTTCCTTATCTCCTTGCTCGTGACATGGTATCAGAGCCAGCGTGGCTGTAGAGAGCTCGTGGAGAAGGCGAGGGTGAAGACTACGTAGCAAGGCATGCAGAAAATGCGATTTCACAAACGGCCTCCGTTTGCTACAAAAGTCGGTGTGTCGTATCGAAGTTTCGGAGCCATCTCAACCTCCATTTTGAGCCTGCAAGGTGGGACCCACAAAAAAACCAGAATTGCAAGAGATTCCGTGTACTGTTGATACACCAAAAGTGTGTTTTTCTGAGATTGAACTCTCACGTCATAGTGCAACAGTGTTCAAGCAAAAGTGCTGCTTGTAGTGTTGTGCAGTGTTGTGAATTGTTGTAGAAATGACAAACACAGATGGAATGAGTCAGCTTATGAGTGATAAGCTGGACCAAAAAAACTTCCATGCTTGGAGATTCAAAATGAAAAATTTCTTGATGGGAAAAGGCTATTGGAAGGACATCGAAGGAGAGAATGAAAATGCTCCGCAGTTACCACAAAGGAATCAGACTGCAGACGAGTAAAGAGCATATGAGGAATGGAATCAAGGAGCATGAAAGGTAATGTATTGGCTATCTCTTAGCATACAGGATACCATGATTGGACACATACCTAATGCCAAGACTCCAAAAGAGGCTTGGAACAGTTTGGTCACTTTGTATGAGACTAATACAAAGGCATGGAAATTGCAACTCAAGAATGAGCTGCATACATTGGAAAAGAAGAGCATGTCGGTAAGTGACTACACTCAAAATAAAAAGCATATGTGAGTTACTTGCATCTATTGGCATGAATGTAGATGATGATGATGATAAGGTGGAAGTGTGTCTTCGTGGTTTAAGAGCTGCATATAAGCAGTTCAGAACTTCCATACAGATGAGGTAAAATATTCTGAATTTTGCTGATATGGTATCTATGTTGATTATTGAAGAAACGAATCTTGGTGAGGATTCAAACTCCTAAGGAAAGACCACTTCTGAGCAGGTATTCTACTCTGGCAGAGGAAGAGGCAGAGCTAGGGGTTTTGGAAGTGGAAGAGGAAACAGTAACCAAGACCAAGGTCAACAACAGAATCATGCAGGAGGAAGAGGATAGTTTCGAGGCAGGGGGAGCCAAAGAGGTCATAGAAATTTCCAAAGAAATGATTCAGGTAATGATAGTAAAGGATGCTGGAATTGTGGTAAACCTGGACACTTTGAACGTGATTGGACGTTGAAGAATCAAAATAACAGAAGGCAGCAAAACAACTATGGATCCACAAGTGCAAATGATTCTGAGAAACTATTTATGGTTCAACATCACATGATGAATACAATGTGTGCTGGTGTTTCAAAATCGAATGATAATGTCTGGTATGTTGATTCAGGTGCTTCAAATCACATGACCAGTCATGCAAAATGATTTAGTAGTTTGCAGAAAATGCCAGTTCTTGGATATGTTGAAACAGGTGATGATACATCGCATCCTATTGAGCATACAAGAAACATAGCATTGTCTATGGAGGACCGGAAGGTAAAACATCTTGCTGATGTGTTGCATGTTCCAAATATAACAAAGAATCTGGTTTTTGTTGGACAAATGGTTGACTAGGGATTACAAGTCAGGTTCAATGCTGATGGATTATATGTAGAAGAGTACAAGCAGGATGGACAATTGGTTGCCAAAGGAAACAAAGTGGGTAGGATGTTCACCTTAAATGTGAAGATTCCTAAAATGAATGCAGCCATGTTTTGCAAAAGGTGCAGGAGTTATTGCAGATATAGAGATATGGCACAAACGGATTGGACATGCAAACTTGCAAAGGCTGAAACTGATGCAGTCAAAGGAGATTGTCCATGGACTACCAAATTTCAAAGTTGCAGAAATGCAAAAGGTGTATGCAGCATGTCAATTTGGTAAACAGTCAAGAGCATCATTTCCACATGACAAGCATGTTAGTGAGAATGTACTAGAAGTAGTACATACAAATGTTTGGGGTCGAGCAAACACCACATCTATGGGTGGTTGCAGGTTTTATGTTACTTTCATTGATGACCATACATGCAAAGTATGGGTCTACTTCATGAAAAGGAAGAGCGAGGTGTTCACTCACTTCCAGAATTTTAAAGTTATGGTGGAAAAGTAGACAGGGAAGTACATTCACACATTAAGATCTGATGGAGGAGGTGAATACATGCCAAATGAGTTTAGTAGTTTTATAAAAAATCATGGAATTCGGCGTCAGTTTTCATGCAGGTACACACCACAATAGAATGGCATTGTTGAACACTAAAATAGACATATTTCACAAATAACAAGAGCCTTAACACTAGTTTGGTACCAAAACAGGACACTTAAGTGTCCTTTTTTGACAATTTTCCAAAAAATCACATACCTTCTACAAAGAGAATTTGAAAAAATCCTTTAACACACATATTAAATATGATTCAAAGGTTAATGCAAAAATATAAAACATAATAAATCATGTTTTGTTTCCATGTAAATAGCCTCTCAACATGCTATGGTAGTGAACAGGATGAAAATTCCTGATCAAATGTATTTTTATCAAAAGAAAAAAAATTCATCATATGAAAGAAAAAATTATACACATTCCTTGAAACATAGATCACATGGTATGAGCCTCAAAATCACTTGGAAAAATCATTTCAATTCAGCTAAAATCAATTATTTTGACTCTGTACACCAAAAATAGCAACTAGTTCTAATTATGGTTCAAACAAACTTATGGGAATCCATAGAAGTGTACAAATGTGCCAACAATCAAACAAGTTATGAAGACAACAACCAAGGTATACACATATAAAATCAACTCATATGACTCTAGTCACCAAAAATAGAAAACTCAAGCCAATATATGACTCAAAAGAATTTATGGACATCATTCAAGGTGTACACATTCAAGTTACTGAGTAAAAAATGTGTGACATAACAAACCAAAGCTTACATATACGAGGATAAATAATTTATTGAAATCCACCAAAATTTTCATGTTTTTGGAGAGAACCAGAATCTTTTGTTGTGTGGGCATCAACCAAATTCTATACATACAATCATGAAAAGTTTGTGGACACATACTCAAAAGCCTTTGATATAATCTTTGATATCATAAAATGATAAGGATCATTTGAAAACATTTCATCATTTCCATCATGGATGCCATCTTCTTTTTGTCAAATGAAATATGTATGCCAATTATTCTCATTCTTATCACAATCACCATTGCGGATCACATATTATTTGATGAGATTAAGAATGAAACCTGGAATGAAAGCCTATTTTGGAAGGTTTAATACTTAGAATATCATTTAAATAATTATTATTTTTCATCATAATTTTCTATTCCACCTTTAGAGCTATGTTCTTTTTGTGAACATAGAAATATATGTTTTCCCAATTCAGCATCAAAGTTAGCACCAAATGGAATGGCTACTAGTTCAAAGTGGAGGCCTTCTAACTTTGAATAAAAATATGCATTCAATTAGTATGAAGGTTATCCATTGATAACTTTCCAATTCTCAACAATCTCACTTACACACAAATTATAGTGAGCCATTCTTTAAAAGGTGCGATAAACGGCAGTGCTCTAGAGAAGACAAGGTTTGAGTCTAGGTTTATCACTTATGTAAGTGTTCAACCTTCTCCAAAGATCCCTAGACACTTGCTTTACACTACCAAAGTCCATGAATAGCTTTCCATTTCCTAAAACATATCCAATTTGTCAAAATGTTTGAATTGTGTTATTTTTTTAGTTATGCAAAAAGTTGAGTTTTCAAAAATCCCCATTTTCTTCTTCATTTAATAACACATGTGAAGTTGTAAAATGTCAAAGATTATATTTTTCTATAAAAGTACATGATGTGGGCTATCAAATCCAAGTGAGTATGCTACCAAAGCCTCAAGGGTGTCATCAAGAAAAATCAATCAATTTGGTGTAAAAGCAGGACACTTAAGTGTCCCAGGACACTCAAGTGTCCTAGTACAGAACTAGTGTTAATGGCTGAGAAGAATATGCCTAATTGTTATTGGGCAGAAGCTATGCATACTGCTGTATAAATCATGAACAGAACTCCGACTGCTATTGTACATCAAGTTACACCTGAAGAGAAGTTTACAGGTAAAAAGCCAAACTTATCACATCTGAAAGCTTTTTGCTCTATTGCATATGTACATGTCCTAGATGAATTGAGGACGAAGCTTGATCCAAAAGCAGAAAAGTGCGTCTTCATTGGATACTCCCTTGAGCAAAAGGGATATAAATGTTATAACCCACTCACACGACAGGTAAAGGTGAGCAGAGATGTGGTATTTGATGAAATTTCAAGCTTCTATGCAGATGCCAAAGAAGGACTGAGTCTTGAACCAAATGACAAAGGAAATGCTGAAAAATCAAGTGCAGAATCTCAGGTTTTGAGTGGACCGGATGCATCACCAAGCAATAGTTCCAACTCAAATCCATGGAGTAGAAGATTATGTGGAAATTTCAGTCTAGCAAATTCATCAAATACATCCAAGAAAGGTAAAGAAAAGCTTTCTGCTAGTCATAAAACATGTGTAGGTTTTGAAGATGTTGATGGAGATTCAAGCGGTTTAGAAAAGAGTCCTGATGAGGAACTTGGATTGCCCTTTGTGAAGACTCCAGGAGTAAGAAGGGCACATGCAAATGATACAATGAGAAATGACCCAGGAGCAAGAAGATCTGGGAGGATGAGGAATTCAGTGCAACGATTGACATATGATAGTTACATGGCTCGTCATTATGCCTACATGACAAAGGTAATACAAGATGCTGAACCTTCTTGCTTTGAAGATGCAACTGGAATTGTAGATTGGGAAAAAGCTATGGATGAGGAGATGGCTGCACTTTATGGAAATGATGCATGGAAGCTGGTTGCATTGCTGCAAGGAAAGAAACCCATAGGCTGTAAATGGGTTTACAAGGTAAAGCATAATGCTGAGGGTAGCATAAGCAAGTATAAAGCACGATTGGTAGCTAAAAGATACGCATAGACATATGACATTGATTATGAGGAAACATTCAGCCGTGTAGCTAAAATGTCTACTGTTAGGACATTTGATGCATTAGCTATAGCAAAAGGATGGACTTTGCATCAGATGGATGTGAAGAATGCTTTCCTACATGGTGCGTTATAGGAAGAAGTATATATGGACCACCCACAAGGATATGAAGATTCAAAGCATCCAGAATATGTTTGCAGGTTGCAAAAGGCTTTGTATGGGCTGAAGCAGGCTCCGCGTGCGTGGCATGCAAGGATTGCTGATTACTTAACGAGCATTGGGTTTTCTATGTGTGATGGAGATCATTCACTATATGCAAGGAAGGCTGATGATCGCATCACGATTGTGGCCATTTATGTTGATGACTTGATTGTAGGTGGAAATAATGAAGAAAGCATCAAAGAGGTAAAGCAACTTCTTATGCAGGAATTTGACATGAAAGATCTTGGTGTGCTGTGCTATTTCTTGGGCATTGAGTTTATACATACAGAAACACGTATATGGATGTCGCAAATGATGGAGAGTGTTAATCTCCAAAAGAACAAGCTACTCTTGTAATTAGAGCACCTCTATAACAAGAGTAACTCAAACTTTCACCAACTTTAGAGGATCAATGATTAATTATGAAGATTTTGAAAAATCTGTGAAGGAGATGACTACACAGAAAGTCTACTGCACATATCTCTCTCATTACCCTATCAATTGTGTAAAGCTTTTTATGAAACTTTTCACAAGGTGTAGCCTACAGTTTGCGCACCTTCTCCAAGTTGAATCACTCCAAAAGATTCATTGTGTCTTGAGAAATGAACTCAACAGGTTACCTATGTCTAAAACTGCTCTTCTGAGAAGTCGATTTAGACACCTATAACTTTTAACACTTGGTTCTCTCAATCTAGAACCCGTTTATGAAAATTCTTTTAGCCACAGATAGCTTACCTTCCAACTTAAAGATTGAGTGCTTGCTTGCTCAAAACTTTACACTATGGAAGGAGAACTGACCAAAACATTAACATCGAATTTTGTGCCTATTTCAGAAACCAGTGAACACTTCTTCACATATGAATGTTCCTACACATAATTCTCACAGCCTGTTTACAATTAGGCTCTCAAAATTTAGCCATAGACTCATTAACTATGGACTTAGACATCCACAAAAGGATTCTCAAAATGATCAAGCATAGAAGGAGAATACACAGAAACATTGGGTGCAATTTTTCTTCCATTTCTAAAGAAATTTACAATTGAGTGATGAGAGAGACTCAACTCACTTCTAAGATGTCTAATGACTCATACAACTACTGATTACTCTATTCTCATGCTCTCTTATATTTTCCCCAACTTTTTACTTGTATATATAGGCAAATATTTACAGTATCATGACTATACAAAAGTATAAATGAACTATCTCTGTATTAATGTACATATGTGTACACCTCTTCATCTTCTAGATGTATTCTTCCTTCATGCTTCACAACTTGAATTTTCCTTCAGTCCTTGACTTCCAAACCTTCATTAAAACTTCAATTGTTGATTGCCCTGCACCAACAGCTCCCCCTCAATCATCAATTAAGGTTTTCTCTATCTTCTTTATACCTGCCATGTCTTTGTATCTCTGTAGCTTTGGTCCATCCAAGCTTTTGGTTAGCATATCAGCTATCTGATCTTTTGTTGAAGTATGTATGACTTCAATCTCTTTATCCATCACCTTCTCTCTGAGGAAATGGTAATGAATCTCAATGTGTTTAGTCTTGGCATGAAAAATAGGATTAGCAGCTAAATACAATGAACTCATGTTATCTCCATGAATAGTAGGTGTACTCTGAATGATGTCAAAACTCTTCATCAGAGTCTTAAGCCATATCACTTCCTTTGCAGCTTCAACCATCCCTTTGTACTCTGCTTCTGTAGATGATAAAGCAAGTGTGTGTTGCTTCTTTGAACATCAAGAAATTAACTTATCTCCCACATAACACAAGTATCCATAAGTTGATCTCCTATCATCAGGATTACCTGCCCAATCTGCATCAATATATATCTTGATATTTGTATCTGATGTAAAACCATAATACAAACCTTCTTTGAGTGTACCCTTAATGTACCTCAACACTCTTTTACTTGTAATCCAATGTTCTTTCCTAGGAAAATGCATGAATTGAGACAAAACTCCAACTACATATGACAAGTCAGGCCTAGTTAATGTAGCATAGATCAGACTACCAACCAAACTCTGATATAGTTTCATGTCCTTGAACTCTTCACCTCCATATCTGCTCAATTTATGATTCACCTCCATTGGAGTAGGTGCTACCCTGCAATCATTCATCTTAAACTTGATTAACAAGTTTCTCAAATACCTTTCTTGAGTCACATACACTCCATGTTGAGTGTATGAAATCTCCATGCCCAAGAAATATGACAAGTCTCCCAAATCACTGATTTTGAACTCTTTCTCCATTTGCTTCTTTAGGCTTTGAATGCCTTTCTCATCTGTACCTGTAAGAATTATATCATCAACATATATGCACATATATATGAACCCATCATCACTTGCTTTAACAAGCAAGCTACTATCTACTTTAGATACTTGAAATCCAAGTTCTTTCAAGAACTTCACAAGTCTATAATTCCATGCCCTTGGGGCCTGCTTCAAACCATACAAAGCTCTCTTGAGCTTGCACACATGATCTGGATACCTTCCATCTCTGAATCCTTGTGGTTGCTCCATGAAAACATCATCTGAAATATAACCATTTAAAAAAGCATTCTTCACATCTAATTGACATAATTTCCAACCTTTACATGCAGCAATAGCTATGAGTTTCCTGATGGTTGTCATCTTTGCCACAGGACTATAGGTCTCATCATAATCTATACCATAAGTCTGAGCAAAACCCTTCACAACAAGTCTAGCTTTATACCTAGACACACTTCCATCTGCATACCTTTTTGTCTTATAGACCCACTTGCATCCAATAATCTTCTGGCTATTTGGTTTAGGAACCAACTCCCATGTCTGATTCTCCATCAATGCATCATATTCTTCCTGCATAGCTTTCTCCCAATTTTCCTTACCTTTTTCCTCTTCATATGTAGAAGGGTCTTCATCTGCCTTTATCATATAACCATAATCTTTTGTAGCCAAAAAAGAAGTGTCATAGCTATACCTTGTAGGTTGCCACTTGTGTCTTGATGACCTTCTAAGTTCTCCACTTTTTGAGATTTTTGGTTCATCACACTCAGGATCAAATCTTGTGATTTCTTCAACTTCAACATGTGCTTCATTATTCTCCTCTTCATCAAATACATAAACCTTTGATTTACCTTTCTTTTGGTTCACAACTTCTTCATCACCTGCATTAATATTGATTGTACCTGCATACCAAGTACCTTGCTCATCAAATGTAACATCTTTTGATACAAGAAATATATTTTGTGGATGGACTCCAGAACCTATATCCCATCTGCTTATCATCATATCCAATAAATACATACTTTTCAGCTTTAGGTTCCAATTTGTGCCTTAATTGTGATGGCACATATGCATATGCCAAACACCCAAATACTTTGCAATGATCTAATGTAGGTCTCTTACCCCACCATGCCTCATATGGTGTCATACCCTGCAAAGCTTTACATGGTAACCTATTAACCATATAATTAGCTGTATTTACAGCCTCAGCCCACAAGTAATTTGGGCAATTTTTCTCCTTCATCATGGATCTTGCAAACTCAACAAGAGTTCTATTCCTCCTTTCTGCTACACCATTTTGTTGAGGAGAGTACCTGCAAGTAACCTCTCTCTTTATACCTGCATTCCACAAGTAATCACTGAACTCATTAGAGAAATACTCTCCCCCTCCATCTGACCTTAGTCTTTTCAACTTATGACCTGTAATTCTCTCTGCATACACATGATAATGTTTGAAGGTATTGAATACCTCTGACTTATCTTTGATCACATAGATAGTGATCCATCTGGTAGCATCATCAACATAAATCACATAATACCTTGAACCATTGATACTGAAATCCTTTGATGGCCCCCACACATCTGTGTGTACCAATTCAAGCTTTTCTGAATACATAAAACCATGCTTGGAATAAGATTGCTTATGAGCCTTACCTAATTGACATGCCTCACGTCTGTATGTCATATGTTGACCTGCAACATTAGGCAATACAAGCACTGAACCATTATTAATCATATCTTTGATACCTCTTTCATTGAAATGTCCAAGCCTCTTGTGCCAAAGATCTAACTCAGAGATCTTATGTCCTCCATAGGTGAACAAGGCATGACCAACATTACCTTGGATCTTCAATGTGAACAATCTTCCTTCTTTTTTTTCCTGAAACAATCTGTTTATACCCATTGCTAGGGTCTTCCACAAACACTCCTTCATTAGTGAATCTAACTTCATAACCCTTTTCAACAATTTGTCCTACACTTATCAGATTCTTAGGAATTGTAGGAACATACAAGACCTTACTCAAAAGGGTACTTCCATCCTTGGCCTTCACTAATCCAATTGACTTCACATTGTGCTTTGTATTGTCACCTGTTTGAACTACATGATTAGTTACCTTATTTTCCAAATATGTCATCAAATCTATATTGCCACTCAGGTGATTGCTACACCCTGAGTCAATGTAAAAGACTCTTTGGTCTTCACTTTGCCTTTCACAAGTTGCATTCATTATCAATGTTGAATCCTCCTTCTGATCTGAAGCATAATTGTAGTAGGTATTGTTGTATTGTTGACTTTGGAATCCTCTACCTGCATTTCTTCCAAAGTAACCTCTACTACCTCTACCTCTAAAATTACCTCTTTGATTTCTGCCACCTCTTCCTCTTGAATTAAAATTCTGATTATATCCACCATTACTCCGATTATTATGCCAACAATCATTAGCTAAGTGATTTTTCTTACCACAAATCCAGCAAGCCTTGACTCCATCTTTATTACTCCTGCCTCTTCCTCTACCTTTGCCACCTCCTCTTCCTCTTAGGAAGTTGGCGTGACTAGTTGTGCCTTCATCTTCATTTGTTTGTTGCTTCCCTTTGCTATTTTTCTTCTTATCCTTTGAATACATTGCATGACCTGCACTTTTGTCACCTTCACCTTTGACATCGTGCTCAAAGCTTAACATATGTCCTAGCAACTGATTTAAGTCAGGAGTAAAATGATCAAGTGATAATTCAGTAGACAAAATGAATGGCTTCCATTTGTCATCACCTCTCAACTCTGTGAGGATTTTCCTCACCAATTTATCATCCTCAATGTCTTCATCAACTGCTCCTAATGCATCTGCAATGTCCTTTATCCTTGTTACATAGTCTGAGATGGATTGAGAAGCCTTCTTCTTGAGAGTGGTAAATTCTGCCCACAAAGATGCCTTCCTTGACTTTGTGGTATTTTGAAAATGCTCCTCCAAGGCATTCCATATATCACTTGCACTTTCAAGACCTCTAATGTGAGGTAGCAAGTAGTCATTGACTGCCATATAGATAATGCTCCTAGCTTGAGCATCTCTCTTCATCCAATTCTTCAAATCTGATAATTCCTCCCTAGTTGGAACACTAGGATCTCTAAACTGAGGCTTTTCTTCTTCACCTGTGATGTAACTTATCAAGTCTTTGCTCATAAGATGAGCTTCCATCCTCATTGACCATGTTGGATAGTTCTCTCTATCTAACTTCTCTATTTGAAGAGAATCTGCCATCCTTTCTTCACCTGTATATTGAATTCTTCAATCTTTATGAGTAATAGATGTACCTTTACTTTGAATAATAATCCTTTTATTTTCCTTGATGTTGTATGACCTCCTTCTCAAGCTTTGCCCTCAAGCTTTCACCCTTTGAACCTTCAAATGTTGAATTCTCTTCACCTGCAGCAGTCGGGGTCCTCCTTCCTTCAATTCTGATGCTTCTTGCTCTGATACCACTGATGGAGAGTGTTAATCTCCAAAAGAACAAGCTACTCTTGTAATTAGAGCACCTCTATAACAAGAGTAACTCAAAATTTCACCAATTTTAGAGGATCAATGATTAATTATGAAGATTTTGCAAAATCTGTGAAGGAGATGACTACACAGAAAGTCTGCTGCATATATCTCTCTGATTACCTTATCAATTGTGTAAATTTTCTGCTGAAACTTTGCACAAGGTGTTGCCTACATTTTGTGCACCTTCTCCAAGTTGAATCACTCCAAAAGATTCATTTTATCTTGAGAAGTGAACTCAACAAGATACCCATGTCTAAAACTGCTCTTTTGAGAAGTCGATTTAGACACCTATAACTTTTAACACTTGGTTCTCTCAATGTAGAACCTGTTTATGAAAATGCTTTTAGCCACAGATAGTTTACCGTCCAACTTAAAGATTGATTGCTTGCTTGCTCAAAACTTTACACCGTGGAAGGAGAACTGACCAAAACATTAACATCGAATTTTGCACTGGTTTCAAAAACCAGTGAACACTTCTTCACATATGAATGTTCCTACACATAATTCTCACAGCCTGTTTACAATTAGGCTCTCAAAATTTAACCATAGAATCATTAACTATGGACTTATACATCTACAAAAGGATTCTCAAAATGATCAAGCAGAGAAGGAGAATACACAGAAACATCGGGCACAATTTTTCTTCCATTTCTGAAGAAATTTACAACTGAGTGATGAGAGAGACTCAACTCACTTGTAAGATGTCTAATGACTCATACAACTTTTGATTACTCTATTCTCATGCTCTCTCATATTTGCTCCGACTTTTTACTTGTATATATAGGCAAATATTTACAATATCATGACTATACAAAAGTATAAGTGAACTATCTCTGTATTAATGTACATACGTGTACACCTGTTCATCTTCTGGATGTATTCTTCCTTCATGCTTCACAACTTGAATTTTCCTTCAGTCCTTGACTTCCAAACCTTCATTAAAACTTCAATTGTTGATTGCCCTGCACCAAGAGCAAAGGCAATATGCCTTGAATATGCAAGCCAATTTCTATGCTATTAGATTAGAATTTGAAGTTGGATACTACATCATGTGAAGCATTGGAAAATGCTACTATGTACAGGAAAATTGTCAGAAGTCTCATATATCGTACAATGACAAGGCTTGATTTAAGATATACTATTGGACTTGAAAGTCGGTTTATGCAGGTTCCTAGGAAGCCACATTTGGATGCTCTAAGGCACACTCTATGTTATGTGAGTGCTACTTTGGATTATGCATTGTTTTATGAAGCTGATGTAGATTTGCAGGTTCATGGATACACCGATGCAGATTGGGTTGGTAGTACTCCAGATAGAAGATCTACTAGTGGCTTTCTTTTCTCACTTGGAGGTGCAACTATTACATGGAGCAGTAAGAAGCAACCCACTGTTCATTTTACTTCTCTATTAGTACTCCATCAGAACAATGACTTTCTCAGAGCTTTTTCTTAGTGTGTAGTTGATCTATTATAATCTACAAAGCTCACTAGCATTGCTTCTCTGGATCGTTAGATATTAGCATATTTTGGCTCATTAGTCTAATGAATGTTGTAGCGCGTGAATGTTGGGATGGAGCTCTGACTTGCTAAACTCATTTCTTTGCATGTAGTCCATCATTTTTTATGAAATCACTCATGATTGTTAGCTTAGTAAGTTAGTTAGAGTTCCCCAAAAGGAATTAAGCCAATTGTTGCGGTGCTTAGAGAACTATTCAAAACACTCAACAGGTGTAGGAACAAAAATAGCAACTTTTTTACTCTTGGATCAACTCTTACCTATCTGTTTTGATTCATATTTTTGAGAGTGATCTTCCAAGGTACATAGGGTGTCTAATACATCCTTTATCAAGCTAAAAGGGCCCACTACTTATCCTTGGAGTTCATTTGGCTAGTGTAGTGCAAAGTGTCTGCATCACCACTTCATCGTCATCAAGTACAAATCCATGCTCACAATGGTATCAGAGCAAGGTTGGACAACATGACAAATGGATTTCCTTCATCAATTGACAAATTGGATAGAGGTAACTACTCAGCCTGGCCTTTAAGGATGGAGTCTTATCTTCAAGGGAAGAATCTATATGGTTATATAGCTGGAGATGAAGTTATGCCAAGTTCCATGTGCTCCAAGGATGCCCTTGCAAGGTCTTATCTCCTCAACTCTATCTCAGAGTTTCTGTTGCCTCACATTAGAAGTTGTAAAACATCACATGAAGTGTGGAATGCACTTGAGGCATTCTTCTCTTCAAGCACGAAGGCCAGAAAGAATCAACTATGGTTGGACTTCACAACAGTCAAGAAATCTTCCAAGCAAAATGTGATTGATTTTGTCACAAAGATCAAAGTTATTGCTGATGAGCTAGGAAGCATTAGAGAAGTAATAGATGAAGAACAAATTGTAAGGCTAGTCATCAATGGTCTGAAGGTAGATGACAAGTGGGAGGCCTTTACTATAGCAATGGATCTATACATAGATATGCATTTACCAGATTTCAATACACTTATGGGACCACTACTTACTCAAGAGGCCAAACTGATGAAGAATGGAGAATGTTCCAAAGGTAATCAATCTTCTGATTTTTGAACTAATAAACAATGCCAAAGACAACAAAGGGAAAGGAAAGAAAGTGGATGATGAAGCAGGTACACACCAAGCTAACTATGCAGGTAGAGGAAGACATGGTAGAGGTAGAGGCAGAGGAGGAAGAGAAGGCATGGGGAGACCCCAAGACTCTTATACTTATTCTATTTGTGGATCAACTAATCACACAACTAATAATTGCTTTAGGAATTCCAAGAATCAAAGAGGTAGAGGCTACAACAGAGGAGGTTATGGCTACTCAAGAGGAAGGTTCAACAATTTCCATGGCAACCACAACAACTACAACAATTCAACCTACCAAGGGGGATACAAAGGGAGAAGACATTACAACAATTACATAGAAGACTCAAATCAAGAAGACTCTCTACTTCTCATGAATATGACAATGTCACAAGGTAAATATGATGAGCATGTTTTCTACATAGATTCAAGTTGCTCAAATCATGTGGCACGAAATGTGGCCCTCCTATCAGATTTAGAAGATCCAAGGAACAATCATGAAGTGCAAACAGGTGATGATAAAAGCCATTTGGTGGAGAAGATAGGAAATGTAAAAGCACCTGATGGAAACATCAACCTACTTAGCAAGGTAATCTATGTCCCTACCATCACAAAGAACTTGATAAGTGTAGGACAGATTGTAGAGAAAGGCCTACAAGTAAGGTTCACAAAAGGAGGAGCATTTGTTGAAGATCCAAGTCAAGGATTCAGGAGGATTGCAAAGGGTGAAACGATAGGTAGATTATTCAAATTTGAATTGCAAGGCACTAGGAGCATTGTTCTCTTTAATTATGGTAGCCAAACACTCACAGAATTGGAAGTATGGCACAAAAGGTTAGCACATATTGGTGAAAGATCATGAAAGCAAATTTGCAGGGACCAAAGTGTACTTGGACTCCCTAATCTATCAAAGCAACACATGATTTCTAAGTGTAGTGCATGTCAATTTGCAAAGTCTCACAGGTTACCATTCATGAAGAAAGGATATATGCATGGAGTTCTCTTGGATTTGGTTCATATAGATGTATGGGAACCTACCAAGGATGCTTCAATATCTAGATCAAGGTATTATGTCTCCTTCATTGATGATTGCAGTAGATGGACTATAGTATACTTTATGAAACACAAGGATGTAGTCTTTTCATGCTTCAAAAGATATTTAGCTCTTGTGGAGAACCAAACAGGTAAAACACTAAAAAGGCTGTCAGATGGAGGGGGAGAGTACTTCTCCCATGAATTTAACTCCTCTCTTCAAGAGAGGGGAATCAAAAGAGACATTACTACAAGGTACGCTCTTGAGCAAAATGGAGTGGCAGAGAGAAGGAAGAGGACAATTCTTGAAGCTGCAAGGTCTATGTTAAATGAAAAACATTTACCTAATTATTTATGGGTTGAGGCTGTATCCACAACCACTTATTTGATTAACAGATTACCTTCAAAATCACTTGATGGCATGACACCATATGAGGCTTGGAATGGAAGAAGACCAACCTTGGATCATTGTAAGATTTTTGGATGTATTGCTTATGCTCATGTTCCTTCACAGGTTAGAGGAAAGATGGATCCAAAAGCTAAAAGATGTGTGTTCATTGGATATAACAACAACCAAAAAGGCTACAAGCTATAGAAACCAACAACCAAAGGATTCTTTATGAGTAGAGATGTAGTATTTGATGAAAATAGTTCTTGGTATGAAGACTCATGCATTAAGACCAAATTACCGTATTATCTTGAAGAAGATTTTCAAAAGCTTCTCAAGGATAACCCTTCTAAAATTGAAGAACAAGATACCTTAGAAGATAATGAAGCAACTCAGATTGAAAAACTCAAAATGTGGAAGTCTAAAGGTAAAGCTAAAATGGAGGAACTTGGACAAGAGGCAAAATTACCACATCATGGCCTAAGAAGGTCCATGAGGGAGAAAAGAAAAACAGAGAGGTATGGGTTTGATACTTCTCTAGTTACTAAACATTCAATCTATCTATCACAGGACATAAATCAAGAGGAACCCTCAACATTTGAGGAAGCAAAGAAAAAACCATAGTGGAGGGATGCAATGGAAGAAGAAGTTGAACCTCTTGAGGAAATAACACTTGAGAATTAGTTCCCAAGTCTTCATCAATGAAAGTGATAGGCTCAAGATGGATCTACAAATTTAAGAAGAACTCAGATGGCTCCATTAATAGGTATAAGGCAAGGCTTGTGGCAAAAGGCTTTGCACAAATGCAGGTAATTGATTATGAGGAGACCTTCTCTACTGTGGCAAAGATGCCTACAATTATAGTTAGGGCTTAGCATTGCTTCTTCCAAGAATTGGAAGATACTTCAACTGGATGTAAAAAAAATGCATTTCTTCATGGATGGATAATAGAAGATGTGTATATGGCACAACCACCTGGTTTTGAGAATCAAGTACACCCTGACTATGTGTGTAATCTTAATAAAGCTCTATATGGAATCAAACAATCCCCAAGGGCTTGGAATCAAAGGCTTATTTCATTTTTGCAGGATAAAGGATTTCAACCTAGCAAGGTAGATCCATCACTCTTCATCAAAAAGAGTAATTCTGAAGTCATCTATTTATGTGTGTATGTGGATGATATTATACTGCTAGGAAATGATGCAAATGGGATAAAGAAGATCAAGGAGAAGATGCAAGAAGAGTTCAAGATAAGTGACTTGGGTTCACTCACATACTTCCTAGGATTGGAAGTAGTATACAGAGATCATGGTCTATTTCTTACTCAAAGGAAATACATTAAAGACTTGTTGACAAAGTTCAAGATGCAAGATTGCAACATTGCAGGTACTCCAATGGAGCTTAATCACAAATTGACCTCACATGAAGGTGAACTCATAGAAGACATCACAGGTTATCAAAGCCTTGTGGGTATTTTGAACTATGCCACATTGACAAGAGTAGATATATGTTATAATGTGAGTGTGTTAAGTCAATTTATTTACACACCAAGGAAACCTCACATGGAAGCTGCCAAGAGGATATTCAGATATCTCAAAGGGACCATGAATGAAGGGTTATACTACCCTTATGTATCTGATTTAAGTCTAAAGTTGGTCTTTGATGCAGATTGGGACAGCTTCAAGGAAGACAAAAGGAGCACCTCACGATATCTTTCCTTTGCAAGGTCAAAACTTGTCTCATGGTCATCTAAGAAGCAACCCACAGTTGCTCTCTCTTCAACAAAAGCTTAACACAAAGGTCGTGCAATAGCAACTCAAGAAGCAATGTGGATGAAGACACTATTCACAAATCTTGGATTGGAGATTGGAACTCCAAGTATTTTTGGTGACAACATGAGTTCCGTTCACTTGGCCGCCAATCCAATTTTTCATGCAAGGACCAAACATATTGAAGTACATTACCACTATGTAAGAGAGAAGATTGTCAGAAAGGAAATTCAGCTATCATATGTGTCAAGTCATCAACAATGTGCAGACATTTTAACCAAGGCATTAGATGGAACAAAACTCAGTAAATTCAAAGGTATGATTGGTTTGTAGGAAATCAAGGAGGAATGAAGACCAAGCATGTTAGGCTTGAGCGGGAGCTGTGGGTGCAATTATACCCAAGCCCACATACTTCGTTGATAAACTTATGCTTGATTTATTGGCATAACCTATGCAAGAATACATATGAATAGTCTCCTGTAAAAATCCTTCATATTTATCCTTGTAAAGGGGGGTTACACCCTCGTAGACTTAGGAAGATCTAAAATAATGAATCAATCAGTTGTTGAGTGATGAGGGAATCTATCCTACACTTTAGGATTCACCTTTTAGGTAGAATTTTGAATTTGAACTCAAACCTTGGCTCCAAACATGATTATAAAAAGGGGATCAAAAGACCCATGTGCTATCTCGATCCCATGACAGCACTTTGAGTGAGTTTTATTGTGAAGTGAGAGCTCATCGCATAGCTCATTCACCTCTCACACATTGAGCAATGTATGGTTGCCAATGAGATTGAATTTGTACATGTTTTAATACATATATGATCATTATATTCTCATTTTACTTCTCTAATAGTACTCCATCAGAATAGAGACTTTCTCATATCTTTTTATGAGTGTGTGGTTGATTATTTTCCATGATTTAAAGCATGATAGAATCAGAATAGTATCTATTATAATCCTACAAAGTTTCATTAGCATGGATTCTCGAGATTGTCACATATTAGCATATCTTTCCTCACTAGTCTGATGAATTTTGCACCCCGTGAATGTCGGGATGGAGCTGTGACTTGCTAAATTCCTTTCTCTGCATGTATTCCATGATTTTTTTATGAAACCACTCATGGTTGTTAGCTTCCTAAGTTAGTTAGAGTTCCCCAAAAGGAATTATGCGAATTGCTACTGTGCTTAGAGAATTGTTCAAAACACTGAACAAGTATAGGAACAAAAATAGCAAGTTTTTTACTCTTGGATCAACTCTTACCTATCTATTTTGATTCATCTTTTTGAGAGTGATCTTCCAAGGTACATGTTGTATAATTACATGGGTCTAAGGGGTAGAACCCTTGGGTTTCTAGGTGTGAAACCCTTTGGATTTATGGTTTATTTAGCCCTTTTAGATGGGTCTTGAACCTTAGGGATAATTCTCTAAGGTTGAGTACCTTAGGCTTGATTGGAAGCTTCTCCTAGCCACTTGGTTTGTACTTATAAGAGCTTGGAGACTCTTCTTTTAGAAGCCATGTGATTTCATGTGATATCCTAAGCTTGGAAACCATGTGACCATCTTAGGGACCCATGTGATGGAAGGTACACATGTCCCCTTGAGAGGGACTTACCCCCTTGGATTTGGAGCTATATATTGGAGGGGTTGGTTGGGTGGAAGGACATCCCTCTTCCTAGTGTGTGGCCTGGCTAGTTAGTCTTGTGTGAAGGCTATGGAACTCTCACACAACAGTGGTATAGAGCCCTTAGGTTGAGATCTATGGAGATTTTTATCTTCATCACTTTGCTTGTAAGCTCTCGTTGAGCTGCGTCAAAATGCATTGCTGTAGCGATTCTTCATCTCTTTCGAAGTACTTCTCGCATCTCTTTCGAAGTACTTCTCGCCGTATGCAATCATTGCTATTGGTATTGCCATATCCAATCATTATTACTTGGTTTGATTAGCCAAAATAATTGTGCTTACGCTTTGTAGAATATGGGATTCGACCCCTGGACAGTAGGGAGGCATATGATTGCTTTATCCAACCTGCCATGCGCTTTTGTGTGGCAGCGCCTATCTAAACATGATAGTGAACTCTAGCATGATATTCTCAGTGTCCTCCCACTCATATACTCCGTTGCCTGCGGTTCCAAATCCTCCTGTGCTGCCGCAGTAGCTTTCTCTGTCGAAGCTGTTGACTGAACCTTATAATTTTTGTTCTTCTCCATCCTGCACACCTGCGACAGTAACTCTCTTCTCAGACGGTGGTCTCGCGGTCCGTGTCTCTCAGAGCCATGTTGTTGCTGATGGGAAGTCTCTATGGGACTTCATGGTTTCATGGGAAGGGAGCTCACGCGCATGAGCGAACCCACCACATGTATGATCCCAGCGCTTCGAGCTATCCAAGTTAGAAAGGTGATTAATAATACTCTGTCGACTGAACCTTGTAGTTCTTGTTTTTCTCCATGCCTGCACCTATAATCTCTGGCGATGGAGTAATATCTAGCTTTGTCAAGCAACTAAAGCTACAAGCATCATAACCCACCATAGCTGAGACCTTATAATATACGTTATAACTGGGTTTTGAATGCATATCGACAACTCCTCACATTTTCTACAGTTAGTACGTGATAGAAGACTGATGCAGTTCTAGGATCGTTCTGCTAACTCACCTCATCATCTAGATGGGTCGAAACACTCTATCTATTTTTCACCATGACGAAGTTTCATTCAAGATCTTCATCTCGTCAACGGACACCGCACCCATCATGAATCTCAGATGGTTTGCCTCTCTCAGTACGGGAGCCTCCAATATCAACTGCGAACAAGGCCTCGTTTATTTTCTGGTATATATTTTCTTCATCCGGAGCAAGAAAGGATCGAGAATGAAGAGGTGTTGCTTCCCGGCAATGTTCCTCTTCTTCCGCCACCTTTTGGTACTGCGAGGCGCAACAGCGAGCTAAGCGGGAGAGACGAGATGAAGAGCACAACTCTAGCTCCTATTTGACAATTTTTGGTGGATGCATTGTATGCATAGATCTCTTTTGCTCGAAGAATGACTTTACATTCGAGCACATGCATGTTTAATGGCATGAATTTATTTGGAAATTCTCTTTCATCTTAGTAAAGGATGCATGTGTGTGATATCCATGAGCTATGCATAGAGGTTGCACCAATGGAATGCATACATTAATACATGAGTACTAAAAAGCAATGCATGATGGGGCAATCATAAGTTTTGAAAAGCTCCCCACTAGGATCAAAAGAAACAATGAGGTTTGCATAAGCCTTTCATTAAAGTTTCTTCTCAATTTTCATGATATCCCATGCATTTAAGATTCACACATATGGGCACACAAGTAAGTATCCAGTGCCTAAAGGAGATTTCAACAATGAATGGGATGGGATGGCCCAAGCCTACCTCATCACTGTGAGGACATTCAAGCAAAGTCAAGGGATGGACGAAGCTTAATTTCCAGATAAGTGACCTCTTTTCTTTTCCTTCAAACTATGAAGCATGCATTGCATGTTGTGATAGAAAGGAACTCAGAAGTGGATGCATAGATTCAAGTGGACAGGTTTTGCTTGGCCACATAGACAATTAGTCATGAAAAGGATTTGCACTATGCATTATGTTAACATGGGTTTGGAAAAGAAAGATGCATGAAAGTTTTTGCACCATCTTTGAATGAAGAAAGTTCCAATTTGGGACTTTTGCATGCTTTAAGGAGGGGTTCAACTTCTGAACCTTATGCATGCAACACCTTTTCCAATAAAGATGGAACCATTTGGCATACACTAGTATGCATATGAAACATTTTACATGGGTTTTTGAGTTAAGAGGGAGATTAAATTCCTGAAGCTAAGCTTTAGTAGGATTTGATTTTATTGGTCTATAGGAACAGTGGTGATGAGGCCAATTGGCCACTATAAACCATGTAATTTCTTTATGATTGGCTTAGTATCTAAAAGCCAAATAATTCTAATTTCTTGAAAATACCTCAAGCTTAAAATCCCTCTTATGGAATTTTAAATTCCATAAAAGCCCATGGCATGCTTGATCAGCAAGGCCATAGACTTAAGGTAGTAATACAAAAATTTTCTCTTAAAACCACGAGAGAATGGTTGTAACCTAGAGCACTATGTTCTCAAAGCTCTAAGGAAGAGAAAATATGGTATAGAAAAATCTTAGTTTTGGAAGATGCAAGTATTAGTGGTTTTTTATCAACAAAAGCTCTTTGTTTGAAAGAACTACAGAACTATTTGGAGCTTTACATTATTCTTCAAAGCAAATGCAAGGCATGAAGAGAACGTAAAACTCAAGGGTTGTTATAAACCCTAAGTACCATTTTCTAAAGTCCTAGAAATAAAGGACTTTATAGTAAATACAAACTAGTTCAACATAGAGATTTGATTGGCAAGTCAATTATTCTTTCTCAGATTACTCATTCTGTCATAAAAAGATGATATCTAGTTGAGATATAAACTAGCTCTATCATCAAGTGACACGAAAGGGATCTCGTAGAGTATATCTGAATCAAGGTATAATTGAAAAGCCAATTTGTTGAGACTAAGCCGCAATTGAGACTTGGTAATTCGAAAGTCCACTATAGCATAGGCAATACATATGCTCTACAGTGGAAATAACACTTACAAGTCCAAGAAGTAATAGATCTGACTTGGTTAGAAGAAGATTTGATCCCAAAACTCAAGCTAAAGTTACCTTTACTAAAATGGAAGTGTAAGCCGGATGGTATGGTACATCTAGCTATTTCAAATACTTCTGAAAGAGCACAATTTTCAATTTACTCAGGTAGTTTTCGAGGATGAAAAACCTTAAGGAGGGGAGAAAGTCCCCAAGAACTTGTATCTTATGTTTGGAAAAGACCGAATACGGTATTGCAAGGTAAAATATATGAAAGAAATAGTTGAAGCACTTCCTCGTATTCTAGTACTTCATATATCTTTCATTACATCTTCCAACTAAGCGAAGTTCTCAAAAATTGGGAAAATTCTCAAAGAACCCCAATGCAAGAGAAAACTTGCATACACCATAAGGATTGTATAAATCCTAAGGAGGTTAGGAAAAGAAGTTGGATGAGCTATAAAGTATAAACCTAAAGGTATTTTGATGCTTCATGGGGATGACATAACATACGTTATGGATTCCAGTAATATAGACCTAAGGAATATGACTTCTTGTATGAAGCATAATAAGCTAGATCCCTAAGTAAAACCCATGGGTAAAGCTTTGAAGCATGAAGGGATCTATTTGAGAAAGACCTAGTCTTATCTCTTATTTTGGCTAAAGAAGAGAAGAAAGCCAAAAGACCCAAGTAGGGAAAAGATCAAGTCAAACTTTAAGTTTGATAAGATAAGTCACACCACATTAAATGGTTAACCAATTATTTAAGTAAGATTAATAGTGGTGTATCTAAGCACCTTAGTCCTTGCTCTTATAATTTGGTACCATTGTATGAAGGGCATTTATAAGGACAAAAAACATAAGAAAGTATAGAGACAAGTTATGTGGATTGGATGAGGAACCCATTGGTATGGGATGATGGGTACTGAATCCCGTTGAGTACTTTTTCTTGATGGCCAGAAGAAAAAGGGACTCATGATCCAATGGAATACATCAGGAAGACAATGTCTAAAATTAGGCATCTTCTTCAATTATCCTCTCAAAGGGAAGAAGAATTCTTCCAACAAGATATGAAAGGATCCATCTCTCAGTTAGAAATAAGGAGAGGATCAACTTTTTTGAGTTTGAAGGTAAACTCCAAAGGATGAAGCTCTAAAAGCTTCATGCCAAAGTATGACTTGAAATTCAAGGATCATAAAAATGATCTTAGATCAAGCTTAAAAGAAAGCTTAGAAAGATCATCTTTTTGATACTTGAAAAATCAAGTTAACTGAAGAATAGGAAGATCCAATGATGATGTCGACATAGGACATCTTTAATAGATCTAGAAAATAAGAGAGAGAACTCTGGGATCAAGAAGACCTTTAAGGTTTGAGATCCAACTAAAGATCCATAAGGATTAAGCTTTGAAGAAATGATTGGAATAATCTATTTTTACTTATGACCTTAAAGATAACAGGATCTTTTACACTATGAGTTCCCATCTTGGGACGTAGTTATAAAGATCTTAATCTTTTTGGAAGAACAAGAAAAATAGGTTTCAATCAATTGGATTCTACAATAGTTAGATTAATCCCTATGGATCATAGTCCCTTAAAGTGGATTCTCAAAACTATGTAAAGTTTTGAAAGAACATTGCATCCACTTTTTGGTGAGCTCTCTCTGAAGATAAAAAGGATGTTATATAATCCACATTTACCATTCTGTTGGTTAGGTAGGGATTATATAATGAAATTCCCCTCTATTTAGAATTATTGGAGGCGAATTGCAAACAAGGAAATCCACCCATTTCACTAAAAAACAGTGATTTGGGTAGGGATTATGAAAGATTCATCTTCCTTTCAGAACAAGTTGGGTTCTAACTTGAGAGATGAATCTGATAAAGAAACCTGAAGAAGCATTCATCTATTTTACTAGGTCCATGCACAAGTGGTGCAAAGCAATGGACCAAGGTAGTAATTTAGTTGAAGTAACTTTATATCCACCTAATTCACATGTTTGAGCTTTGGAGAGCCAGTTAGCACATGGCTTAAACAAGGAAATAGGCAGGGATGTTCTCTTCCAACCTTTTTCATTCTTTCCATATTTTGCATTTGACTCAGTTGTTTTTCGTATGCAAACTAGATGGAACTTTGAATGATTGGGGCAGGGAATTAGACCACACATGGATTCTCCTCTTTTTATATTCAATCGGGGTAGAATTCCCCTTTCGAATTAAGAGGCGAACTTAGAGAGATGAAAGCCATGATGCTTGAGATCGATCATGGAGCACGGGGAATACCCCAAGGTATATATCTCCACTCATTTCCGAGGACGGAAATGCTTTTAAGGGGGGGAGAATGTTGTATAATTACATGGGTCTAAGGGGTAGAACCCTTGGGTTTCTAGGTGTGAAATCCTTTGGATTTATGGTTTATTTAGCCCTTTTAGATGGGTCTTGAACCTTAGGGATAATTCTCTAAGGTTGATACCTTAGGCTTGATTGTAAGCTTCTCCTAGCCACTTGGTTTGTACGTAAGAGCTTGGAGACTCTTCTTTTAGAAGCCATGTGATTTCATGTGATATCCTAAGCTTGGAAACCATGTGACCACCTTAGGGACCCATGTGATGGAAGGTACACATGTCCTCTTGAGAGGGACTTACCCCCTTGGACTTGGAGCTATATATTGGAGGGGTTTTTTGGGTGGAAAGAAATCTCTCTTCCTAGTGTGTGGCTTGACTAGTTAGTCTTGTGTGAAGGCTATGGAGCTCTCACACAATAGTACATAGGGTTTCTAATACATCCTTTGGCAAGCTATAAGCCACTACATATCTCTAGAGTTCATTTGGCTAGTGTAATGCAAAGTTTCTACAGCACCACTTCATCTTCATCAAGTACAAATCCATCAACACAGTAGTGTCGTATACACTTCAACAAAATGGAGTTGTTGAATGGAAGAATAGGTCACTCATGGAGATGGTGAGGTGTATGGTCAAGAGTTAGACTTTACCACCTAGTTTCTGGCTTGAGGCTATTATGTTTGTGACATATGTGCTTAACAGATGTCCCACTAAAGCATTGTAGTTTTTCACTCCATATGAGGCTTGGTATCGTCGCAAGCCATCTATTGATCACCTACGTGTTTTTGGTTCTTTGGCAAATGCATTAGTGCTTGAACAACAATGCACGAAATTGGATGATAGAGTAGTGAAATGTATTTTTGTTGGGTACAGTTCTAAAAGCAAAGGCTATCGTTTGTATCATCTATAGAATAAATGCATTTTGTTTATCCATGATGTTGTTTTGTGGAAGACCTTATTTAGCCATTACTTTCATGTACTAAGGAGACATTAGTTAGCTCCAAAGTCATGTATGACACTTTGTTGCCTCTTTTTATAGGTGGATAATCTAATGCTAGTCCAAATGAGGCAACTTCTCAGCCTTTACAAGTTTCATGTGATGATGCAGATCATTCCATTTCTGATGCACATGTATATGATACACTTGTTGATGAGAGAGCTCATATTGAGGAGGCAAAAAGTATGCCAAATTGGCTGGTGCAGACTTTGCATGATACCAGATTACATACACCTCTATCATGTCGTACTCGTTTAGGCTCTCATAGTGCTTGTTGGAGGCACAAAAGAGGATCCCCAAAAGTTTCAAATTCATGGGCATAAATTTTATCTTCAAAATCCTAGAAAATTCCCTTGAAGCTATGTAAATGCACTAGAGGAGTCCTCTAGATGCATAAACCCCAAGTCCTTGTAACATAATTCTTGTAAAATAGTAGGAAGTTAGAGATTAGTCAATAAAGTGCCGGTCTCATGTGTGAAAGGACCATTTTTAAGGCACATGTATATAAGTCACTTTGTGACTCTTTGTAAGAACTTTTTTGCCATTGTGAAGAAAGAGAATTGAAATTTCAAATTTGCTTCTTCCCTGCTCATTTGCATCTTCTCCATGATCTTTTGTGTGTATCTTAAGCTTGGAATGTGTGTGTAGGAATGTTGTATATCCCTCCCCATCACTTTTGAACTATTGTAGTGTGTGTGTGAGCCAATACAAGTTGTTGAGTGAGTGTAGGTGTTTCCCGCCATTCACTATTTTGGCCATAATTTGAAGAGCGTTTGTCTGATTCAAGTGAAAATACCACTAGTAGATGCGTCTCATGGAGACTTCGAAAAGAACTTGGCATTGGCCATATTTGGAGTTGGAAGATAGGAGAAACATTGGAATTTGTGCTTACTGATGTAAGTGGTATCAAGGCAGACATCTTTAGAGGTTTAGTGAGTTGGAGAGGTATTTTAGTCTTTTCACATGTGTTATAGCTGAGCCACTTCACTTTCCATCACATGTGCTCATGTCCTCATACACTTGGTTCATGTGGTTCTTCGGATGGATAATTCAACGTGTGTCAATCCACGACTATATGCATTTGTGGGGCAAATGAGATTTAGTCTCTTTGACGCAAGTCCCTAAGACCTCGTGACTTAGGTACACACGTTTTATGCACCGCTGCCGGGGAACAAACTCAACCAAGGTGCCTTTGTGATGGTTATAGATTTGCAGTGAATGCATCGTACTTGTAGAAGTGAATTCATTCAGTGACAAGTAGTCAGACACTTCAGCACTTGTTACTTCACATCCCTGAGAGGTGTGTAATGAGTTTTTAGGTTTAGGGTTAGGAGTGAGGGAGAAAAGGAAGAGTTAGGGTGAGGTTAAAGAGAGGAGTGGAGCAGGAGGAAGTTGGAATAACCAAGAAAAATCTAAAAACATTACCAAAATTAGTGTAGAGTAGGCTTCAGGCATCACAAACTATAGAAATGAAAAAAAAAAAGTTCATTTGACACAAGCATTGGAACTGGTATCGTGTGCAGGTAGCAACCGGTATTGCTAGTGTGGTATCACACCCTAGAAGCTAAAAAGCTACCTTGTGAGCTCAAATCTTAAGCAAGGCATCCCTCAAGGTAAGCTACAACAAGATTTCAATATCAAAACTACTTTAGAAACACATGTGCATGTGATTCGAGACGTTTCCAATATCATGTGGTACAATAGACAGTTGTTGGAGATTCTTTGAGTGAGACAGTGGGTCAAGAGTGAGGAGGGGTGAGAACTAAACCTTTTTGTGCAAAATTGTTTTAGTTTAGAGTGATTTTGGCTGTAGTATCATGGTCCGTCGAGTTTTCATTTCGTGATACCAAAATTCCCTAGTATCATGATACTCACCTAGTATCGTATTGTTGCATACCACTTGAGGTCTCGCGATACCATTTTTGGTATTGTATCCTCAAGTTGGTATCGCGATCGTGATACCAACTTCTATGTGTATGTGTATGTGAGTGTGTGTATGTGTATGTGCATGTATGTATGTGTAAGTGTATGCATGTTTTTATATGTATGTGTGTATGTATATGTATCCATGTTTATAAATTTTAGTATACTGATTCATTTTTCTATTTGAGATTAAAACAATAGGAGATATTGCATGGTAAAAATAAATGAGAGGTCCGGCCATACCACTTGAGATGTGCAAGCACTTTTTCAAAAGGCTACATCTATAGGAAATATTTTATTAGCAAAATGTATGTAAAAGATTTTATATTGATGTGAGTTATAATTCTTATATGTCTCATAATGTTTGACATTTAGTCTATGTACTTTTTTCATTAAATAAATACATGCTGCTAAAAAAAGAGAATTCAAGCATGTCATACATTAGACTTAAGCCGAATGGAGAATGATGATTCTTTTTGCTACATTTGTAAGTATATATATTATTGAGATCTTGTATTCTTATTTTATTTAAAACACTAATTGGTAACTTTTTCATTTGTTTCAATTCAACATAAGGATTATCATCGTAATCATACGAAAGAGGAAATTTATTATGCTATATATTTTGGATATCATCGTCTGAGGGAGCACATATGAGAGCATCCAAATGATTTTGTGAGTATTATTAGTTTTGATATATTTTATTTTACTTTGATTGATGTCTTATATTGTTTATTTATGTATGTTTGTTATATGTAATACATGAGCATTAGGGAGAGGTTTATATGGATGAGGTGGATAGATAGACATAAGATGGATGATATCAAATGTCTGAGGGTACTAACCCATCTACCCATAGCTCTTCAAATACATCACATCATGCAAATGATCATAATCATATGCATGATGATCATGGGGATGCTTTTTAAGATGATTGATATTATTTACATTCAAGACGCACACACACAAATATATATGGAAGGTGCTGATGAAAATTAAGAATATCTATGAGGAGATGATGCGATGATTATAGTAGGTATCCAATTGAGAATGTTAAGAAATGAAGTCATGTAGCAAGATTTTTTCACGCTTTTTGGACCTTGTGTGTGTGGAAATTATCTTATAGAGTCTATTTTTTGGAAGAAAAGGCATTTTGGTGCGTTTCTAAACTTTATAACTATAGAAGCATTGCTTCATAGAAGAAGTTACAAAAGGGGAAACAAATGACAGAGAGCACTAGAAATGTTAGAGAGCACTAGAATGGGAAACAAATGATTGGATAGGAACAAGTGAAACGTGATGATTGAAATGAATTTGATAAAGTGTCTTCGTGAAAGGAATAAAAGAGAGTTCAAATTTTCTTTTTTGTGGGTAAAACACAATGTTGATGTAAGCTTCAAGAGTTTTCCAATGCAAAGTTAAAGGAGGTTAATAGGAGAAAAGTTAAAGGGTTATTGCACTTCATACTTTTACATTCAAATTGTTATGTCCTTTTTTGTTCTCAAGATTCCATTGAAATTCTATGGAAAAAAACATGTGCTCTATTATATTAAATGTTTGATGTAAATGATGAAAGACATATTCTTGTTTGCATTATGTGTGTACAAAAGGGAGACTTCCACGGTAACATACTGCTTAAGGAAATTTACGATAAAAGGAATTGAAGGGATTGGTTTCTCTAAAAATAATCCAACACTTTGGAAATGCATTATTTCTTCTCTCCCTTACAATGGTAACCCAGATTGAATGTGTGGAAGGAATACATGGTATTAGCATTAAAGTAGGTAAGAGCTACACTTTAGTTCATTGTATATCTCATTCTTTCTTCAAACACCAACTTAACAAGGGTCATTGTAGGAAACCTTTTGCCTATGAGAAACATTTCTTCTAGTTAGAGAAAAAATGGATTGGTTAGAGACACTATGTTTATGCATTCGAGAGGGTTAAAGCTTGCCCATGTAGTTTCTTATCTTATGTTGATGTTGCAACCTTGACTTCTCTATCTTTCATAAGTATATCTAGCTTCCCCAAAGCAAATTCAACTTTGCCAAAACTCTGAAACATACTTGGTGAACCCGATGTGAAAGGAGGAGAGAAGTAAAACTCCTAAGCCTACATATTGATGAGAGAAGAGAAATTACCGAGACGGAAGGCTTGTTAAAAAGTTTCCGGTCCAAGAGGTTATCAATGACAATGGAATTACCCAAATGGATATGATTACTTAGATTTTGCGATTCCAACAAGAAGAGAAGAGATGGTGCAATACAAAAACGTCATGAGCATGTTGTTAAACAAAATGGATATTTCAACTATAAAAATATGATGCAATTTTGCAAAGAATACAGATTGGAAGCTTGATACCTTGGGGTTGGACTTATGCATATGAGCAACCTAGAAATTATCAAGAAATTTGTCGACATGTCAAAATTGCATTTACATGATCGACTTGTGATAGAAGGTAAAAACAAAGGTCACAATATAATTCGACATGCATAAATATGTTTATGCTTGGTTTTTTTAATATGATGTTTGATTTATAAGAGTTGATTAACAAAAGAAGAAGTGATTGTATGGTTCATGTGCAAAGAATTGCAAAATTCACTCAAAATAAAGAGGTACGAGAAGTCACTATAGAAACAAAGTATAAAATAATTGATAAAGAATTTTAGCCAGTTGTATATCCACTTTCTAATAATAGCAATCAATTTATGGATGGAGCAAAGAATCAACCACAGTTGAGAGATAAGAGAAAGATAGGATATGATTTCAACAAGGAAACCCTTAAGAAAAATTAACTAGGGAAAGATGATTTACTCAATGAAAAAGAAAACAACATTTCTTTCATATGATTTTTAGACATAGAAAAGCCTTTTCTTTTGGTTCTCATGAAATTGATGTGTAGATCCATCTTTGGTAGCTCAAATGGTAATTTTTACCATACCACATATACCATGGAATTTTTTATCGATTTGGTACCAAAGGCTCATATTTCAAAACTAGTTGTTCTTTTAAATAAGAAGGTTAGAATGTTAATTCTTGAGGCATCAAGTGTTCCCTATTCTAATCAATGGTTTTGAGTTCCAAAAAAGAATGTTTCTTTGTGGTTTATTCAAGATCTAGAACCTGTTAATAAAGGGGTGTGTGATCTTCCAAAGGACTTGATGGTTATGAATGCCCATTTGGGGAGCTATGAAATTCTACTAAGCATCTTTGGAGTTATATTGGCTAGTGTAGAGCATGTTTGTTGTAGCACCAACTCACCTTTGGACTCAACCAATCACCTCTTCATAGTGGTATTAGAGCAACCATACATCATGCTTGATAGATTCCCCTCATCCATAGAAAAATGCGATTGAGGTAATTACTAAGCTTGGTCACTCAGAATGGAAGCTTACCTTCAAGGGAAGAACCTATATTGTTACATATCTAGATATGAGATGATGTTAATCCTCACAAGCAACAGGCAACCATCACAAGAAGAACAAGAGAGGTTCAATACATGATGCTAAAGGATGCTTTAGCAAGGTCATACATTCTTAACTTTATGTCTAATTTTTTACTTTTGAACATTAGGAGTGTATCTAGATAATTTAGTCTATGAAGATAGTAGTGGAAAGTTAAAAGTTTATAAATTGATTTTTGTGAACTACCACCCAAGAACCCTTTAGTTTGATCATTCTAGATATGGAAAAGCTAACGATTCCTCTAGACTCTTTGCGTTGATGAAGTTTTAAATCTTTCCTCTATAATGCTTGTTACACAAGGAAAGATTTGAACAACATATGAAGAAAATCAATTTTTCTACTAAAAGTTCCTTGAAGAAAAGATATGAATCATTGGATATGGTTGTGGATTCATTCTAAATTTTAAAATAAAATTCAATGAAACGAGGCAGATTTATCTATGGACGGGATGAATAGTATATTTCTAGATTTTGTGCAAGTTCATTGCATGTAAATGTTTATATGAAATGATGATTGACTTTAAAAGATAGAAAAGGAAAGTTGTCTCCTGAAGTCCTAATCAAGTTTTTAGTTTGTATTTTGAACTTACTATCAACTATAGTTTGAATAAAAAGATTTTCTACTTGAGCTTCATTTCAAATTTTCATATGTGAAAAACTTTGTTTGCATACATAGACCATGTTTTCTTGTCAATGTGTTTGATAATGTTTATCCAGAAAGAACATTCAATACTACTTTTTCTTTTATAATATGAAGATCGACACATGGATTGTGGGAGTTTGAGCTCTATGGAAGCATGTGAACAACACAAAGAAGAAGAAGAAGAAGCTTGTAGCACAACACACATTATTGAATGTATTACCAAGAGAATGTACAAAGATAAGTAACAAATTAGGGTTATAGGTGTACAAACAAGCCAAGATAAAAAACCTCTTAGAGAGGGAAGAAGGTGCTCCAGTGGTCCTACTATGTTCACACACATCACTACCAAATTATATCAACAAATCCCCCAGGGAGTGATGCATCAAAGAAGGACATGGAACTCATGTATAAGGAAGTTCCAAGCTATGTGGAATCAATCCACAAAAGGAAGTGAGCCAAAAGCTTTGTAGAAAGCTTCGAAATTCTCCCTAGGTAGAGCCTTTGTGAAAAGGTCTACAATGTTCTCCTAATTGGACACATATGCCAAACTCATCTCTCCAACAGAGAACCTCTCCCTGTCATAATGATAGTGCACCTCAATGTGCTTAGTGTGAGCATGGAACACAAGGTTCCTCGCAACTACCAATGCAATCTGATTGTTAGTAAAGATGGTGGTAACAGAAGATTGACCAACATCCAAATCAGCCATAAAGCATCTGAGCCACATGCACCCAATAGTTGCTATGAAAACTAACCTATACTCAGCCTCACCACAAGAAGTGGCCACATTAGGATGCCTCTTACTCAACCAAGATATGCATGAGCTACCACGCATGAAGCAAAAACCATTGGTGGGAAACATGAGTGTCATAACCACCAGCAGAGTCAGAGTTAGAAAAAGCATGTAAATATAGAGGTAGTGATTCCCCCTTGATATAACAATCCAAGTAGTTGGGTACCACTTAAGTAGCAAAAGATGCACGTAACTACCTCCCAATGCTTGACACTTGGGAAATCCATAAACTTGCTCATTTGTGAGACAACAAACTGAATATCTGGCCAAGTAATGCATAAGTAAATAAAGCATCCAACAATTTTTTGATAGAGAATAACATCAAATGTAGTGCCAACATCATGAAGACTCAATCATAGACCTATTTCCATAGGAATGGCAATAGGTTTGCAATCTTCAAGGGTGAAATGCTACAATAATGTGTCGATATATTTTGTTTGATACAAAGATAATCTACCACCAACTTGCATAAATTGAATACCCAAATAGTGATGCAAATGCCCCAAATTTGACATCTCAAATGAGGCATGAAAATCAGCCTTAAAATCAACATTATGCTTCTCATTAGGACAAGTGAGTAGTATGTCATCAACATAGAAAACAATGATCAAAAGCACATCATTTTCACGCTTAACATATTAGGTGCTCTTAGTTGGACTGTTCTCAAAACCATGTTCAATCAAGTAGGAATGTATCTTTTCATACCAAGCATGTGGTGCTTGCTTCAAACCATATAATGCCTTTTTCAACCTATACACTTTGTTTTCATGCACTTGTTGTCACAAGGAAGGAGATAAGGAAGAGGTCTCGCACACGCACTCTCACAATCAAAGAGGAGCACACACTCAGATTGAGCCAAGGAAGAATGATCTTCTTTTTCTTCTATTACATAAAAAGGAATGAACAAGAATTACTTAAAAACAAGATTACAACTACTGCAATACATAAAGACCAGTACATATAGAAAAACCTAATGTTCGTGAATAAGTGAGACGGCAAGATACAAATGTGTCATCACTCTCAGTAGATAAATCTAATAAAGCTCAATGAAGTGTCCCTCACATATACTAACGTGACCACTATACATGCCAGAGAAATGAAAAAGTGATACGTGTCATCTTGGATCATCACATGTTGAGCTTGATATCTCAACAATCCCCCTCAAGCTCAACGCCATGTCCCTAATCCAAACATCTTCCGAATCTTCTTCAGCTTCTTTACTCCAAGTGCTTTAGTGAAAATATTAGCAACCTGCTCATCTGTTCTCACATAAACAAGATCAATATCACCTGTAATACCTTCTCTCTGATGAAGTGATAATGTACCTCGATATGCTTTGTTCTAGCATGAAAAAAAAGGTTTTGTGCTAGTTGTATGCTGCTAAGATTATCACAATAGATGGTGATAGGCTTTTGCACTTCCACACCTAAATCTGTAGGTAGTATCTCCAGCCATGATGCCTCACATGCTACCATTGCAGCACCTCTATACTCACCCTGTGTACTCAACAAAGCAAAAGTGGGTTGCTTTTTGCTGCTCCATGTAATAGCTGCACCTTCAAGTGAGAATAGAAAACCACTAGTAGATCTTCTATCTAGAATACTACCAACCCAATCTCCATCGGTGTATCCATGAACCTGCAAATCTACACCAGCTTCATAAAACAATGCATAATCCAAAGTAGCACTCACATAACGTAGAATGCACCTCATAGCATCCAAATGTGGCTTCCTGGAACCTGCATAAACTGACCTTCAAGTCCAATAGTATAGCTTAGATCAGCAAATATATAAGACTTCCCACAATTTTCCTGTACATAGTAGCATTTTCCAATGCTTCACCTGATGTAGTATGAAACTTCAAATTATGATCTAATGGCATAGAAATTGGCTTACAATCAGCCATACCATACTTTTGCATCATATTCAAGGCATATTGCCTTTGCGACATCCATATACCTATTTCTGTATGTATAAACTCAATGCCCAAGAAGTGGCAGAGCACACCAAGATATTTCATGTCAAATTCTTGCATAAGTAGTTGCTTTCCCTCTTTAATGCTTTCTTCATTATCAGCACCTACAATCAATTCATCAACATAAATAGACACAATTGTGATGCCATCATCACCCTTCCTTGCATATAGTGAATGATCTGCATCACACATAGAAAACCCAATGGTGGTTAAGTAATCAGGAATCCTTGCATGCCATGGACGAGGAGTTTGTTTTAGCCCATACAAAGACTTCTACAACCTGCAAACATATTCTGGATGCTTTGAATCTTCATATCCTTGTGGTTGGTCCATGTATACTTCTTCCTGTAACTCACCATGTAGAAAACCATTCTTCACATCCATTTGATGCAAAGTCCATCCTTTTGTTGTAGCTAATGCAACAAATGTTCTGTCAATCGACATTTTAGCTACATGGTTGAATGTTTGTTCATAATCAATGCCATAAATTTGTGCATATCCTTTTGCTACCAAATGTGCTTTGTACATGCTTATGCTACCATCACCATTGTGCTTTACCTTGTAAACCGACTTGCAGACTATGGGTTTCTTTCCTTGTGGCAATGGAACCAGCTTCCATGTATTATTTCCATAGCAGCCATCTCCTCATCCATAGCTTTTTCCCAATCTGCATTTCCAATTGCATCTTCAAAACAAGAAGGTTCAACATCTTGTATTACCTTTGTCATGTAGGCACAATTACGAGCCATGTAACTATCATATGTCAATCGTTGCACTGAATTCCGCATCCTCCCAGATCTTGTTGGTCCTCGGTTGCTTCTCCTTGTATCATCCGCATGTGACTTTCTTACTCCTGGAGTCTTCACAGAGGGCAATCCAAGTTCCTCCACAAGACTCTTTTCTGAACCGCTTGAATCTCCATCAACGTCTTCAAAACCTGCACATGTTTTATGACTAGCAGAAAGTTTTTCTTTACCTTCCTTGGATGTATTTGATGAATTTGTTGGATTGAAATTTCGATGCAATCTTCCACTCCATGGATTTGAGTTGGAACTATTGTTTGGTGATGCATCTAGTCCACTCAAAACTTGAGATTCTGCACTTGATTTTTTAGCATTTTCATTGTCATTTAGTTCAAGATTCAGTTCTTCTTTGGCATCTGCATAGAATCTTGACATTTCATCAAATAGCATATCTCTACTCACCTTCACCTATCCTGTGAGTGGGTCATAACATTTATATTGAGAATTTCTACAACCTCTTTGGCTCCCCCTGCCTCGAAATTGTCCTCTTCCTCCTGCATGATTTGTTTGTTGACCCTAGTCTTGGTTAGTGCTTCCTCTTCCACTTCCAAAACCTTTACCTCTACCTCTTCCTCTGCCAAAGTAGAATACCTGCTAAGAACTAGGCTTTCCTTGGGATTTTGAATTCTCACCAAGATTCTTTTCTTCAATAATGAGCATGGATACCAAATTAGCAAAATTTGGAATATTTTCTCTAGTCTATATAAAAGTTTTGAATTGCTTAAAATGCAGCTCCTAAACCACAAAGGCACACTTCCACCTTATCATCATCATCTACATTCATGCCAATAGATGCAACTGACTCACATATGCTTTTGATTTTCAGGGTGTAGTCACTTACTGACATGCCCTTCTTCTCCAATGTATGCAGCTCATTCCAAGCTTCTTTCCGAGTCTTGGCATCCTATATGTGCCAAATCATGCTATCCTATATGCTAACAGATAGCCAATACATTACCTTTTGTGCTCCTTGATTACATTCCTCATATGCTCTTAACTGGTCTGTAGTTCGATTCCTCTCTGGTAACTACTGAGCATTTTCTTTCTCTTCTTCGATGTACTTCTAGTAGCCTTTGACCATCAGGATATTCTTCATTCTGGATCTCCAAGTATGGAAGTTGTTCTTGTATAGCTTATTGCTCATAATCTGACTCAGTCCATCTGCGTTTTCCATTTGTAATAGTTCACAACACTGCAAAACACTACAAGCAGCACTTTTGCTTGAACACTATCACACTATGACGTGACAATTAGTTCTTAGAAAAACATAGTTTTTGTGTATCAACAGTACATGGAATCACTTGAAATTTTGGATCTGGAATATATGAGTTCTCCAACATGACACAAGTTACAGTTTTCGAAACTGACCTGGTTTTTTTGTGGGCCCCACCTTACCGGCTCGAGGTCCTTTGTGAATAGCACTTTCTCCATGCCTTCTCACGTACTCTTCATCGTCGGCCTTCTCCATGAGCTCTCTACAACCACATTGGCTCTGATACCATGTCACGAGGAACGAGATAAGGAAGAGAACTCACACACACACTCTCACAATCTTAGAGAAGCACACACTCTGATTGAGGCAAGGAAGAATGATCTTATTCTTCTTCCTCTATTACATAAAAAGAAATGTACAAGAATGACCTAAAAACAAGAATACAACTTCTGAAATATATAAAGAACAATACATAAGGAAGAACCTAATGTCGGTGAATGGGTGAGCTAGCAGGAAACAAATGTGCCATCACTCTCGGTAGATAAATCCAATAGATCTCAATAAATTGTCCCTTACATATACTAGAATGACCACTATACATGTCAGAGAAATGAAAAAGTGATAAGTTTCATCCTCCATCATCACATGTTGAGCTTCATATCTCAACACTTTCTGCACAAAACCAGGACAGTGAAAAACATACATTTCTTCATGCAAGTCACCATTCAAAATTGGATTTCTGATGTCCAATTGATGTATGTTCCAACCATGATGAGCTGCAAGTGCACAGATATTGCAAGCAATAGTCAACCAGCATGTAGGAGCAAAGGTCTCATCAAAATCCGTTCTTGCTTTTTTAGCATAACCTTATGCAACAAGCCTAGCCTTATACCTATCAACTATTCCATCAAGCTTATGCTTTGGGTTGTATACCCACTTAGTACCATTGGCCTTCTTGTGAGGAGGAAAGTCACATAAAGACCAGGTACCATTTTTCATAATAGCATCATGTTTTGGTCGCATAGCAACCATCCAATTTTCTAAATTTTGTGCTTCATCAAACCAAACAGGCTCATTCTCATCAGAAAGACTAGAGGCTTCCATTAGCATAGCAATATCATGCAAGAGAAGCAATATGAGAGCATGAATGAGTACGATATGATAGAGGTGCATCTAGTTTGCTATCTCGTAAAGTCTGCATCAACCATTTAGGCATAGTTTGTACCTCCTCTGTATCAGACCTCTCATTAGCATGTGCATCATGTAAATCTATATAAAAAATGGAATGATCTGCATCACCATGTGGAACTTGCAGAGGTTGCGAAATTGCCTCATTTCAACTAGCACTAGTTTGTCCACCTATAAAATGAGGCAACAAAGTGTTATACACATCTTTGGAGCTAACTAATGTCTCCTCAGTACATGAAAGTAATGTCTGACTTGCATCTTCCATAAAAACAACATCATGGATTACTAGAATGCATTTAATATGTGGATCATACAAATGATAGCCTTTTCTTTTCGAACAATATCCAACAAAAATACATCTCACTACTTTATCATCCAATTTCTTGCATTGTTGTTCATGCATTAATGCATATGCCAGACAACCAAAGACACAGAGGTGAGCAAGAGATGGCTTCCAACCATGCCAAGCCTCAGATGGAGTTATTCACTACAATGCTTTAGTGGGACACCTGTTAAGTACATATGCTTCACAAATAACAACCTTAATCTAGAAACTATGTAGTAAAGCCTAACACTTGACCATACACCTTGCCATCTCCATGAATGACCTGTTCTTTTTCGCAACTCCATTCTATTGAGGTACAACATTGTACAACTATATTTTATCCCACGTTCAGGGAGAAATGCATTAAAATCAAAAGATATATACCCCCCCCAATCAGAACTGAGGGTGCCCATTTTACATGCTAATAGATTTCAGCCAAAACTAGAAACTCTTTAAAGCACAAGAACTTTTTGGACTTTTCTTTCAATCGATATACCCATGCATGCGTAGAAAACTCATCAATCAAAGTGATGAAATAGAGGTGGTTCCCAAAAGAAGGTGTTTGCATAGGACCACAAACATCACTATGAATAAGCTACAATTTCTGAGTGGCTTGTACTGAACCATCTTTTTGAAAGGATGAATGCTGCATTTTGTCCAGAATACAGCCTTCACAGACATGTTTACAAGGTGCCTCAAGTTTAGATAGACTGGACACCATTTCATATTTCTGAAGGTGTACACTACAACAGATGAGGGGCATATCGATGCTTCTTATACCGACGGTCACTTTCGGCATCAGTATAAACGTTGCAAAAGGTCACTTAGAGATACTCATGATCAAGTGACCGTCGGTATGACCGCTTTAAACGGATCATCGGTGTGTCCCGCAGCCATCGGTATAAGCGTCGGTATGGGCATTGGTATAAGCGTCGGTAACTTACTAGAAGTTACCGATGCCCATATCGACGCCCATACCAGCGCCCATACCGAGGCCGACTTTTAAACATACCGGGAACCCGAGAGAAAAACTTTGCATTTTTGCATGTGTTTGAGTACTGTTTGTCTTCTGTCGAACTTGCACGCACGAACCGAATTGCGAACTGCATTGTCTTGTGCACACACACACAGAGATCTCTCTCTCTACACACACACTCTCTCTCAGTTTAGATCTCACATCTTGGTAAGTGGTGCGTGTACTGTTAGCCTTTGTCTTTCTCTATGCTTTAGGTCTTATAATTTCTCTTCTCTTTGATTTTGCAGAAGTTCTTTGGTGTCAATTGTTTGGAATTCGACGATAAATGACATACATTAAGCTTTGACGACAACTATCCAAAAGAGGTACATACTTGTAAGTGATTTTTTTATTGTCTATTGATAGAGAGAGAAAGAGAGAGAGAGAGAGAGAGAGAGAGAGAGAGAGAGAGAGAGAGAGATGAGAGAGAGATAGAGAGAGAAAGAGAGAGACAAACAAGAGAGAGAGAGATGAGAGAGAAAGAGAGATAAAGAGAGAGAGACTCGAGAGAGTGAGAGATAAAGAATGATGAAAGAAAGGAAGATAGAGATAGGAAAATAGAGCACTACATACACACACACACATCTACACATTTACACATGCATACATACACACATACATGTACACACATGCATGCTTACATACACACACATATACACACATGCATGCTTACATATACACACATATAGACACATGCGTGCATACACAGACATACAAATATACATACATACACACATATACACACATGCATGCATACATACACACACATACACATATACACACATGCATGCATACATACACACACATACACATATACACACATGCATACATACACATAGGAAAATAGAGCATACATACACACACACATACACACATACACACATACACACATACACACATACACACATACACACATACACACATACACACATACACACATACACACATACACACATACACACATACACACACACATCTACACATTTACACATGCATACATACACACATACATGTACACACATGCATGCTTACATACACACACATATACACACATGCATGCTTACATACACACACATATACACACATGCTTGCATACACACACATACATACACACACATACATACACACACATACATACACACACATACACATATACACACATGCATGCATACATACACACACATACACATATACACACATACATACATACACACACATGTACACACATGCATACATACACACACATACATGCATACACACATACATACACACACATATATACACATATGCATACATACACATACACACACACATATACACACATACATATACACACACATAAGCTAGTGTTTTAATTAAATATATATAATTAAATATATAAATTTTTTATTTTGAAGGTATTTTTTACATCAAATATATAAAAATAGGATTAGGGTTTTTACACTATTTACACATACATACACATACACATATAATACATATATACATGTATATACATGTGCGTACAGAAATATACATATTTTAGGTTTAGATATTTAAGATTAGGGTTTTAGGGTTTAGGGTTTAAGCATACATATAACTCAATTACATTTATATTAAGAGAAAATATAGAAAAAAATAAGAAAAAAACCCAAATATATAAATAAACATATATATAAAATAGGATTAGGGTTTTAGGATTAGGGGTTTATATTGTTATAGGTGTTTAAGTATTTAGGTTTTAGTATTTTAGGTTTAAGTCTAAGTCTTTCTGATTAGGGTTTTAGGGTTTTAACACCTACATAACATATATCCACACATACACATACACATATAATACATATATACATGTAGATACACATGCATACAAAAATATACATATTTTAGGTCTAGATCTTTAAGATTAGGGTTTTAGGATTTAAGCATACATATAACTCAATTAAATTTATATAAAGAGAAAATATAGAAAAAACTTAAGGGAAAAATCTGAATATATAAATAAATATATATATAAAATAGGATAATTACATAGATAAATAAATATAAAAAGAACTAGTGTTTTAAATAATTTAATTAAATATATATAGTTAAATATATAAAAATAGGATTAATTAAGGAAAAAATCTGAATATATATATATATATATATATAATAGGATAATTGTATAGATAAATAAATATGATAAGAACTAGTGTTTTAAAGAAAAAAATTAAATATATATGATTAAATATATAAATATAGATTTAATTTTAATCATTTTAATCAGAGCGAATATATATACACATACACATACACATACACGCATATACTTATACACCTATCTCTATATACACATATATATACACATGCATACACATATATACATGTTTTAGGTAAAGGTCATTTTGATTAGGGTTTTAGGGTTTTAACACCTACATAACATATATACACACATACACATACATATATAATACATATATACATGTATATACACATGCATACAAAAATATACATATTTTAGGTCTAGATCTTTAAGATTAGGGTTTTAGGGTTTAGGCATACATATAAGTCAATTAAATTTATATAAAGAGAAAATATAGAAAACAATTAAAGAGCAAATCTGAATATATAAATATATATATATATAATAGGATAATTATATAGATAAATAAATATAAAAAGAACTAGTGGTTTAAATAATTTAATTAAATATATATAATTAAATATATATAATTAAATATATAAAAATAGGATTCATTGAGGAGAAAATCTGAATATATAAATAAATATATATATAAAATAGGGTTTTAGGTTTTTAGGATTAGGATTAGGGTTTTAGGGTTTAAGGAAAAAATCTGAATAAATAAATATATATATATATATATAAAATAGGATAATTATATAGATAAATAAATATAAAAAGAACTAGTGTTTTAAATAATTTAATTAAATATATAAAAATATGATTAATTAAGGAAAAACTCTGAATATATAAATAAATATATATATAAAATAGGGTTTTAGGTTTTTAGGATTAGGACTAGGGTTTTAGGGTTTTAAGGTTTAAGAACAAAATCTGAATAAATAAATAAATATGTATATATAATAGGATAATTATATAGATAAATAAATATAAAAAGAAGTAGTGTTTTAAATAATTTAATTAAATATATATAATTAAATATATATAATTAAATATATAAAAATAGGATTAATTAAGAAAAAAATCTGAATATATAGATAAAATAGGATAATTATATAGATTATGGTTTTAGTTTTTAGGTGTTCAAGTATTTAGCTTTTAGTATTTTAGGTTTAAGTCTTTAGGAGTGAGATTTTTAGGTTTAATAAAAAACACAAATGATCTAAAATATCCATATTGTAGCATATGGCTTCTTTGGATCCGGAGGAGAGAATGGCATGTCCTTGCACTCAGTGCAACTGTACTATACATGTTCGAGAGTATGGATCCTTCGATAGGAGTCAACTAGAAAATATACGCTACCATTTGCATGATCCCTTAGGTGAGCAGATGGACCCAAAGGACATTGCACCGATAACCCCTCGTGGACAAAAGAGAACAAAGAAGGACTTAGACGTACAAGCAAGTACTAATAATATTACACAGAATGAACATATGGAAGAGATGCTCGAAGCATTTTATGAGATGGACGAAGATCATGATGGTGGAGAAGATGTCGAGAGTTTCATGGCCACAACAAAATTCCCACGATCGTAAGTCGATGAAGAATATGAAAACATGCGAAGACTAGCTCGTTTACCACTTTACAATGGAGCAAAGATATCTGTACTACATGCGTCACTCACGATGCAATCTACAATCCATTTATGGATGGTCAGATAGTAGTGTCACTGAATTGTTCAGGTAAGTGGAGAACAAATTGGCTTTCATTGTAGTATCAAAATAACTTTATTTACTAATATTGTTTTAATTGCTTATTGCAGGCTTCTTAAAGATCAATTTTTGCCAGAGGGCAATGACATGCATCCAACATGTGGAGATGCAAAAAAACTTTTACAGTCCATTGGAATGTTGGAATGGATTATACTAAAATTCATGCTTGTCCGAATGATTGCATCCTCTTTTGGAATGAGTATGAGCATCTCCACGTATGTCCAAAGTGTGGAGCAAATAGATTTAGAGAAGACCTTGTAGGCAAAGCAATCCCCGCAAAGGTTCTTCGCCACTTTCCTATCATTTCACGAATTAAGAACATGTTTAGATGCAAATCTATAGCTGAGTTAATGTCATGGCATACAAAGAGCAAGTCTACAGATGGTGTAATGCGAGTGCCCATTGACTCTGATGCTTGGAAGCACATAGATAGTAAGTGGCCAGAGTTTGCTAGTGAGCCTTGGTCCATACGTCTAGGCCTAGCTATGGATGGAGTGAATCCATTTGGTTTACGCAGTTCTTCATGGAGCACATGGCCTGTATGTTTGGTCAATTATAATATCCCACCATGGCTGGCCACAAAGAAAGGTCATTTATTATTAGCTCTTATTGTACTAGGTAAGTATAAGGTAAAAAACATGGAGCACATGGCCTGTATGTTTGGTCAATTATAATATCCCACCATGGCTGGCCACAAAGAAAGGTCATTTATTATTAGCTCTTATTGTACTAGGTAAGTATAAGGTAAAAAACATGGATGTATATCTTGCACCACTTGTGGAAGAAGTGCGCATTTTATGGGATGGGATTGCTGTGTGTGACATGTCTCAACCTATAAGAAGACGAGACGTGCGAGTGCAAGGCATACTTATGTGGAGGATGCATGATTGGCCTGGTTATGGTGAATGTTTAGGTTTATCGATTTCGGCTTACCATGCTTGTCGCTTATGTGGACCACGACTCAAAGCACGCTATTCCAGAGCACTTCATAAAACTGTCGATGAAGGACACCATAGATATTTGCCTGATGGACATGTTTTATGTGAAGGACAAATTGGTCGACAAGCACAACACCAAATGAAAGCTAGTGATTAGAAACAACTGTGGGATTCAGAAAATCAAGTCGTTGGCATGAAACGGTTGTCCATTTTTCATGAACTCCCTTATTTGAGTGAATTGTTGATCAATCATTTGGTAGACCCGATGCATATTTTTAAGAATGTGGGAGAGATTATTTGGAAAACTTTGATCCGAAAGAAAGAAAGCAAAGCACAAAGGGAGGACTTAGAAGAGCGAGGTTGTATGCGAGAGTTGTGGGCAATTACTAAGCCCAATGGAACATTATCGTTACCAAGGGCTCCTTGGGTGCTTTGCAGGATGGAAGAGCAACAAGTGAAGAAAACAATTTCAAAGTTTCGGACACCTACTCGATGCATGAGGTGTCTAAAGACTGCTTTCACACAAAACGACGATCTTGGAGGGCTCAAGTCTCATGATTGGCACAAGTTTTTACAGTTTGTGCTCCCTGTAGCTGTAAAACATAAAATGCCATAAACAATAATGAAATTTACATTTGATAGATCATGAAATGTACATCTATCATCAATAAATTTCACAACCAAGCTTATCTTGACTAATGCTAAAAGTAATAATAGAATTTTCTTGATCCATGGCACACTTAAAGCATGCAACAATGTAAAAGAACTACCATCAGCAGTAGTGAGAAGGATCCTACCAACTCCATTGATAGGATAGAGGAGTTGTTGGTGCATGTTATAGTACTCCGTGATGGAGTAGACTGAAGTGAAGTGAAGAAACTGTGCTACGAGGTAATATGTTTGGTTGCCCCACTATCAAAGTACCAAACCTCTGAGTCTACTACAAACATATATTGTTCATGAGAAGATGGGTCATAACTAAAAACAGTAGTAAATGCCCTTTCTTCATTCTGCAAAAGATTTGTAGACTCTGATTTGGTTGTAGAGTCCTCTACAACAACCACTCTAGCCTCTTTTGCACGTAGTTTTTGAAAACTCTTTATGACGTGATCATTTCCTTCTACATTTGCAAAACAATTTCTGCTTTTTTTTCTTCTCTTCCTTGTCAGCCTTCTTTGATTGTGTAGAATTAGCTGATTTTTTCTTAGTAATAGATGAGCTCCATTTGCTCTTCTGATTAGCAAGAAAAGATTGATCTAAAACACCCATAACGGACCTCTTTTGCCTAGATTGATCTTCCTACAATAGAACAAAGACTAAATCCTCAAATTTTATGGCATTTGGATTGACTTTCATCATTAATAGAAGAGTGAAAGCAAAACTCTGATATGAATCTAGAAGACCATTCAGAACAGCGTGCAAAAGTGAACTCTCTAGGACTTCATTAGTAGAAATCAACTACTCCTTCAAATCTTTGATCTTTTTCAAAAAACTATCCATGGAATCTCATTCATTCATGTGCTCACTCTCCAACTATTTTTGGAGGCAAGCAACACAAGCCTCATTCCTTGCCAGGTATAAAGTGGTAAGTGTATCCCTAGCATCCTTTGTTGTTTTGCAAGAGCAAATGTGAGGAATAATGGAACCTTTGACAGACAAGGCTATCAATGCATGTGCATGAGCATCTCTGGCATCCCAACTAAGTTGCCCTACAGTAGGTGTAACAAGAACCGCAACACAGACTGGAATGTAAAGAACATCATCTTCAACACCATCTCAATCACCTTTAGTAGTTATATTTGCAGATGTAGTAGGACCTTTCTCAACACCCTACATAATGTTACATATTCCTTTTGAGACCAATACATGATGCATCATATATGCCCATAATGGGTAATTGGTACCATCCAATGTATCCTCAATAGCCAACATACCAAATACATCACTACTTTCAACCATTGCCACTAAGTAAAATACCTTGATGCAGAAAAAGTATTCTATCTCAAAACGCTAAATAGAACTACCCTATTGAGTTTTGATAAACCTGTAGCAAACTTTGAGGAGCTTATAATAGCGAGCCAAAACTTGTATATATGTTTGTCACAATAAGACAAAATTCCGTGCATAGGCAGTGTGATAGTGCATTTGGAGGCTGAAACGAGCTCAGATCACAATTTTGGCACCACAGAGAGAAGTTGTTTTGAACTCCTAATTGCCCTTAGTATGCTCGCTAATTTTTGTGGGATTCTGAGAGTGTGATCGAAGGGGAGTGAACGACACCCTAGATGAAGTGGCAACCTACTTTGATACCAATTGTTGGATTTTGAGGTATATGGAAGCACATGAACATCACAAGGAAGAAAAAGAACAAGCTTGGAGCACAACACACAATACTACATGTATTACCAAGAGAATGTACAAAGATAAACAACCCATTAGGGTTATAGTCCTACATACAGGAGAGAGGAAGAAAACCTCCTAAAGAGGGAAAAAAGTGCCTTGGAGGTCCTAGTCTGTTCACACACATTACTACCAAAATATATCAACATAGAGAACCATGTGTAGGTTTAGTGAGGGTGAATTTGAGAGAAATGCTCTCTTTATTTTTTATGCAAAAAAGAGAAATCTCATTGGCATACAGTTTCTAACTCTATTCTTTTCATGATGATCATTGTATCTTTAGAAGGATTGACATGAAAAACATTGAGAAATATAATTGAAGATGTAGCTGCAAATAGAAGACAATGAGTTAAGTTGAAATTAAGAGAAAAATAAAATAAGATGTGTGTGCACCATGATGAGTTGCAAGTGCACAAATATTGCAAACAATAGTCAATCAACATGTAGGAGCGAAGGTCTCATCAAAATCCATTCTTGGTTTTTTAGCATAACCTTATGCAACAAGCCTCGCCTTATACCTATCAACTATTCCATCAAGCTTATGCTTTGTCTTGTATACCCACTTAGTACCATTGGCCTTCTTGTGAGGAGGAAAGTCACATATAGGTCAGGTACTATTTTTCATAATAGCATCATGTTTTGGTCGCATAGCAGCCATCCAATTTTCTAAATTTTGTGCTTCATCAAACCAAACAGGCTCATTCTCATCGCAAAGACTAGAGGCTTCCATTAGCATAGCAATATCATGCAAAAGAAGCAATATGAGAGCATGAATGAGTACGATATGATAGAGGTGCATCTAATTTGCTATCTCGTAAAGTCTGCATCAGCCATTTGGGCATAGTTTTTACCTCCTCTATATCAGACCTATCATTAGCATGTGCATTATGTAAATCTAATTAAGTAATGGAATGATCGGCGTCACCATGTGGAACTTGCAGAGGTTGCAGAATTACCTCATTTCAACAAGCACTAGTTTGTCCACCTATAAAACGAGGTAGCAAAGGGTCATACACATCTTTGGAGCTAACTAATGTCTCCTCAGTACATGAAAATAATGTCTGAATTGCATCTTCCATAAAAACAACATCATGGATTACTAGAATGCATTTAATCTGTGGATCATACAAATGATAGCCTTTTCTTTTCGAACTATAACCAACAAAAATACATTTCACTACTTTATCATCCAATTTCTTGCATTGTTGTTCATGCATAAATGCATATGCGAGACAACCAAAGACACAGAGGTGAGCAAGAGATGGCTTTCAACCATGCCAAGCCTCAAATGGAGTTATTGACTACGATGCTTTAGTGGGACACCTTTTAAGTACATATGCTTCACAAATAACAACCTCAATCTAGAAACTATGTGGTAAAGCCTAACACTTGACCATACACCTTGCCATCTCCATGAATGACCTGTTCTTATTCGCAACTCCATTATGTTGAGGTACAACATTGTACATTGATGTTTTATCCCACATTTAGGGAGAAATGCATTAAAATCAAAAGCTATATACCCCCCCCCCAATCAAAACTGAGGGTGCCCATTTTACATGCTAATAAATTTTCAGCAAAACCTAAAACTCTTTAAAGCACAAGACCTTTTTGGACTTTTCTTTCAATGGATACCCATGCATGCCTAGAAAACTCATCAATCAAAGTCATGAAATAGAGGTGGTTCCCAAAAGAAGGTGTTTGCATAGGACCATAAACATCACTATGAATAAGCTACAATTTCCAAGTGGCTTGTATTGAACCATCTTTTTGGAAGGATGAATGCTGCATTTTGTCCAAAATACAACCTTCACAGACATGTTTCCAAGGTGCCTCAAGTTTAGATAGAGTGGATACCATTTCAGATTTCTGAAGGTGTAGCAAACTAGTAGAATTCAAATGACCAAACCATGCATGCCAGAGCTTTGCATCTGACATAGCCTGAGAAACATAAACTCCACATGCTCAATGATTCAAAGATTATGCATAATCTATGAGCTTATACAGCCCACAACATAAAATGCCATAAACAATAATGAAATTTCCATTTGATAGATCATGAAATGTACATCTATCATTTATAAATTTCACAACCAAGCTTATCTTGGCTAATGCTACAACTGATAACAGGTTTCTCTTGATCCATGGCACACTTTAAGCATCCAACAATGTAAAAGGACTACCATCAGTAGTAGTGAGAAGGATCCTACCAACTCCATTGATAGGATAGAGGAGTTGTTGGTGCATGTTATAGTACTCCGTGATGGAGTAGACTGAAGTGAAGTGAAGAAACTGTGCTACGAGGTAGTATGTTTGGTTGCCCCACTATCAAAGTACCAAACATCTGAGTCTACTACAAACATATATTGTTCATGAGAAGATGGGTCATAACTAAAAACAGTAGTAAATGCCCTTTCTTCATTCTGCAAAAGATTTGTAGACTCTGATTTGGTTGTAGAGGCCTGTACAACAACCATTCCAGCCTCTTTTGCACGTAGTTTTTGAAAACTCTTTATGACATGATCATTTCCTTCTACATTTGCAAAACAATTTCTGCTTTTTTTTCTTCTGTTCCTTGTCAGCCTTTTTGATTGGGTAGAATTAGCTGATTTTTCTTAGTAAAAGATGAGCTCCATTTGCTCTTCTGATTAGCAAGAAAAGATTGATCTCAAACACCCATAATGGACCTCTTTTGCCTAGATTGATCTTCCTACAACAGAACAAAGACTAACTCCTCAAATTTTATGGCATTTGGATTGACTTTCATCATTAATAGAAGAGTGAAAGCAAAACTCTGATATGAATCTAGAAGACCATTCAGAACAACGTGCAAAAGTGAACTCTCTAGGAAGACTTCATTAGTAGAAATCAACTACTCCTTCAAATCTTTGATCTTTTTCAAAAAACTATCCATGGAATCTCCTTCATTCATGTGCTCACTCTCCAACTACTTTTGGAGGCAAGCAACACAAGCCTCATTCCTTGCTAGGTATAAAGTGGTAAGTGTATCCCTAGCATCCTTTGTTGTTTTGCAAGAGAGAATGTGAGGAATAATGGAACCTTTGACAGACAAGGCTATCAATGCATGTGCATGAGCATCTCTGGCATCCCAACTAAGTTGCCCTACAGTATGTGTAACAAGAACCGCAACACAGACTGGAATGTAAAGAACATCATCTTCAACACCATCTCAATTACCTTTAGTAGCTATATTTGCAGATGTAGTAGGACCTTTCTCAACACCCTACATAATGTTCCATATTCCTTTTGAGACCAATACATGATGCATCATATATGCCCATAATGGGTAATTGGTACCATCCAATGTATCCTCAATAGCCAACATACCAAATACATCACTACTTTCAGCCATTGCCACTAAGTAAAATACTTTGATGCAAAAAAAATTATTGTATCTAACTCTATTCTTTTCATGATGATCATTGTATCTTTAGAAGGATTGACATGAAAAACATTGAGAAATATAATTGAAGATGTAGCTGCAAATAGAAGACAATGAGTTAAGTTGAAATTAAGAGAAAAATAAAATAAGATGTGTGTGCACCATGTGACTAAACTCATACCCTATGTGCGACACATTTGCATCTTAATTGTGTTTTTTTACACTTAGGCGCCATGTTTGTGTATTTTGTAATTTGTGCATGTATATATGAGCTCAGTTGTGTGCAGGTGAGTCCATCCATATATGTGTATAATGTGTGTTCTCAAAAAAATACGTATGTAAAATTATGCGAATAAGGTCGTTTGTATGTGTTTCGTAAAATTCCTAACGTGAATTCATAAATTAATGAATCAAAAGTTAAGTAAATAATATAATATAAAAAACATAAAAGGAAAAAAAAGATGTAATCAAAACAAAACAAACAAATAAAACAAAAATGCCAAGCAACAATTGACGAAAATGGGAAAAACATCATGATTGACGAATCGATCACGAATGTATAGTCATGTTTTTATTTTTCTGGTTTGTCATATTTTATACTGTCAATTTGATGGTCATTTGGAATTCTAGTTCAAATTTTCTTCTTAATATTCACTTCTACAGAAAACATTGAAGATCACATCTCATCTCATAAGAAATTCTTATGAATTTCACGATGGTCTCTTCTCTGTGTATGATCATAATCATTTGATTATCAGTAATTCTTTATGAATCTTCCTTTATTCTATGAATTCATCAAATCTTGCTTTATTTAGAATTATTAAGCTTTTATATTCCTATGATGTGAGCCTTATACGATGAAGGTTAAAGGTTTAAATTCTAGTATTTATAATGATATTTTGACGTATTAAAAGTCAAAATTTGAATTGCAACCTAACTTTTGAAGCTTATTTCTAAGACCTGGCTTTCAAGTCAATCTATGTTATAACTGAAGACAAACCGTATAAAATTTGAGCTTGCTTTGAACATAGGCAGTTGGAATGGATCCACTCATCTATGCACCTTCACGATAGTGCACACCAATGCTTGCATACAAAACTATCTCTCAATGTGACGACAAGTGTATATGTCGTTTTCCAATGTATGTAGTTGCATATAACTTTATAGAATCTTGATAGAGGTATTTCAGAACTTTCTTGAGATAAGTCATCAGCTCTTAAGGATGCATGTTCACATCTTTTCCATAGGAGAAAAGGTCCCTTCGTAGTCAATAGCTTGGGTCTGAGCATACCCATTAGCCGCAAGTTTATCCTTGTACCTATTAATGGTTCCATCTGAGTTCCGTTTTACATTGTATATTCAGCTAGTTTCTTCTTGGTCACATAAGGTGAGAGCTCTTCAGAGTTTAAGTCATATGCAAAATGGATAGAATGTCTAGACATTAGTGATGTGTCATGGCCATACCTCTCTAGCTTCTTCTTCTCCCGTGTAGACCTTCTATTGGTTTGTTAAGAGGATTCTGCAATATCCCGCAATTCTTGTATCTTGGCCTTGCCTTTGGAGTTCCATGAGTTACTCTTCTTTTTAAGAGTCCTCTGATCATCTTCAGATTCACTTGGCGCTTGAGGTGTATGTGTACTCTTGTTGGAGAATGTTGGAAAGTCCTCTTCTAGGTAATATTGTAGCTTGATCTTCCTAGAGTCATTTTTCAAACCATGATTTGTTCTCAACAAACTCAACATCTCAGCCAACTATCAAACCTTTTGTTGCTAGGATTATATACTCTATAGCCATTTTGATTAAGGTCATTGCCTATAAAGATACACTTCTCTGCCTTAGGATCTATTTACCTATAATTTGAGATGGTATGTGTGCATATTCAATGTACCCAAATATCTTGCAATTGTTCAAGCTTGGTCTTCTTCAATTCCAAGCTTCATAATGAGTCATATTGTACAAAACATTTGATGATAATCTATTTATCAAATGTCCTATTATTCATCTCTACCAATTTATTCTCTTCAGGTGTGTATCTAGTGGTAATTCCTCTCCTAATTCCTCCATTTTTCAAGTAAGAAACAAATTCATGGGTGAAGTATTCTCCCCCTCCATCAAACCTTAGTCTTTTTGGGCATTGCATGTTTGATTCATAATTGAATAAATTAATGCTCTTGGTGTCTTGGAGTTCAAATGAGAAAAATCTACCTTTTCCCCCCTTTTCTATTCTTTTGAAGCCTTGATATGGATCCTCTACATAGGCTCCATGCTTGGTGAATCTCAGCTTCGAACCTTTCTACACAATCAGATCTACACTTATTAGGTAGGTTTTTTCTAATGTTTGGTACAAATAGAACTTTTCTAAAACGATTCATATTACCATTGCACATTCTCACATTCCCTATCTTGTCCATGACATTCCTTGAACCATCACCTGCCTACTCTTCATTCTTACTCTTTTGATCTTCCAAGTATTAGAGTAAGCCTAAATTCCTTGGTACATGATTTGAGCTTCCAGAGTCAATGTTGGATACAAGTTTATCATATTTACCTTCCTTCATTGTCATATTCATAATTACAAGTGAAACCTCTTGAGGTTTTTCACCAATTTAATTTTCATAGTACCTCATTCAATTCTCTCCTCCTTGGTAGTTGTTGTTGTAGGCGTTATTGGTGTATCCATATGAATTGTTGTATTTGTGTCTAGGAGCTGCATATCTACCTCTGTTATATCATCTTCCTCTCTAATTCCTTGGGTTCTTGAAGCAATGCTCTATGATGTGATTTGATAGGCCACATATAGCACAAGATGGAGAGCTTTGAGCTCTCCCCATACCTTGTCTACCTACTCTACCTCTTCTCTCTTGAGCTTCTACCTCTACTCGTAAAGTTAGCTTGGGAGGTGCTTCCTTCATCATCAAACTTTTTGAGCTTTTCCTGTGTTATCTTTGCCCTTGTTTTTATCTCTTTAAATGGTAGAGGATTTGATAACGTTTTGGTTCTCACCACTCTTCATCAGTTTGGGCCCATGAGCAAAGAAATTTCCCTTGAGAGTGTTCAAGTCTGGTAGTTGCATGTTCATGTATAAATCTATGGCAATGATAAAAGTTTTGCACTTTCATCATCCTTGATTCTATTGGTCACTTGCCTCAGAATATTCTCTTCATCAATGATTTCTCCGATTCTACCTAGTTTTTTTGCAATGTCCTTCATTGTGGTGCCAAAATCAGTCAGCCTTTGCTTTAACATCTTCTTGAGTGTTATGAACTCCATCTGTAGTTGGTTCTTTCGAGCTTTCATATTTGAGGAAAAGATGTCTTCTTGAGCATTCTGCATCTTTTGAAAGGTCATAAAACGACCTTAGATGAGGACGTAAGATATCATAGATAGCATTTAGAATATATGACCTTGCCAAAGGATCCTTTGCACACAATGTATTCAATCAAAAACTCCCTTAGAAGTAAGCCTTCATCCTTAGAATGGAGTAGGAGAGAGGAAGAATACGATTTGATAAATAGATTACCCTCAAAAGCTTTGGATATCATGACCCTAATGAGGTTTGGAATTGAAGAATACGAAGCTTGGACCATTGTAGGATATTTGTGTGCATTGCATATGCACACATACCATCTCAGATTAGGAGTAAATTATCTTAAGGCAGAGAAGTGTATCTTTATAGGCTATGACCTTAATCCAAGATTTTAAAGACTATTTAACTCTAGAAACAAAGATTTTATAGTTAGTTGAGATGTTGTGTTTCATGAGAACAAATCATGGTTTCAAAATGATTTCAGAAAGATCAAGCTACAATATGACCTAGAAGAAGCTTCCAACACTCTCCAATAAGCTTAAACATACAATTGAAGCATCGAATGATTTTGAAGATGATCAAAAGGCTCCTATGAAGATGATTAACTCATGGAACTCCAAAGGAAAATCCAAGATACAAGATTTGAGGTACATTTTAAAATCTCTTAAAAAACCAATAGAAGATCTAAAAGGGAGATGAAGAAGCTAGAGAGGCATATCTATGGCACATTGTCAGTGGCTAAATGTTTTATCTATTTAGCACAAGAAATAAACTCTCAAGAGCCCTCATATTATGAGGGAGAGGACTCCAAAAGCTTTCTCAAAAGTGCATGAACCACTCAAAAGAGTGTGATTATCAACTCTCATATCCATGAATAAAATCAGAGTGTATAAGTAAACAGCTTTAGGCATTAGTATTCACTGGATCTACCTAAAAGTAATCCATACTTTTAGGAGTTATTCTTAACTTGAATTCAAATATGTTTGTAGTATTTGCCTCTAAGTATGACCACGAGATTCTGTCAAAAAGTTTTCTTTACTTCTTACCAAGGTAACATCACAAATTAACCTTAAAATTCATTCAATGTATTCAAGCATATGTGTAAGCTTGTGCCTCACATCCCATGGGAAGTCCTAATGCATAGGAACAATAGATAGGATTGTTCCATGTACTGAAAACTTCAATACCTTGAAAGTATATTAGATCTCCAAGATCTGAGATCCTGAACTCCTTTCCTAGGTTCTCATTGATGTGGTTGATGCATCCTTCATAATAACCTTGGATATTTAGGACATCTATATACATGAATAAGTAGACAAAAGATTCACCTTCTCTTTTGTAGAATAATACAAAGCTTGAATTCCATGACATTTGGGCTTGGGTTGAGACCATAGAGTGACTTGGTTAACCTACAAGCATGAGATCTCTTTACATCTTAAAATGCTTGGTGTCTACAAGTAGATTGATTGTTGTAATGGTATTCATCTTTCCTATAGTGCTAAAGGTTTCTTCATATTCCAATATATATGTTTAAGAAAAACCTTTAGCTACAAGCCTTGCTTTATACGTAGCAATGCCACGCTCTAAGTGCTTTTTCACCTTATACATCTAGTTTTTCCCAATGATCTTCATTTCCATCTTCTTTGGCACTAATGTCAAAGTGTGATTGTCCTTAGCTTTGATCTCATCTTGTCATTCCCTTCATATATTTGCTGCTTCAAAGCATGTGGGTTCTTCAATAACTCTATTGATATATGCAAAGTGCTTTTTCATGAATGATTCATGATTAAGGCTTTCACTCAATAATTTACCATATCAAACCCTCTTAGCTCACTTTTCCATTGATTTCAATATTTTCTGTTTTCCATTGATTTTGATATTTTTTGTTTTCCATTGATGTCTCGACCCTTCTTTACATGATGGTATGCACTGAGCTCTAACCACAAGTCTTCATTTTCTTCAATCTCTATGAACCTCCCCTTTCCTTTTTTCCCTGCATCACTAAGTTGGCTTGATGTAGGGCTAACTCCACTCCATGATGGGTGTATGATTGATTCCTTTGATCCACTATTCCTCATTTCATCTAGAAGTGCATCATCTTCACTTAGCTGCATAGATACATTTGAAGACAGTACAAGGCAAAATTGCATCAAATCGCAGATACCTTGATACCTCTAGCTATTTTGTTATGGGTGTTCACCACCAAAAACCCTTTTGTTCACTTACATACCCTAAGAATATACATCTTTTTGATCTATCATCGAGTTTGCTTCCTAATTCACTTGGTATTAAAACATAGAAAATAAAAGAAAAAACTCTCAATTGTGATACATCTTGTTTTCTATTATAACAAGCTTCATATGGTATCAAGGTGTGTATAACTAATGTGGGTCCTCTGTTCTAGATGTATATGGTGGTGGTTGCTGCATTAGCCTAGTAGGAATTCGACATTCCCATCTCCTTCATCATAGTCCTAACACATTTTGTAGTGTACCTATTCTTCCTTTCTATTACACCATTTCTTTTATGATGTTTACCTCCATATGATTTTTCGCTTGATGCCATTTGACTCCAAGAAGTTAGAGAACTCATGAGAGAATTATTCTTCCCCCTCCATCTGACCTTAAACATTTGATGTACCTATCACATTCCTTCTATGAAAGAGCTTTGAACATTTAGAAGTAATAAAAAAAAAATCTAATTTATGCTTCATGCAATAGAGCTAAGCTATTCTTGTCTAACCATCAATGAAGATTAAAAAATATCTTTTACCTCCATTTGAGTTATCTTTTGTTGGTCCCCAAACATCTGTGTGAAGAAAATCAAGTGGCTGATAACTCACATAGTTACTCTTCTTAAATGATAATCTAGGTTTCTTACCCAATCATTAATATTCACAAAAATTCTTGAGATTCTAATTTTGAAGATGTGGTAATCCAAAAATGAACCTCTTTTTCTCCATGTTCTTAAACCGTTGAGTATTGATATGTCCATACCTCTTATGCGAAAGATCCGAATTCGCTACCTTTTTGCTTTCATATGTGAAGTAGGTTGTGTGGTTGAAGTTTGGCTTCACATCCAATATGAATAACCGTCCATCTTTTCTACCTTTGGCCACTAATTTGTACCCTTCTTTAGGGATTTCCCCAAAGCATCCCTTATCATTGAATTTGACGTTCATTCTCCGTTCAAACATTTAACCCACATAAACAGGGTTTTCTGTAGTTGTAGGAACATGAACATACTTCGAGAAATTGGTTTTATGAGAATCATCCAACATGCCATCACCATTATGTGTAATGACATGGGAGGTATCAACACTTGTCTCCATATGCCCCTTGTTTGATGGTACCTGCATATTGGAGAAGAAGTCCTTGTTGTAGCTCATATGATTGTTACGACCACTATCAATATCATATTTTTGACCCATTGTGTCTTATAATAAGTAATTTGGATCATGGCTAACATGCTTTTATTATCTTTTTAAGTAGAAGCATAGTAATGTTTCCCTTTGTAAGATGAGTTGATCTTGTCCCTCTAGTAATAATCCCTTGTATAATGGCCATATTTTCCACATTCAAGGCGTCCATCTAAGTTGTTGTCTCTATCACGAGGAAGGAGATAAGCAAGAGAAATCTCTCACACACTCTCGCACTCAAAGAGGATTACACACATAGATTGAGGCAAGGAAGAATGTTTTTTTTTATCTTCTTCTATTACATAAAACTAATGTACAAGATTGACCTAAAACAACAATACAAAAAGTGCAATATATAAAATAGTACATAGGAAAATCCTATGTCCTTCACATATATCGGCATGACCACTATACATGTCAGAGAAATGAAAAAGTGATACGTGTCATCCTTGATCATCACATGGTGAGCCTGATATCTCAATGCTCTCCCTCAAGTGCAATGTGATGTCACGTAATCCAAGCATCCTTTTGAAACTTCTTCAAATTCTCTATTCCAAGTGCTTAAGTAAAAATATCAGCAACCTGCTCATCTCTCCTCACATAAAAAAGATTAATATCACTCGTTAATACCTTCTCTCTGATGAACTGATAATATACCTTTATATGCTTTTTTCTAGCATGAAAGAAAGGCTATTATGCTAACTGAATGTATGATTATCACAATAGATGATGATCAGCTTTTGCACTTCCACACCTAAATCTACAAGTAGCATCTCTAACGATGATGCTTCACATGTTGCTACTGTGACACCTCTATACTTAGCCTCTATACTTGACAAATCAATAGTGGGATATTTATTTTTGCATGATGTAATAGCTGCACTCCCAAGTGAGAACAAAAAGCCACTAGTAGATCTTCTATCTAGAATACTAGTAGCCCAATCTGCATCGATGTATCCACGAACATGTAAATCTACACCAGCTTCATAAAACAATGCATCATCCAAAGAAGCACTCACATATCATAGAGTGCTTGTCAAGGCATCTAAGTGTGGTTTCTTGGTAACCTACATAAATTGACTTTCAAGTCCGACAATGTAGCTTAGATGCAGCCTTGTAATTATGAGATATATCAAACATTCCACAATTTTCTTATACATAGTAGTAATTTCCAACGCTTCACCCAATGTAGTATCCAACTTCAAATTTTGATCTAAGGCATAGAAATTGGCTTGCAATCAGCCGTACCATACTTTTGCAGCATAATCAAGGCATATTGCCTTTGCAACATCCATATATCTATTTTTGTATGTATAAACTCAATGCCCAAGAAATAGTGTAGCATACCAAGAGCTTTCGTGTGAAATTCTTGCATAAGGAGTTGCTTTACCTCTTTAATGCTTGCTTCATTATCACCTCCTACAATCACGTCATCCACATAAATAGCCACAATCATGATGCCATCATCACACTTCCTTGCATATAATGAATGATCTGCATCACACAAAGAAAATCCAATGGTGGTTAAGTAGTCAGCAATCCTTGCATTCCAAGCATGAGGGGCTTGTTTAAGCTCATACAAAGCCTTTTGCAACTTGCAAACATATTGTGAGTGCTTTGAATCTTCATATCCTTGTGACTGGCCCATGTATACTTCTCCCTATAACTCACCATCTAGGAAAGAATCATTCACATCAATTTTATGCAAAGTCCATCCTTTTGTTGTAGCTAATGCAACAAGTTCTCTCACACTAGACATTTTCGCTACAATGTTGAATGTTTCCTCATAATCAATGCCATATGTATATGAATATCCTTTTGCTACTAATCATGCTTTATACCTGCTTATGATACCATCTGCATTGTGCTTTACCTTCTAAACTCACTTGCATCCTATGGGTTTCTTTCCTTATGCCAATGGAACTAGCTTCCATGTTTCATTTCCATAAAGTGTAGCCATCTCCTCATCCATAGCTTTCTCCCAATCTGTGTTTCCAATTGCTTCTTCAAAACAAGAAGGTTGAGCATTTTGCATTACCTTGGTCATGTAGGCACAATGATAAGCCATGTAATTGTCATATGTCAATCATTGCACTGAATTCCACATCCTCATTGATCTTCTTCATCTTGGGTCACTTCTCGAAAATAATTGCCTTATGAGACTTATTCATGATGGTTGAAGAAATTTAAGTTGTGAAGCTATGAAGAAACTTGGAGTGTCTCAAAGTCAACAAATAATTTCCCTCATCACTAATGTTGGGCTCATGTATTGTTTTGAAAGTTCATGCTTTAAATCAAAGCTCCTTGTGAGTGCTTGGTGGAGCTCATTTCGACCTCTTAACACACTATTTCAATGAAAAATCTCTAGGAAATTTTGTGCATTTGTGACAAAAATATATACAATTTTTGGTTTGCTAGTAAAATCACCTTGACATCTACCACATGTTTAATGGAACACAAGAGGGTTTCCTTGTTCAAATTTTTGAGATATGGCATTTTCTCAGCATTAGGGTATTTAATACAAATGTGCCATCACTCTCAGTAGATAAATCTAATAAAGCTCAATGAAGTGTCCCTAACATATACTGGAGTGACCACTATACACGTCAAAGAAATGAAAAAGTGATATGTATCATCTTGGATCATCACATGTTGAGCTTGATATCTCAACAATCCCCCTCAAGCTCAACTCCATGTCCCTTATCCAAACATCTTCCGAAAATTCTTCAGCTTCTCTACTCCAAGTGCTTTAGTGAAAATATTAGCAACCTGCTCATCTGTTCTCACATAAAAAAGATCAATATCACCTATAATACCTTCTCTCTGATGAAGTGATAATGTACCTTGATATGCTTTGTTCTAGCATGAAAAACAAGGTTCCGTGCTAGTTGTATGCTGCTAAGATTATCACAATAGATGGTGATAGGCTTTTGCACTTCCACACCTAAATCTGCAAGTAGCATCTCCATCCATGATGCCTCACATGCTTCCATTGCAGCACCTCTATAGTCAGCCTGTGTACTCGACAAAGCAACATTGGGTTGCTTCTTTCTGCTCCATGTAATAGCTGCATCTCCAAGTGAGAATAGAAAGCCACTAGTATATCTTCTATCTAGAATACTACTAGCCCAATCTGCATCAGTGTATCCATGAACTTTCAAATCTACACTAGCTTCATAAAACAATGCATAATCCAAAGTAGCACTCACATAACGTAGAGTGCGCCTCGGAGCATCCAAATGTGGCTTCTTAGGAACCTGCATAAACGAACTTTCAAGTCCAATAGTATAGCTTAGATCAGGCCTTGTAATTGTAGCAGGCCTCTACATAGTAGCATTTTCCAATGCTTCACTTGATGTAGTATCCAACTTCAAATTCTGATCTAATGGCATAGAAATTGGCTTACAATCAGCCATACCATACTTTTGCATCATATTCAAGGCATATTGCCTTTGCGAAATCCATATACCTGTCTTTGTATGTATAAACTCAATGCCAAAGAAGTAGTGGAGCACACCAAGATATTTCATGTCAAATTCCTACATAAGATGTTGTTTTGCCTCTTTAATGCTTTCTTCATTATCACCACCTACAATCAAGTCATCAATATAAATAGACACAATTGTGATGTCATCATCACCCTTCCTTGCATATAGTGAATGACCTGCATCACGCATAAAAAACCAAATGGTGGTTAAGTAATGATTTGAGTTGGAACTATTGTTTGGTGATGCATCCGGTACACTCAAAACTAGAGATTTTGCACTTGATTTTTTAGCATTTTCTTTGTCATTTGGTTCAAGATTCAGTTCTTCTTTGGCATCTGCATAGAATCTTGACATTTCATCAAGTACCACATCTCTGCTCACCTTCACCTGTCGTGTGAGTGGGTTATAAAATTTATATCCCTTTTGCTCAAGGGAGTATCCAATGAAGACACATTTTTCTGCTTTTGGATCAAGATTCATCCTCAACTCATCTGGAACATGTACATATGCAACACAGCCAAAACTTTCAGATGTGATTAGTTTGGCCTTTTACCTTTAAACATCTCTTCAGGTGTAACTTGATGTATAGCACCAATTGGAGTCCTGTTCATGATGTATACAGTACTATGAAAAGCTTCTGCCCAATAACAATGAGGCATATTCTTCTCAGCCATCAAGGCTCTTGCTATTTTTGCAATAAGTCTATTTTTGCATTCAACAACTCCATTTTGTTGTGGTGTGTACCTACATGAAAACTGACGTAGAATTCCATGATATTTTAGAAAATTGCTGAACTCATTTGACATGTATTCACCTCCTCCATCAGGTCTTAATGTCTAAATATACTTCCCTGTCTACTTTTCCACCATAGCTTTAAAAACTTCAAAGTGAGTGAACACCTCACTCTTCTCTTTCATGAAATATACCCACACTTTTCGTGTATGGTCATCAATGAAAGTAACATAAAGCCTGCAACCACCCATAGATGTGGTCTTTGTACGACCCCAAACATCTATATGTACTATTTCTAGTATGTTCTCACTAACATGCTTGTCATGTGGAGAAGATGCTCTTGACTATTTTCCAAATTGATATGTTGCACATACCTTTTGCATCTCTGCAACCTTGAAATTTGATAGTCCATGGACAATCTCCTTTGACTGCATCAATTTCAGGCTTTGCAAGTTTGCATGTCCAATCCGTTTGTGCCAGATCTTTATATAAGCAATGATTCCTGCACCTTTTGCAAACATGGCTGCATCAATTTCAGGAAGTTTTACATTTAAGGTGAACATACTACCCACTTTGTTTCCTTTGGCAATCAATCTTCCATCCCATTTGTATTCTTCTACATATAACCCATCAGCATTGAACTTGACTTGTAATCCCTCGTAAACCATTCGTCCAACAAAAACCAGATTCGTTGTTATATTTGGAGCATGTAGCACATCAGCAAGATGCTTTACCTTTCTGTCCTCCATAGACAATGCTATATTTCATGTATGCTCGATAGGGTGTGATGTGTTATCACCTGTTTCAACATATCTAGGAACTTGCAATTTCTACAAAGTACTAAACCATTTTGCATGACTGGTCATGTGATTTGAAGCACCTGAATCAACATGCCAAACATTATCATTAAGACATCGTATTCATCATGTGATGTTGAACCATGAACATCTTCTCAAAATCATCTACACTTGTCGATGCATAGTTGTTTTGTTGCCTTCTTTTATTTTGATTCTTCAACCTGCAATCACATTCAAAGTGTTTGGATTTACCAGAATTCCAGCATCCTTTACTATCATCACCTGAATCATTTCTTTGGAAATTTCTACGACCTCTTTGGCTCCCCCACCTCGAAACTGTCCTCTTCCTCCTACATGTTTTTTTTGTTGACCCTGGTCTTGGTTAGTGCTTCCTTTTCCACTTCCAAAACCTCTACCTCTACCTCTTCCTCTGCCAGAGTAGAATACCTGCTAAGAACTAGGCTTTCCTTGGGATTTTGAATCCTCACCAAGATTCTTTTCTTCAATAATCAGCATGGATACCAAATTAGCAAAATTTGGAATATTTTCTCTCGTCTCTATAGAAGTTTTGAACTACTTATATGCAGCTCGTAAACCACGAAGGCACACTTCCACCTTATCATCATCATCTACATTCATGCCAATAGATGCAAGTGACTCACATATGCTTTTTCTTTTCAGGGTGTAGTCACTTACTGACATGCCCTTCTTCTCCAATGTATGCAGCTCGTTCCAAGCCTCTTTTCGAGTCTTGGCATCCTATATGTGCCCAATCATGCTATCCTGTATGCTAACAGATAGCCAATACATTACCTTTTGTGCTCCTTGATTACATTCCTCATATGCTCTTAACTAGTCTGTATTTTGATTCCTCTCTGGTAACTATGGAGCATTTTCTTTATCTTCTTCGATATACTTCTAGTAGCCTTTGACCATGAGGAAATTCTTCATTTTGAATCTCCAAGCATGGAAGTTTTTCTTGCTCAGCTTATTGCTCATAAGCTGACTCATTCCATCTGTGTTTGCCATTTGTAAAACAGTTCACAACACTGCAAAACAGTACAAGCATCTTCTGCTTTGATCATTGTCGCACTGTGACTGTGACAATTAGTTCTTAGAAAAACATAGTTTTTGTGTATCAACAATACATGGAATCGCTTGAAATTTTGGATCTGGAATATATGAGTTGTCCAACATGACGCAAGTTACACTTTTCCAAACTGACCTGGTTTTTTTGTGGGCCCCACCTTACTGGCTCAAGGTCATTTGTGAATAGCACTTTCTCCATGCCTTCTCACGTACTCTTCATCATCGGCCTTCTCCACGAGCTCTCTACAACCACACTGGCTCTGATACCATGTCCCGAGGAAGCAGATAAGGAACAAAACTCACACACACACTCTCACAATATTAGAGAAGCACACACTCTGATTGAGGCAAGGAAGAATGATCTTGTTCTTCTTCTATTACATAAAAAGGAATGTACAAGAATGACATAAAAACAAGAATACCACTACTAAAATATATAAAGACAAGTACATAAGGAAAAACCTAACGTCCATGAATGAGCGAGCTAGCAAGAAACAAATGTGCCATCACTCTTGGTAGATAAATCCAATAGATCTCAATGAATTGTCCCTGACATATACTAGCATGAACACTATACATGTCAAAGAAATGAAAAAGTGATACGTGTCATCCTCGATCATCACATGTTGAGGTTGATATCTCAACACTTTTTGCACAAAACCAGGACACTAAAAAACATACATTTCTTCATGCAAGTCACCATTCAAAATTGGATTTTTGATGTCCAAGTGATGTATGTTCCAAGCATGATGAGTTGCAAGAGCACAGATATTGCAAACAATAGTCAATCAACATGTAGGAGTGAAGGTCTCATCAAAATCCATTCTTGGTTTTTTAGCATAACCTTATGCAACAAGCCTCGCCTTATACCTATCAAGTATTCCATCAAGCTTATGCTTTGTCTTGTATACCCACTTAGTACCATTGGCCTTCTTGTGAGGAGGAAAGTCACATAAAGGTCAAGTACCATTTTTCATAATAGCATCACGTTTTGGTCGCATAGTAGCCATTCAATTTTCTAAATTTTGTGCTTCATCAAACCAAATAGGCTCATTCTCATAGGAAAGACTAGAGGCTTCCATTAGCATAGCAATATCATGCAAGAGAAGCAATATGAGAGCATGAATGAGTACGATATGATAGAGGTGCATCTAATTTGCTATCTCGTAAAGTCTGCATCAGCCATTTGGGCATAGTTTTTACCTCCTATCAGACCTATCATTAGCATGTGCATCATGTAAATCTATATAAAAAATGGAAATATCTGCATCACCATGTGGAACTTCCAGAGGTTGCGAAGTTACCTCATCTCAACTAGCACTAGTTTGTCCACCTATAAAACGAGGCAGCAAAGTGTCATACACATCTTTGGAGCTAACTAATGTCTCCTCAGTACATGAAAATAATGTGTGAATTGCATCTTCCATAAAAACAACATCATGGATTACTAGAATGCATTTAATCTGTGGATCATACAAATGATCGCCTATTCTTTTCGAACTATATCCAACAAAAATACATTTCACTACTTTATCATCCAATTTCTTGCATTGTTGTTCATGCATCACTGCATATGCCAGACAACCAAAGACACAGAGGTGAGCAAGAGATGGCTTTCAACCATGCCTAGCCTCAAATGGAGTTATTGACTACAATGCTTTAGTGGGACACCTGTTAAGTACATATGCTTCACAAATAACAACCTCAATCTAGAAACTATGTGGTAAAGCCTAACACTTGACCATACACCTTGCCATCTCCATGAATGACATGTTCTTTTTTGCAACTCCATTCTGTTGAGGTACAACATTGTACATTGATGTTTTATCCCACGCTTAGGGAGAAATGCATTAAAATCAAAAGCTATATACCCCCCCCTCCCCCAATCAAAACTAAGGGTGCCCATTTTACATGCTAATAAATTTTCAGCCAAAACCTAAAACTCTTTAAAGCAAAAGACCCTTTTTGGACTTTTCTTTCAATGGATACCCATGCATGCCTAGAAAACTCTTCAATCAAAGTCATGAAATAGAGGTGGTTCCAAAAAGAAGGTGTTTGCATAGGACCACAAACATCACTATGAATAAGCTACAATTTTTGAGTGGCTTGTATTGAACCATCTTTTTGGAAGGATGAATGCTGCATTTTGTCCAAAATACAACCTTCACAGACATGTTTACAAGGTGCCTCAAATTTAGATAGAGTAGATACCATTTTAGATTTCTGAAGGTGCAGCAAACTAGTAGAATTCAAATGACCAAACCATGCATGCCAGAGCTTTGCATCTGACATAGCCTGAGAAACGTAAACTCCACATGCTCAATGTTTCAAAAATCATGCATAATCTATGAGCTTATACAGCCCACAACATAAAATGCCATAAACAATAATGAAATTTCCATTTGATAGATCATGAAATGTACATCTATCATCAATAAATTTCACAGCCAAGCTTATCTTGGCTAATGCTAAAACTGATAACAGGTTTTTCTTGATCCATGGCACACTTTAAGCATGCAACAATGTAAAAGAACTACCATCAGCAGTAGTGAGAAGGATCATACCAACTCCATTGATAGGATAGAGGAGTTGTTGGTGCATGTTATAGTACTCCGTGATGGAGTAGACTGAAGTGAAGTGAAGAAACTGTGCTACGAGGTAATATGTTTGGTTGCCCCACTATCAAAGTACCAAACATCTGAGTCTACTACAAACATATACTGTTCATGAGAAGATGGGTCATATCTACAAACAATAGTAAATGCCCTTTCTTCATTCTACAAAAGATTTGTAGACTCTGATTTCGTTGTAGAGGCCTCTACAACAACCATTCCAGCCTCTTTTGCACGTAGTTTTTGAAAACTCTTTATGACATGATCATTTCCTTCTATATTTGCAAAAAAAATTCTGCTTTTTTTTCTTCTCTTCCTTGTCAGCCTTCTTTGGTTGTGTAGAATTAGCTGATTTTTTCTTAGTAATAGATGAGCTCCATTTGCTCTTCTGATTAGCAAGAAAAGATAGATCTGAAACACCCATAATGGACCTCTTTTGCCTAGATTGATCTTCCTACAACAGAACAAAGACTAACTCCTCAAATTTTATGGCATTTGGATTGACTTTCATCATTAATAGAAGAGTGAAAGCAAAACTCTGATATGAATCTAGAAGACCATTCAGAACAGCGTGCAAAAGTGAACTCTCTAGGAAGACTTTATTAGTAGAAATCAACTACTTCAAATCTTTGATCTTTTTAAAAAAACTATCCATGGAATCTCCTTCATTCATGTGCTCACTCTCCAACTATTTTTGGAGGCAGGCAACACAAGCCTCATTCCTTGTTAGGTATAAAGTGGTAAGTGTATCCCTAGCACCCTTTGTTGTTTTGCAAGAGAGAATGTGAGGAATAATGGAACCTTTGATAGACAACGCTATCAATGAATGTGCATGAACATCTCTGGCATCCCAACTAAGTTGCCCTATAGTAGGTGTAACAAGAACCGCAACACAGACTCGAATGTAAAGAACATCATCTTCAACACCATCTCAATCACCTTTAGTAGCTATATTTGCAGATGTAGTAGGACCTTTCTCAACGCCCTACATAATGTTACATATTCCTTTTGAGACCAATACATGATGCATCATATATCCCCATAATGGGTAATTGGTACCATCCAATGTATCCTCAATAGCCAACATACCAAATACATCACTGCTTTCAGCCATTGCCACTAAGTAAAATACCTTGATGCAAAAAAATTATTGTATCTCAAAATGCTGAATAGAACTACCCTATTGAGTTTTGATAAACCTGCAGCAAACTTTGAGGAGCTTATACTAGCGAGCCAAAACTTGTATATATGTTTGTCACAATAAGACAAAATTCCGTGCATAGGCAGTGTGATAGTGCATTTGGAGGCTGAAACGAGCTCAGATCACAATTTTGGCACCACAGAGAGAAGTTGTTTTGAACTCCTAATTGCCCTTAGTATGCTCGCTAATTTTTGTGGGATTCTGAGAGTGTGATCGAAGGGGAGTGAACGACACCCTAGATGAAGTGGCAACCTACTTTGATACCAATTCTTGGATTTTGAGGTATATGGAAGCACATGAACATCACAAGAAAGAAAAAGAACAAGCTTGGAGCACAACACACAATACTACATGTATTACCAAGAGAATGTACAAAGATAAACAACCCATTAGGGTTATAGTTTACATACAGGAGAGAGGAAGAAAACCTCCTAAAGAGGGAAAAAAGTGCCCTGGAGGTCCTAGTCTGTTCACACACATTACTACCAAAATATATCAACATAGAGAACCATGTGTAGGTTTAGTGAGGGTGAATTTGAGAGAAATGCTCTCTTTATTTTTTATGCAAAAAAGAGAAATCTCATTGGCATACAGTTTCTAACTCTATTCTTTTCATGATGATCATTGCTCAAAAGCGATAATATTTGAACTGTCTTTTTCATTGTCTTTATCCTTTCAAGTAGTACTTGAATTGAGAAGAGTGGAAAATGAAAGTATCTTTAGAAGGATTGACATGAAAAACATTGAGAAATATAATTGAAGATGTACTGCAAATAGAAGACAATGAGTTAAGTTGAAATTAAGAGAAAAATAAAATAAGATGTGTGTGCACCATGTGACTAAACTGATACCCTATGTGCGACACATTTGCATCTTAATTATGTTTTTTTACACTTAGGTGCCATGTTTGTGTATTTTGTAATTTGTGCATGTATATATGAGCTCAGTTGTGTGCAGGTGAGTCCATCCATATATGTGTATAATGTGTGTTCTCAAAAAAATACGTGTTGAAGCTCAAAGTCAAGGACAAAGCATGGAAGCACATCAGAAGGTGGACACACAAGAAAAGGGAGCAAGTAGGGAGCTCCGAGTGTATGTCAAATTTTCAGAAGAATCCCCTACAACAATAGAGATTTTCATCACTAAAAACCATTGTAAATACCATTTTCTATTTTTACTAACTCCATTTTGTTGAAGCCAAGGAGTCCTTGATCTTGAGGAGTATTAGAAGTATCATCCTACGAATTTTTATAATTTTTAGACTTCGTTTGAGCCCTCAAATAAGCCCTGGAACCTAATTTTTAACTAGGCCGGACACTATGTCTGGACAGTGCCAAAACTAGTCAAAAAACTATAAAAAGAGCTAGAAAGCTCATTTTTGAGGTTAGATGGTGAGAGAATAGAGCTTTTGTAAGAGAAATCTTTTGCAATCAAAGCTTTCCATTGTTCCTCTCTTTGATCTTACTTTGTGCACGTGTGTGTGTATGCATGTTTGTGTTCTTTCACTCACGCACTTGTGCCTTCACTTGCTCCTGGTCTTCATACCGGTCCTCACGTCTCCACGGATTGACAAGTAAAGGAGGTGGTGCTTACGTTGAGCTACACCAAATTTTGGCGCCGTTGCCGGGGAGAGAGCTTCGAGGACGAGCGTTGTGATGGTAAGATCGTAGATTTGCGACGTTGGAAGGTAAAAAAAACTGTCATTTCAGTTCATTTTCTGTTTTTTTTCCTCTTCATCTTCATCATCATCATCATCTCCACCTTCTTCCATCTTCTTCTTCATAGAAATTTCTTGTTTTTTAGTGCATTTTCACCATTTTCATACCATTTTTCATGCATTATTGTGCGGGAAAGAGTTAGGAGGTGCAAGGGAGAGCAAGCACTGTGTTTTTTCATGATTTTCTACTCATACAGAGCTCGCCATTCCCGACGCTCAGAAATTTGAATTTCCTGCCAAAAAACGCGATTCTGTGATGAAAATCGCGATTCTGTGAAAATTCAAAATTTTTTGAAAAAATCACGATTTTCTGTTTCCCGCCTAAAAGCTTGCTGAAAGAATCACGATTCTGTGGTCATTCTCAGAATCACGATTCTGTGGTTGTGCTCAAAATCGCGATTCTCACAAATCATGATTTTCAGCCAAAAACACGATTCTGTGAGAACACGATTCTCTAAAACACGATTTTGTGAAAACACGATTCTCTGAGACAAAATCGCGATTTTCATGTCAAAAAACCACGATTCTGAGAACCACGATTTTGTGAATCACGATTCTCTGAGACAAAATCACGTTTCTCTAGAACACAATTTTTTGCTCAAAATCGCGATTCTCACCAATCACGATTTTCAGTAAAAACACGATTTTGTGAAAAAGGCGATTTTGTGAAAACACGACTTTTTGTTCAAAATCGCGATTTTCAAAAAACACGATTCTCTGCTCAAAATTGCGATTCTCATAAATCACGATTCTCACAAATCACGATTCTCACAAATCACGATTTTCAGCAAAAACACGATTCTGTGCTCAAAATCGCGATTTTCAAAAACACGATTTTGTGTCAAAATCGCGATTCTCACAAATCACGATTTTCAGCCAAAACACGATTTTGTGAAAACACGATTCTCAAGGTACAAAATCACGATTCTCTGATTTCATACAATCGCGATTCTCTTGAAGTTCACAAAATCGTGATTCTCTTGAAGTTCACAAAATCGCGATTCTCTTGAAGTTCACAAAAACGCGATTCTCTTGAAGTTCACAAAATCACGATTTTTTCCAAAAGGTCCTATTTGCCTGTTTTGACCCCCAAGAGCCTGATTTGTCATAATTTTTTCATCCAAAGTCCATTTTTTGAGCTCTATAGCTCGTTGGAAAGCTCGTTTCAAATCTTACATGGCCTCAACTGGTTTTTATAAGAATAATGCGTTGATTTTCAGATAGGATATTTTGAAGTTGACCCTCCAGTGGGACTAGGAAACCAAGGGGACCCCAAGGGATTTTGAGCAATACAAAGGAGAATTTTGGGACTAGAAGACAAAGCTTATGAACTTGAGGTCTGGTAGACACCTAGGCAAGGATAAACAAAGCATTAGATCTTCTGAGGCTAATGTCAACCATACAGCTAAGTCTTGGGCACAACAACTAAGTGGTTGTCCTTACGTACTAAACTCTGACACAAGTGACTCAGAAATGTCGTTTAGCATGGGAAAATCTGCAGGTGGCTCAGGAATTGCCCATCTACAAACACCAGAAGGACCCTATAGGACACAATTGGAATATATTCGCACCAACCGATTAGGTGCTCGCATCTATGAGGATGGCCTGAGGTGATTAGTGGTCCAACTCAAAAATCCAGATCAACCCTTTGTACTGGAACATCCGGTGGTCAAGTTCGAAGAGGGTTCATACATTGATAAGGAAGGAACCATGTATGCGGTCACCAACCTACCAGATAGGAGTTAGGATTATCCAAACTCTATAAGGATTTAGATAGTTCTACTAGTAATACTTCAAAAATCTCCACGGAAATAGAGGAGATAGCTGAGCAAGTTGTCAAGAAGCTGGGAGTCCAAAATAAACAAACACAGAGAGTCACTCCATTGAATCGGTGTTATACTTGCGGAGGAGACCACATGGCTAATGTATGCCCATTGCACAACCAAAACATGAGAGAAAGGAATGCTCCATATTGCACTATTGAGAGAAAATATACGAACCACACGGCTCAAGATTGTCCCTACAATAGGCAGGTTGTTAGACAAACTTATCAGCAACCTTTCCAACAAGGTAGATATCAGAACCAATACCAACAGCCATATTATCGACCACAACAGCAATATCAGGCACAATATAGGCCACAACCAGTCTTGGGAAACCAACCACCAACTCTTGCCACCGTGATTCCAGTCAAGTATGCCATGGGAGAGGAAAATCTAAATAGAGCATTGGTCCCACTAACCCCATTGATACCAGATAATGACTCTCATGCTCATAGTTCAGACTACTCCCATGAAGGTAGTCCACATGCTTATTACACAGAGTCACCTCAACATAGTGAGATTTACCCGTATCAATATGAGGCACAACCTATGGAACAAAATTGGGAGCCTGAATATTCCAATGTTATGTATGCAAATGCTAATCCTAGGCCCCAACTGAGACAAGTAAAACCACAAGCTCCTAGAGGACCATGTTTTAGATGTCAGGGCGACCATTTCCTTCGTGATTGTCCCCACCCACCATCTCCGAGTCAAGGACAGGCTATCACAATACAAGCTTTTTGTCTTGATTGTGGCAAAGACCATCTCCCCAGAGATTGTCCAAGAAACCCCTCCAGTGCACCCAAGATTACACCCATTAATGTGGTAGGCTTAGTGGCAGATTCAAGTTCAAGTAGTAGCAATGTGGCTCCTATACAAGCTGTCACTAAAGCACAAGCCTTAAAACAGGATAAACCAGCAGAACAATCAGAGTCGAGTGAATCAGGAGAGCCTAGTAAGAGGAAAACAAGAACATGGAAGGATACCAGAGAGAAGGCCAATCACAAGTGGAATAAAAAGTTATCGGAACTAGAAGGAAGCTTAAAAGAAGCGAAAACAAAAATAGAAGAGATTGCATCTCAAAGCCCCTCCATGCCGAAACTCCATCCACTCCAGCTCATCCCACCCCACCACCCATTGTAAATAGACCGCAACTAGGGTCTGTTCTTGCAGATCCAACCCCAGAAGGCTTGGACATGATGTTCAAGGCCTACCAGGCTCGACTTCAAGAAGGACCTACAGCTGCAAACCTAGACAAGAGTTACCCTAGAGCAGATTTAGAGATTGAACGGATGAAAATGTGCATGAAAATGGTAGAACAAGCTCAAGCCATACTTGAGACTAGTCAAAAGTTCAATCAGACAAACTCTATCAAATCAGATTTGCATTTCTAGGGCTTACTAGAAAGATTAGAGCAGTTGGTAAACAAACCACAAGTTTCTTTACCTCCACAGGCTCAACCAGTTATTGAAAGAGGAAGCTCACTACCAAGGGGAGCTTATGTTCCTAATTCCACGGATGCTGGAATACCTCCTTCAAATTCAACAGTACTCTCAAGAGTTCTTGCGGGAAATACAAGAAGAGAAATGGGCTAAGGACAAGGGTAATTCCCCTCCTATTCCTGAGATTGATGACCTTCATAATCAATTTCCCCAAGACATTCCATCTATTTACGGAGATGAAGCAGAACAACAAGAAGACAAAGGATTAGATTTTGAATCTAATACCTTAGAAGAACTGCCTCAATTTCCAAGCCCATGGGAATCTGAATCTCTTCAGATCAGAGCTCCCACAATACTGGTAAGACATGAAGACTCAGTGGTCCCAAGGAACACTAATGTCATGAAGAACACTAAGGTTCAATGTCATCTCACTGTAGAAGAGCTGCTCAAAGCAAAACCTGAGCTATGGAATCATGTGAAGGATCACGTCCCAGAACTTGAGTCCAATATGCCAAAAATAGACTCTAAGCAAAAAGTACCAGAAATACCTCTAGACAAAATAGGGGACATGTGTGAGGGTGAAGAAGGTAATACTTATCTTCCAATCACCTACCAAGGTTACACAACCAAAGCAATCATAGATTCAAGTGCTGGTGTTGCTATTGCGACCACCTCCTTATGGAAGCAATGGGGCAAACCCACATTAAGACCAACTAGAATGAAGCTTCAAATGGCAGATGGACATTTTGAAAGACCTCTAAGATTGCTAGAAGGGATAACTCTAACCACTTATGGTGTAGAGTTTGAGCATACATTTGCTATATGTGACTTGGAGAAAAATAATGTTTATGAGATGATCCTAGGAAGACCCTTCCTACGACAATTGCAAATAGTACAACATTGGGGAACCAACTCCTTGTACTTACAACACTTAGGGGTCACCACCAAGGTCAATTTGAAGGATTACTCCTTCAGAGATATACCACCCCTACAGTGGAATCCTATCCACAAAGCAAAAGAAGATTCAATCTCTGTGCATTCTGAAAGTTCACCTGATCCATCATGGCTGCATGAAGATACTCATTTGTGGATGTGCAAGGTCGCAGAGGAAGAGGAAAAACGCTTGAAGGCAAGAGAAGAAGGAACTTCACCAGGAGATAGACCAGTTAGAGACCCAGCCTACACACCGATGATCTTTCCAGATGAGGAATTTGAGCCTCATGGATGGCCTGAAATCTTAGCCACCATGGACATTGCTGTCAATGAAGAACAATGGACACCTCATTGTGATGAGGAGGGTTATGATATTTCAGTGTTCATGTGTCAGCCCTTGCTAGAAGAATGTGACCCTAGTGATGTCATAGAAGAAGAAGAGAATGACGATGATATAGAGTCCATTGTGATGGATAGTTGCTTTAACTCAGAGTAGCACTATCTAGAAGATATAGGAGTGTTCACCCAAAAAGAAGAAGAACCTCTCACAAGTGTTAAAACGGTAAATTCAAAGGATGGGAGTGAGAGTAGTCAAAAGAAAAAGAAAAGAAAAGCAGTGAAACAAGAAGAGGAGGAATCATTGTTTGAAGTACCAGAAAACTTCAAGAAATATGAAGTTGACGACCGCAAAATTTTGGTACGAATGCCTAAGAGAGAGGCCATCATAGGAGAATCATATGATAATAAAGAAAAAACCAAGAAAATTGTAGTGACCATTGAAGAGAACGAAGAGAGATGCACATACATAGGAGATGACCTAAGTGCAAGAGAAGAAATGGAGCTTGTAGCTCTATTAAGGGAATATAAGGATGTGTTTGCCTGGCACTATAGAGACTTGAAAGGGGTAGATCCAAGAATTTGCTCTCATACTATCCCCATGACCGCTGATGCCAAGCCCACCAAACAAAAGCCCTACACATATAATGATACATATGCAGCCAAAATAAAAGAAGAAATTGATAGGCTGATTGAAGTTGGATTTGTCTATGAGATTGAGCATACTAAATGGGTGTCCCCCATTGTAGTGGTGCCCAAGAAGAACGGGAAGTTGCGAGTGTGTATTAACCTTAAAAAATTTAATGCCGCTACAATCAGAGATAGTTATCCACTTCCAATCACGGAACACCTATTGGAGCGTGTTGCAGGCAAGGAAGTTTATAGCTTCCTTGATGGATTTTCAGGTTACAATCAAGTAGCCATTTCCCCAGAAGATCAACACAAAAAAACTTTTGCTACAGAGTGGGGAGTCTTTGCATTTTGTGTGATGCCATTTGGGCTCACCAATGCACCTGTGACATTCCAAAGGCTCATGTGTCATGTCTTCAAAGAGTTCTTGCAAAAGAGCTTAGAAGTGTATGTGGACGATTTATGTGCTCATTCCCAAGAAAGAGGATTTCACATCCCTGAGCTTAGACAAATCTTCAATGAGTGTAGAGAATATCGAGTGTGTCTGAACCCAGAAAAGTGTGTGTTCATGGTGCATCAAGGTAAAATCTTAGGTCATATTGTTTCTAAGAATGGAATCTCAACAGATGAAGATAAGGTACGAGCCATAGCGGAGCTACCAAGGCCAAGGAATGTTAAAGAGGTACAAGCCTTTATGGGTCATTGTGGATATTACCGTAGGTTTATCCACATGTATGCAATTATAGCTAGACCCCTTTATGCCTTGTTGTCTAATTTTGAGTGGACCGACGAATGCGAGGATTCTTTCAATGAACTGAAGAAACGTTTGTGCACAGCACCAATATTGACAACCCCAGATTGGAGTAAGCCATTCCATGTCCATGTGGATGCCTCCAATCATGCCATCGGATGTGTGCTAGCACAACCCACAAGTGAAGGGAATTTAGATTTGCCCATAGCATATGCTAGTAGACAACTAAACCCAGCTGAAAGAAATTATACCACAACTGAGCGAGAGGGCTTAGGCATGGTATATGTTGTGAAGAAGTTTAGGCACTATTTATTGGCGAACAAGTTCAAGTTTTTCACTGATCATCAAGCTTTGTTATATTTGGTCAATAAACCTTGTAATACAGGACACTTAGTAAGATGGTTCCTCTTACTAATGGAATATGACTTTGAAGTTGTTGTCAGGAAAGGTAGAACCCACCTTCGGGCAGATCACCTTTCTCGCATTACTTCAGGAGAGTCACCGCAAGGAGTGTCTGATGAATTACCTGATGCTTATTTGTTCAATTTAGAAGTTGTTCCTAAATGGGCAAATAAGTTGGTACCAGTCCTAACCTTCGGCCCCGCAAATAAGAATGTGAAAACATCACAAGAAGAAATTGTAAAATCACAAAAATATCACATATTGGCAGGAAGCATGTACAGACAAGATACTGAGGGTGTATTGGCTTGTTGTGTTGAGGATGTCGAACATAGTAGTTGGTTGCAGCAAACTCATGAAGGATTGCTAGGAAATCACTATTCTAAACAATGAACATTGCAGAATCTGAAGCGTTTAAGAGTGTATTGGCCTAGCATGGACAAAGAAATACATGAGTGGATTAAGAATTGTCCAATATGCAAAGAGAGACCACCAGTGGAGCATGCCACCCTTTATCAAGTGTCATTAATTCCTGATTGGAGTGCTCCATTGGTAGAGTTTATGAGATCGGGAAGATTACCCAAAGAGGCTAGTCTAGCAAGAAGACGAAGCATGGCACAAGAGGCTCAAAGCTATGCCTTAGTAGGAGATAACTTATACCGAAGAGGCAAAGATGGTTACTTAAGACTCTGTGTTCATGAATCAGATTATTTGAAAGTCTTAGAAACTGCACACAGCGGTGTCGTAGGTGGACACTTCGGTCCTGATCGAGTAATCAAGACCATTCTATTCTCAGGACTTTGGTGGCCCACTCTTCATATGGATGCTCATACCTATGTGAAGAAATGTGACACATGCCAACGGGCACAATATCCAGTTAGAAAAGATGAGATGCCTTTGAGACCAATGATGGGAGGGCGTGCATTTTCCAAGTGGGGCATAGACTTCATAGGTCCTATTAACCCCCCAGCTAGAAACTCCCATGCAGAGTATATTATTGTAGCCACAGATTACCTTACAAAGTGGGTGGAAGTAAAAGCCACAACAAAGAATGATGCTCAAACAACAGCTAAGTTCTTATTTGAGAATGTGTTCACGAGATATGGACTACCAATCGAGTTAGTGAGCGATAGAGGCACACACTTCTTGAATGAAGTCATTGAAAATCAGTGTATAAGTAAACAGTTTTACGCACTAGTATTCACTAGATCTACCTAAAAGTAATCCATACTTTTAGGAGTTATTCTTAACTTGAATTCAAATATGTTTGTAGCATTTGCCTCTAAGTATGACCACGAGATTCTCTCAAAAACGTTTCTTTACTTCTTACCAAGGTAACATCACAAATTATCCTTAAAATTCATTCAATGTATTCATGCATATGTGTAAGCTTGTGCCTGTCATCCCATGGGAAGTCCTAATGCATAGGGACAATAGATAGGATTGTTCCATGTACTGAAAACTTCAATACCTTGAAAGTATATTAGATCTCCAAGATCTGAGATCTTGAACTCCTTTCCTAGGTTCTCATTGATGTGCTTGATGCATCCTTCATAATAACTTTGGATATTTAGGAAATCTATATACATGAATAAGTAGGCAAAAGATTCACCTTCTCTTTTGTAGAACAATGCAAAGCTTAAATTCCATGACATTTGGGCTTGGGTTGAGACCATAGAGTGAGTTGGTTAACCTACAAGCATGAGATCTCTTTACATCTTAAAATGCTTGGTGTCTACAAGTAGATTGATTTTTGTAATGGTATTCATCTTTGCTATAGTGCTAAAGGTTCCTTCACATTCCAATATATATGTTTAAGAAAAACCTTCAGCTACAAGCCTTGCTTTATACGTAGCAATGCCATGCTCTAAGTGCTTTTTCACCTTATACGTCAAGTTTTTCCCAATGATCTTCATTTCCATCTTCTTTGGCACTAATGTCAAAGTGTGATTGTCCTTAGCTTTGATCTCATTTTGTCATTCCCTTCATATATTTGCTGCTTCAAAGCATGTGGATTCTTCAATAACTCTATTGATATATGCAAAGTGCTTTTTCATGAATGATTCATGATTAAGGCTTTCACTCAATAATTTACCATATCAAACCCTCTTAGCTCACTTTTCCATTGATTTTGATATTTTTTGTTTTCCATTGATGTCTCGACCCTTCTTTACATGATGGTATGCACTGAGCTGTAACCACAAGTCTTCATTTTCTTCAATCTCTATGAACCTCCCCTTTCCTTTTTTCCTTGCATCACTAAGTTGGCTTGATGTAGGGTTAACTCCACTCCATGATGGGTGTATGATTGATTCCTTTAATCCACTATTCCTCATTTCATCTAGAAGTGCATCATCTTCACTTAGCTGCATAGATACATTTGAAGATAGTACAAGGCAAAATCGCATCAAATCCCAGACACCTTGATACCTCTAGCTATTTTGTTATGGGTGTTCACCACCTAAAACCCTTTTGTTCACTTACATACCCTAAGAATATACATCTTTTTTATCTATCATCGAGTTTGCTTCCTAATTCACTTGGTATTAAAACATAGAAAATAAAAGAAAAAACTCTCAATTGCTTTAGTAAAAATATCAGCAACCTGCTCATCTTGCCTCACATAAAAAAGATTAATATCACTCATTAATATCTTCTCTCTGATGAACTGATAATATACCTTGATATGCTTTTTTCTAGCATGAAAGAAAGGCTATTATGCTAACTGAATGTATGATTATCACAATAGATGATGGTAAGCTTTTGCACTTCCACACCTAAATCTAGAACTAGCATCTCTAACCATGATGCTTCACATGTTCCTATTGCGAAACCTCTATACTTAGCCTCTATACTTGACAAAGCAATAGTGGGCTATTTATATTTGCATGATGTAATAGCTGCACTCCCAAGTGAGAACAAAAAGCCACTAGTAGATCTTCTATCTATAATACTAGTAGCCTAATCTACATCGATGTATCCACGAACATGTAAATCTACACCAGCTTCATAAAACAATGCATCATCCAAAGTAGCACTCACATAGAGTGCTTGTCAAGGCATCTAAGTGTGGTTTCTTGGGAACCTACATAAATTGACTTTCAGGCCCGACAATGTAGCTTAAATACAGCCTTGTAATTATGAAATATATCAAACATTCCACAATTTTCTTATACATAGTTTAATTTCCAACACTTCACCCAATGTAGTATCCAACTTCAAATTTTGATCTAAGGCATAGAAATTGGCTTGCAATCAGCCATACCTCATTTTTGCACCATAATCAAGGCATATTGCCTTTGCAACATCCATATATCTATTTTTGTATGTATAAACTCAATGCCCAAGAAATAGTGTAGCATACCAAGAGCTTTCATGTGAAATTCCTGCATAAGGAGTTACCTTACCTCTTTAATGCTTGCTTCATTATCACCTCCTACAATCACGTCATCCACATAAATAGCCACAATCATGATGCCATCATCACACTTCCTTGCATATAATGAATGATCTGCATCACACAAAGAAAATCCAATGGTGGTTAAGTAGTCAGCAATCCTTGCATTCCAAGCGTGAGGGGCTTGTTTAAGCTCATACAAAGCCTTTTGCAACTTGCAAACATAATGTGAGTGCTTTGAATCTTCATATCCTTGTGACTGGCCCATGTATACTTCTCCCTATAACTCACCATGTAGGAAAGAATCATTCACATCAATTTTATGCAAAGTCCATCCTTTTGTTGTAGCTAATGCAACAAGTTCTCTCACACTAGACATTTTCGCTACAATGTTGAATGTTTCCTCATAATCAATGCCATATGTATATGAATATCTTTTTGCTACTAATCATGCTTTATACCTGCTTATGATACCATCTGCATTGTGCTTTACCTTCTAAACTCACTTGCATCCTATGGGTTTCTTTCCTTATGCCAATGGAACCAGCTTCCATGTTTCATTTCCATAACGTGTAGCCATCTCCTCATCCATAGCTTTCTCCCAATCTGTGTTTCCAATTGCTTCTTCAAAACAAGAAGGTTGAGCATTTTGCATTACCTTGGTCATGTAGGCACAATGATAAGCCATGTAATTGTCATATGTCAATCACTGCATTGAATTCCACAACCTCATTGATCTTCTTCATCTTGGGTTACTTCTTGAAAATAATTGCGTTATGAGACGTATTCATGATTCATGATAGTTGAAGAAATTTAAGTTGTGAAGCTATGAAGAAACTTGGAGTGTCTCAAAGTCAACAAACAATTTCCCTCATCACTACTGTTGGGCTCATGTATTGTTTTGAAAGCTCATGCTTTAAATCAAAGTTCCTTGTGAGTGCTTGGTGGAGCTCATTTCGACCTCTTAACACACTATTTCAATGAAAAATCTGTAGGAAAGTTTGTGCTTTTGTGACAAAAATATATACAAGTTTTGGTTTGCTAGTAAAATCACCTTGACATCTACCACATGTTCAATGGAACCCAAGAGGGTTTCCTTGTTCAACTTTTTGAGATATGGCATTTTCTCAGCATCAGGGTATTTAATACAAATGTGCCATCACTCTCAGTAGATAAATCTAATAAAGCTCAATGAAGTGTCCTCAACATATACTGGAGTGACCACTATACATGTCAGAGAAATGAAAAAGTGATATGTGTCATCTTGGATCATCACATCTTGAGCTTGATATCTCAACAATCCCCCTCAAGCTCAACTCCATGTCCCTAATCCAAACATCTTCCGAAAATTCTTTAGCTTCTCTACTTTAAGTGCTTTAGTGAAAATATTAGCAACCTGCATATCTGTTCTCACATTAAAAAGATCAATATCACCTATAATACCTTCTCTCTGATGAAGTGATAATGTACCTTGATATGCTTAGTTCTAGCATGAAAAACAAGGTTCCATGCTAGTTGAATGCTGCTAAGATTATCACAATAGATGGTGATAAGCTTTTAAACTTCCACACCTAAATCTACAAGTAGCATCTCCATCCATGATGCCTCACATGCTGCCATTGCAGCACCTCTATAATCAGCCTGTGTACTCGACAAAGCAACATTGGGTTGCTTCTTGCTACTCCATGTAATAGCTGCATCTCCAAGTGAGAATAGAAAGCCACTAGTATATCTTCTATCTAGAATACTACTAGCCCAATCTGCATCGGTGTATCCATGAACTTTCAAATCTACACTAGCTTCATAAAACAATGCATAATCCAAAGTAGCACTCACATAACGTAGAGTGCGCCTCGGAGCATCCAAATGTGGCTTCTTAGGAACCTGCATATACGCACTTTGAAGTCCAACAGTATAGCTTAGATCAGGCATTGTAATTGTAACAGGCCTCTACATAGTAGCATTTTCCAGTGCTTCACTTGATGTAGTATCCAACTTCAAATTCTGATCTAATGGCATAGAAATTGGCTTACAATCAAACATACCATACTTTTGCATCATATTCAAGGCATATTGCCTTTGCGACATCCATATACCTGTTTTTGTATGTATAAACTCAATGCCCAAGAAGTAGCGGAGCACACCAAGATATTTCATGTCAAATTCCTGCATAAAAAGTTGCTTTGCCCATTTAATGCTTTCTTCATTATCACCACCTACAATTAAGTCATCAACATAAATAGACACAATTGTTATGCCATCATCACCCTTCCTTGCATATAGTGAATGATCTGCATCATGCATAGAAAACCCAATGGTGGTTAAGTAATCAAGAATCCTTGCATGCCATGGACGAGAAGCTTGCTTCAGCCCATACAAAGATTTTCGCAACCTTCAAACATATTCTATATGCTTTGAATCTTATCCTTGTGGTTGGTCCATGTATACCTATTCGTATAACTCACCATGTAGAAAACCATTCTTCACGTCCATCTGATGCAAAGTCCATCCTTTTGTTGTAGCTAATGCAACAAATGTTTTGTCAATAGACATTTTAGCTACAGGGTTGAATGTTTGCTCATAATCGATGCCATAACTTTGTGCATATCCTTTTGCTACCAAATGTGCTTTGTACATGCTTATGCTACCATCAACATTGTGCTTTACCTTGTAAACCCACTTGCAGACTATGGGTTTCTTTCCTTGTGGCAATGGAACCAGCTTCCATGTATCATTTCCATAAAGTGCAGCCATCTCCTCATCCATAGCTTTTTCCCAATCTGCATTTCCAATTGCATCTTAAAAACAAGAAGCTTCAGCATCTTGTATTACCTTTGTCATGTAGGCACAATGACGAGCCATGTAACTATCATATGTCAATCGTTGTGCCAAATTTTGCATCTTCCCATATCTTCTTGGTCCTCGGTTGCTTCTCCTTGTATCATCCGCATGTGCCTTTCTTACTCTTGGAGTCTTCACAGAGGGCAATCCAAGTTCCTCATCAAGACTCTTTTCTCAACCGCTTGAATCTCCATCAATGTCTTCAAAACCTACACATGTTTTATGACCAGCAGAAAGCTTTTCTTTACCTTTCTTAGATGTATTTGATGAGTTTTTTGGACTGAAATTTCCACACAATCTTCCACTCCATAGATTTGAGTTGGAACTATTGTTTGGTGATGCATCTGGTCCACTCAAAACTGGAGATTCTGCACTTGATTTTTATTTTCTTTTTCATTTGGTTCAAGATTCAGTTCTTCTTTGGCATCTACATAGAATCTTGATATTTCATCAAATACCACATCTCTGCTCACCTTCACCTGTTGTGTGAGTGGGTTATAACATTTATATCCCTTTTGCTCAAGGGAGTATCCAATGAAGACACATTTTTCTGCTTTTGGATCAAGCTTCATCCTTGAATCATCTGGAACATGTACATATGCAACACAACCAGAACTTTCATATGTGATTAGTTTGGCTTTTTACCTGTAAACATCTGTTCAGGAGTAACTTGATGTATAGCACCAGTTGGAGTCCTGTTCATGATGTATATAGTAGTATGAAAAGCTTCTGCCCAATAACAATGAGGCATATTCCTCTCAGCCATCAAGGCTCTTGCTATTTTTGCAATATGTCTATTTCTGCATTCAACAACACCATTTTGTTGTGGTGTGTACCTACATGAAAACTGACGCCGAATTCCATGATTTTTTAGAAAATTGCTGAACTCATTTGACATGTATTCACCTCCTCCATCAGATCTTAATGTCTAAATATACTTCTCTATCTGCTTTTCCACCATAGCTTTAAAAAATTCAAAGTGAGTGAACACCTCACTCTTCTCTCACTACAACATATCAATTGAATACCGACGGTGAGTGTACCGACATGTAGCTGTCGGCGTCAGTATACCCCTCGGGAAATTTGGGAAAGCTGCCTTGCCTCGGAATCATAGCCGCGTCGGTTCAGAATCACAGCGTCGGTAAAAGCGTCGGTATAAGCATCCATATATGCGTCGGTATTTTGCTAAAACTACCACGCATATACCGACGCACATACCGACGCTCCATTTTTAACTGGTCCCGAACCCGAAATTCATCATTTTCGAATGTAGAACTCCCTTCGAGCTCGCATTCACCAATAGCAGAGCAAAACTCTGTTTGTTACCTCTCTCTCTCTCTCTCCCTCTCTCCCTCCCTTCCCTCTCTCTCTCTATCTCTCCCTCCCTTCCCTCTCTCTCTCTCTCTCCCTCTCTCTCTCTCTCCCTCCCTCTCTCTCACTATCTCTCTCTCTCTCTCCCTCTCTCTCTTTCACTCTCTCCTCCTCTCTCTCCCTCTTTCTCTCTCCCTCTCTCTCTCTCTTTATACATACCTCTATTTTTGTAGATCTGAAGTTTTGGTTTTGCTAATATGTTCTTTGTTTGATTCTGCAGGAGAATTTCGCATCAAAGCTTTGGAAATTTGATGAAGAAGCACTTCAAGTGGAATACCTGCACATACATCAATGTAAGTAAAACATATATCACTTTATATTTTTGTATAATTTTATCTTTCTTTATATTTTTGTTTTCTAATATCTTCTCTTTATTTTTGTTTGAGAGAGAGAAAGAGAGCCAGAGAGAGAGAGAGGGATATGCATATGCATACATGCATGCGTATGCATACATGCATGAATGCACATGCATACATGCATGAATGCACATGCATACATGCATGAATGCACATGCATACATGCATGCATGCACATGCATACATGCATGTGCATGCATGCATATGCATACATGCATGCATGCATATGCATACATGCATGTGCATGCATGCATATGCATACATGCATATGCATACATGCATGCACACACATGCATACATGCATGAATGCACATGCATACATGCATGAATGCACATGCATACATGCATGAATGCACATGCATACATGCATGCACACACATGCATACATGCATGAATGCACATGCATACATGCATGCATGCATGCATACATGCATGCATGCATGCATACATGCATGCATGCATACATGCATGCATGCATGCATACATGCATGCATGCATGCATACATGCATGCATGCATGCATACATGCATGCATGCATACATGCATGAATGCACATGCATACATGCATGAATGCATATGCATACATGAATGCATATGCATACATGAATGCATATGCATACATGAATGCATATGCATACATGAATGCATATGCATACATGAATGCATATGCATACATGAATGCATATGCATACATGCATGCATACACATGCATACATGCATGCATACACATGCATACATGCATGAATGCACATGCACATGCATATGCATACATCCGTGCATACACATGAATGCATATGCATACATGTATGCATATGCATACATGCATGAATGCACATGCATACATGCATGAATGCACATGCATACATGCATGAATGCACATGCATACATGCATAAATGCACATGCATACATGCATATATGCATATGCATACATGCATGTGCATGCATGCATATGCATACATGCATGTGCATGCATGCATATGCATGCATGCATGCATTCATGCATGTATGCATGTGCATTCATGCATGTATGCATGTGCATTCATGCATGTATGCATGTGCATTCATGCATGTATGCATATGCATACATGTATGCATATGCATTCATGTGTATGCACGGATATGCATGCATGCATACATATGCATACATGCATGCTTGCATACATATGCATACATACATATGCATACATGCATGTGCATGCATGCATATGCATACATGCATGTGCATGCATGCATATGCATACATGCATGTGCATACATGCATGTGCATACATGCATGTGCATACATGCATGCATGCATACATATGCATACATATGCATACATGCATGCATATGCATACATGCATGCATATGCATACATGCATGCATATGCATACATGCATGAATCCATATGCATACATGAATGCATATGCATACATGAATGCATATGCATACATGCATGCATACACATGCATACGAGCATGCATACACATGCATGCATGCATACACATGCATACATGCATGAATGCACATGAACATGCATGCATACACATGAATGCATATGCATACACGCATGCATATGCATTCATGTATGCATGCATATGCATACATGCATTTGTATGCATGCATATGCATACATGCATGTGCATGCATGCATACATATGCATACATGCGTGCATGCATACATATGCATACATACAAATGCATACATGCATGTGCATGCATGCATGCATATGCATACATGCATGCATGCATATGCATACATGAATGCGTATGCATACATGAATGCATATGCATACATGAGTGCATATGCATACATGCATGCATACACATGCATACATGCATGCATACACATGCATACATGCATGCATATACATGCATGCATGCATACACATGCATACATGCATGAATGCACATGCACATGCATATGCATACATGCATGCATACACATGAATGCATATGCATACATGCATGCATGCATATGCATATGCATACATGCATGCATATGCATACATGCATGCATATGCATACATGCATGAATGCACATGCATACATGCATGAATGCACATGCATACATGCATGAATGCACATGCATACACATGAATGCATATGCATACATGCATGCATATGCATACATGCATGCATATGCATACATGCATGTGCATGCATGCATATGCATACATGCATGTGCATGCATGCATATGCATACATGCATGTGCATGCATGCATATGCATACATGCATATGCATACATGCATGTGCATGCATGCATATGCATACATGCATGTGCATGCATGCATATGCATACATGCATGTGCATGCATGTGCATGCATGCATGCATATGCATACATGCATACATGCATGCATGCATACATATGCATACATACATATGCATACAAGCATATGTATACAAGCAAGCATATGTACATGTATGTATACAAGCAAGCATATGCATATGTACATGTATGTATACAAGCATATGTACATGTATGTATACAAGCAAGCATATGCATAGAAGCATATACAAGGAAGCATATGTATATGTATATGTATGCACGTATACATATACAAGCATATGTATACGTGAATGCATATGTATACAAGCATATGTGTACGTGAATGTATATGTATACAAGCATATGTATACGTGAATGCATATGTATACATGAATGTATATGTATACAAGCTTAAGCATCCATATATATACATTGGATGAGATGAGATCTTCATATTGCATCAGATGGGATCTCCACGTACACCTTGGGGTGCACACGATCACGATGAATCAAAGATATATCATATCCGTAATGGAGCTCCCGTTATGGATGCGGTGGGGAAGTCAATGCGGCAACGTATACGACAACTCTGCTCGATCAAATTCGATCATTCAGTAATGTTAAAATGGACCGAACAGGATAGAGACTCTAAAAATCATATCACACAATGCATATATGAAGAGTACCGGCCAGCACCTGGCAATCCAGTTGTGAGTTCCAATTGGATACACTATACAGCACGCGAGGTGATGTCGCATCGACGATCGGAAGCTCGCGATGCTTTCAAAGCAGGCTTACCGAAGCCTGTATGGCTAGACGCCGAAGAATGGGAATCGATTCAGGATGAGCATCAACATACTCCTGATCGGTATCGACAACAAAGAGATGCGGCGGCCACTCGGTTCGATACAGTTGGAACGTCGCATTTAGGTAGCGGCGGATACGACAGTATGCGCTACCAACTTGTAAGTATGATGTTAATTATTGAATTTGTTTGTGTTAAGTATATTATGTATATTCATCTGACATTTTGCATATTTACTATAGGAGTTGGCAATGGGTCGTCCTCCAATGCGAGCAGAAGAATCGTATGGGTATCGACATGGATTGACTACACTGTTACAAGACATAGAGGAGCGCGGTGCAATCGTCTCATGGGAGAATATTCTTGATTAGGTAAAGTTATATCTTGGTTTTGTGTTTCTAGTTGTTGTTTATAAATGTCATGTTAATTGGTTTTATTATATACATATGTTTTGTTGCAGGATTGTAGGTGTAAATATTTTGATCAATGCCACAATTTTGTATCACACTCCCATACAACAATCATGAACCATAATTTTGTATTCGATTCCTATATGGAAGTGTTTTGTCACATTGCCACAATTTTGTATTACACTCCTATGTGGCAATGATGTACCATAATTTTGTATTCGATTCCTATATGTAAGTGCCATTTATGGAATATACGACTTTCTGTACATGAATCATTATTCATTTTTGTTCATATAAGTTTATGTTTTGGTTGCCATTAGAGTACATAACACATGTACTCAGTTGGGCAGAGTGTACTGTCTTTTGCTAAACAACATCATGCTGTAGCAAAAGACAACACACTCTGCCCAAAAAATTTTGTGCAGGTTTGATCGTCGGTATACGCGTCGGTACATCCAGTATGGTTGTCCGTATATGCGCCCGTACACCCAGCTGGGACGTCAGTATAAGCATCGGTATATCCGTCGGTATTTCTGACGCATATACGGACGCATATACCGACGCTTATACCGGCGCTATACCGGCGCTTTCTTTCCGATGCATACACCGACTCTAACACCGACATCGCGCGCGATTTCACGCCCGTTTATTTGCCTCGGTAGCAACCTCGGTATACCCTCGATATGTTGTAGTGTCTTTCATGAAATATACCCACACTTTTCGTGTATGGTCATCAATGAAAGTAACATAAAGCCTGCAACCACCCATAGATGTGTTCTTTGCACGACCCCAAACATCTATATGTACTATTTCTAGTATGTTCTCACTAACATGCTTGTCATGTAGAAAAGATGCTCTTGATTGTTTTCCAGATTGACATGTTGCACATACTTTTTGCATCTCTGCAACCTTGAAATTCGATAGTTCATGGACAATCTCCTTTGACTGCATCAATTTCAGCCTTTGCAAGTTTGCATGTCCAATCTGTTTGTGCCAGATCTCTATATAAGCAATGATTCCTGCACCTTTTGCAAACATGGCTGCATTCATTTCATGAATTTTTTACATTTAAGGTTAACATCTTACCCACTTTGTTTCCTTTGGCAATCAATCTTCCATCCCATTTGTATTCTTCTACATATAACCCATCAGCGTTGAACCTGACTTGTAATCCCTGGTAAACCATTTGTCCAACAGAAACCAGATTTGTTGTTATATTCGGAGCATGCAGCACATCAACAAGATGCTTTACCTTTATGTCCTCCATAGACAATGCTATATTTCATGTATGCTCGGTAGGGTGTGATGTGTTATCACCTGTTTGAACATATCTAGGAACTCGCAATTTCTACAAAGTACTAAACCATTTTGCATAACTGCTCATGTGATTTGAAGCACCTGAATCAACATGCCAAACATTATCATTCAGACATCGTATTCATCATGTGATGTTGAACCATGAACATCTTCTCAAAATCATCTACACTTGTCAATGCATAGTTGTTTTGTTGCCTCCTTTTATTTTGATTCTTCAATCTGCAATCACATTAAAGTGTTCGGATTTACCAGAATTCCAGAATCCTTTACTATCATTACCTGAATCATTTCTTTGGAAATTTCTACGACCTCTTTGGCTCCCCCCGCCTCATAACTGTCCTCTTGCTCCTGCATGATTTTTTGTTGACCCTGGTCTTGGTTAGTGCTTCCTTTTCCACTTCCAAAACCTCTACCTCTACCTCTTCCTCTCCCAGAGTAGAATACCTACTAAGAACTAGGCCTTCCTTGGGATTTTGAATCCTCACCAAGATTCTTTTCTTCAATAATCAGCATGGATACCAAATTAGCAAAATTTGGAATATTTTCTCTCGTCTCTATAGAAGTTTTGAACTGCTTATATGCAGCTCATAAACCACGAGGGCAAACTTCCACCTTATCATCATCATCTACATTCATGCCAATATATGCAAGTGACACATATATGCTTTTGATTTTCAGGGTGTAGTCACTTTCTGACATGCCCTTCTTCCCCAACGTATGCAGCTCGTTCTAAGCCTCTTTCCGAGTCTTGGCATCCTATATGTGCCCAATCATGCTATCCCGTATGTTAACAGATAGTGAATACATTACCTTTCGTGCTCCTTGATTACATTCCTCTAATGCTCTTAACTAGTCTGTATTTTGATTCCTCTCTAGTAACTATGAAGCATTTTCTTTCTCTTCTTCGATGTACTTCTAGTAGCCTTTGACCATCAAGAAATTCTTCATTTTGAATCTCCAAGCATGGAAGTTTTTCTTGCCCAGCTTATTGCTCATAAGCTTACTCATTCCATCTGTGGTTGCCATTTGTAAAATAGTTCACAACACTACAAAACAGTACAAGCATCTTCTGCTTGAACACTGTCGCACTATGACTATAACAATTAGTTCTTAGAAAAACACAGTTTTCGTGTATCAACAATACATGGAATCGCTTGAAATTTTGGATCTAGAATATATGAGTTGTCCAACATGATGCAAGTTAGAGTTTTCCAAACTGACCTGGTTTTTTTGTGGGCCCCACCTTACTGGCTCAAGGTCATTTGTGAGTACCACTTTCTCCATGCCTTCTCACGTACTCTTCATTATCGGCCTTCTCTACGAGCTCTCTACAACCACAGTGTCTCTGATACCATGTCACAAGGAACCAGATAAGGAACAAAACTCACACACACACTCTCACAATATTAGAGAAGCACACACTCTGATTGAGGCAAGGAAGAATGACCTTGTTCTTCTTCTATTACATTAAAAGCAATGTACAAGAATGACCTAAAAACAAGAATACCACTACTAAAATATATAAAGACCAGTACATAAGGAAAAACCTAATGTCCCTAGATGAAGTGGCAACCTACTTTGATACCAATTGTTGGATTTTGAGGTATATGGAAGCACATGAACATCACAAGGAAGAAAAAGAACAAGCTTGGAGCACAACACACAATACTACATGTATTACCAAGAGAATGTACAAAGATAAACAACCCATTAGGGTTATAGTCCTACATACAGGAGAGAGGAAGAAAACCTCCTAAAGAGGGAAAAAAGTGCCCTGGAGGTCCTAGTCTGTTCACACACATTACTACCAAAATATATCAACATAGAGAACCATGTGTAGGTTTAGTGAGGGTGAATTTGAGAGAAATGCTCTCTTTATTTTTTATACAAAAAAGAGAAATCTCATTGGCATACAGTTTCTAACTCTATTCTTTTCATGATGATCATTGCTCAAAAGCGATAATATTTGAACTGTCTTTTTCATTGTCTTTATCCTTTCTAGTACTTAAATTGAGAAGAGTGGGAAATGAAAGTATCTTTAGAAGGATTGACATGAAAAACATTGAGAAATATAATTGAAGATGTAGTTGCAAATAGAAGACAATAAGTTAAGTTGAAATTAAGAGAAAAATAAAATAAGATGTGTGTGCACCATGTGACTAAACTGATACCCTATGTGCGACACATTTGCATCTTAATTATGTTTTTTTACACTTAGGCGCCATGTTTGTGTATATATCTGTGCACCTTCACGATAGTGCACACCAATGCTTGCATACAAAACTATCTCTCAATGTGACGACAAGTGTATATGTCGTTTTCCAATGTATGTAGTTCCATATAACTTTATAGAATCTTGATAGAGGTATTTCAAAACTTTCTTGAGATAAGTCATCAATTCTTAAGGATGCATGTTCACATCTTTTCCCTAGGAGAAAAGGTCCCTTCGTAGTCAATAGCTTGGGTCTGAGCATACCCATTAGCCGCAAGTTTATCCTTGTACCTATTAATGGTTCCATCTGAGTTCTGTTTTACTTTGTATATTCAGCTAGTTTCTTCTTGGTCACATAAGATGAGAGCTCTTCAGAGTTTAAGTCATATGCAAAATGGATAGAATGTCTAGACATTAGTGATGTGTCATGGCCATACCTCTCTAGCTTCTTCTTCTCCCGTGTAGACCTTCTATTGGTTTGTTAAGAGGATTCTGCAATATCCCTCAATTCTTGTATCTTCGCCTTGCCTTTGGAGTTCCATGAATTACTCTTCTTTTTAAGAGTCTTTTGATCATCTTCAGATTCACTTGGCGCTTGAGGTGTATGTGTACTCTTGTTGGAGAATGTTGGAAAGTCCTCTTCTAGGTAATATTGTAGCTTGATCTTCCTAGAGTCATTTTTCAAACCATGATTTGTTCTCAACAAACTCAACATCTCAGCCAACTATCAAACCTTTTGTTGCTAGGATTATAATACTCTATAGCCATTTTGATTAAGTTCATTGCCTATAAAGATACACTTCTCTGCCTTACGATATATTTACCTATATTTTGAGATGGTATGTGTGCATATTCAATGTACCCAAATATCTTGCAATTGTTCAAGCTTGGTCTTCTTCAATTCCAAGCTTCATAATGAGTCATATTGTACAAAACATTTGATGATAATCTATTTATCAAATGTCCTATTATTCCTCTCTACCAATTTATTCTCTTCAGGTGTGTATCTAGTGGGAATTCCTCTCCTAATTCCTCCATTTTTCAAGTAAGAAACAAATTCATGGGTGAAGTATTCTCCCCCTCCATCAAACCTTAGTCTTTTTGGGCATTGCATGTTTGATTCATAATTGAATAAATTAATGCTCTTGGTGTCTTGGAGTTCAAATGAGAAAAATCTACCTTTTCCCCCCTTTTCTATTCTTTTGAAGCCTTGATATGGATCCTCTACATAGGCTCCATGCTTGGTGAATCTCTGCTTCGAACCTTTCTACACAATCAGATCTACACTTATTAGGTAGGTTTTTTCTAATGTTTGGTACAAGAGAACATTTCTAAAAAGATTCATATTACCATTGCACATTCTCACATTCCCTATCTTGTCCATGACATTCCTTGTACCATCACCTACCTACTCTTCATTCTTACTCTTTTGATCTTCCAAGTATTAGAGTAAGCCTAAATTCCTTGGTACATGATTTGAGCTTCCAGAGTCAATGTAGGATACAAGTTTATCATATTTACCTTCCTTCATTGTCATATTCATAATTACAAGTGAAACCTCTTGAGGTTTTTCACCAATTTAATTTTCATAGTACCTCGTTCAATTCTCTCCTCCTTGGTAGTTGTTGTTGTAGGCGCTATTGGTGTATCCATATGAATTGTTGTATTTGTGTCTAGGAGCTGCATATCTACCTCTGTTATATCATCTTCCTCTCTAATTCCTTGGGTCCTTGAAGCAATGCTCTATGATGTGATTTGATAGGCCACATATAGCACAAGATGGAGAGCTTTGAGCTCTCCCCATACCTTGTCTACCTACTCTACCTCTTCTCTCTTGAGCTTCTACCTCTACTCGTAAAGTTAGCTTGGGAGGTGCTTCCTTCATCATCAAACGTTTTGAGCTTTTCCTTTGTTATCTTTGCCTTTATTTTTATCTCTTGAAATGGTAGAGGGTTGGATAACGTTTTGATTCTCACCACTCTTCATCAGTTTGGGCTCATGAGCAAAGAAATTTCCCTTGAGAGTGTTCAAGTCTCGTAGTTGCATGTTCATGTATAAATCTATGGCAATGATAAAAGTTTTGCACTTTCATCATCCTTGATTCTATTGGTCACTTGCCTCAGAATATTCTCTTCATCAATGATTTCTCCGATTCTACCTAGTTTTTTTGCAATGTCCTTCATTGTGGTGCCAAAATCAGTCAGCCTTTGCTTTAACATCTTCTTGAGTGTTAGGAACTCCATTTGTAGTTCGTTCTTTCGAGCTTTCATATTTGAGCAAAGGATGTCTTCTTGAGCATTCTTCATCTTTTGAAAGGTCCCAAAACGACCTTATATGAGGAAGTAAGATATCATAGATAGCATTTAGAATATATGACCTTTCCAAAGGATCCTTTGCACACAATGTATTCAATAAAAAACTCCCTTAGAAGTAAGCCTTCATCCTTAGAATGGAGTAGGAGATAGCAAGAATACGATTTGATAAATAGATTACCCTCAAAAGCTTTGGATATCATGACCCTAATGAGGTTTGGAATTGAAGAATACGAAGCTTGGACCATTGTAGGATATTTGTGTGCATTGCATATGCACACATACCATCTCAGATTAGGAGTAAATTAGATCTTAAGGCAGAGAAGTGTACCTTTATAGGCTATGACCTTAATCCAAGATTTTAAACACTATTTAACTCTAGAAACAAAGATTTTATAGTTAGTTGAGATGTTGTGTTTCATGAGAACAAATCATGGTTTCAAAATGATTTCAGAAAGATCAAGCTACAATATGCCCTAGAAGAAGACTTCCCACACTCTCCAATAAGCGTAAACATACAATTGAAGCATCGAATGATTTTGAAGATGATCAAAAGGCTCCTATGAAGATGATTAACTCATGGAACTCCAAAGGAAAATCCAAGATACAAGATTTGAGGGACATTTTAAAATCTCTTAAAAAACCAATAGAAGATCTAAAAGGGAGATGAAGAAGCTAGAGAGGCATATCTATGGCACATTGTCAGTGGCTAAACGTTTTATCTATTTAGCACAAGAAATAAACTCTCAAGAGCCCTCATATTATGAGGGAGAGGACTCCAAAAGCTTTCTCAAAAGTGCATGAACCACTCAAAAGAGTGTGATTATCAACTCTCATATCCATGAATAAAATTAGAAGGTATAAGTAAACAGTTTTACGCATTAGTATTCACTCGATCTACCTAAGAGTAATCCATACTTTTAGGAGTTATTCTTAACTTGAATTCAAATATTTTTGTAGCATTTGCCTCTAAGTATGACCACGAGATTCTCTAAAAAATTTTTCTTTACTTCTTACCAAGGTAACATCACAAACTAACCTTAAAATTCATTCAATGTATTCAAGCATATGTGTAAGCTTGTGCCTGTCATCCCATGGGAAGTCCTAATGCATAGGGACAATAGATAGGATTGTTCCATGTACTGAAAACTTCAATACCTTGAAAGTATATTAGATCTCCAAGATCTGAGATCTTGAACTCCTTTCCTAGGTTCTCGTTGATGTTCTTGATGCATCCTTCATAATAACCTTGGATATTTAGGAAATCTATATACATGAATAAGTAGACAAAAGATTCACCTTCTCTTTTGTAGAATAATGCAAAGCTTGAATTCCATGACATTTGGGCTTGGGTTGAGACCATAGAGTGACTTGGTTAACCTACAAGCATGAGATCCCTTTACATCTTAAAATGCTTGGTGTCTACAAGTAGATTGATTGTTTTAATGGTATTCATCTTTGCTATAGTGCTAAAGGTTCCTTCATATTCCAATATATATGTTTAAGAAAAACCTTTAGCTACAAGCCTTGCTTTATACGTAGCAATGCCACGCTCTAAGTGCTTTTTCACCTTATACATCCAGTTTTTCTCAATGATCTTCATTTCCATCTTCTTTGGCACTAATGTCAAAGTGTGATTGTCCTTAGCTTTGATCTCATCTTGTCATTCCCTTCATATATTTGCTGCTTCAAAGCATGTGGGTTCTTCAATAACTCTATTGATATATGCAAAGTGCTTTTTCATGAATGATTCATAATTAAGGCTTTCACTCAATAATTTACCATATAAAACCCTCTTAGCTCACTTTTCCATTGTTTTTTATATTTTTTGTTTTCCATTGATGTCTCGACCCTTCTTTACATGATGGTATGCACTGAGCTCTAACCACAAGTCTTCCTTTTCTTCAATCTCTATGAACCTCCTCTTTCCTTTTTTCCTTGCATCACTAAGTTGGCTTGATGTAGAGCTAACTCCACTCCATGATGGGTTTATGATTGATTCCTTTGCTCCACTATTCCTCATTTCATCTAGAAGTGCATCATCTTCACTTAGCTGCATAGATACATTTGAAGATAGTACAAGGCAAAATCGCATCAAATCTCAGATACCTTGATACCTCTAGCTATTTTGTTATGGGTGTTCACCACCTAAAACCCTTTTGTTCACTTACATACCCTAAGAATATACATCTTTTCGATCTATCATCGAGTTTGCTTCCTAATTCACTTGGTATTAAAACATAGAAAATAAAAGAAAAAACTCTCAATTGTGATACATCTTGTTTTCTATTATAACAAGCTTCATATGGTATCAAGGTGTGTATAACTAATGTGGGTACTCTGTTCTAGATGTATATGGTGGTGGTTGCTGCATTAGCCTAGTAGGAATTTGACATTCCCATCTCCTTCATCATAGTCCTAACACATTTTGTAGTGTACCTATTCTTCCTTTCTATTACACCATTTCTTTTATGATGTTTACCTCCATATGATTTTTCTATTGATGCCATTTGACTCCAAGAAGTTAGAGAACTCATGAGAGAATTATTCTCCCCCTCCATCTGACCTTAAACATTTGATGTACCTATCACATTCCTTCTATGAAAGAGCTTTGAACATTTAGAAGTAATAAAGAAAAATCTAATTTATGCTTCATGCAATAGAGCTAAGCTATTCTTGTCTAACCATCAATGAAGATTAAAAAATATCTTTTACCTCCATTTGAGTTCTCTTTTGTTGGTCCCCAAACATCTCTGTGAAGTAAATCAAGTGGCTGATAACTCACATAGTTACTCTTCTTAAATGATAATCTAGGTTTCTTACCCAATCATTAAGATTCACAAAAATTCTTGAGATTCTAATTTTGAAGATGTGGTAATCCAAAAATGAACCTCCTTTTCTCCATTTCCTTAAACCGTTGAGTATTGATATGTCCATACCTCTTATGCCAAAGATCCAAATTCCCTACCTTTTTGCTCCCATATGTGAAGTAGGTTGTGTGGTTGAAGTTTGGCTTCACATCCAATGTGAATAACCGTCCATCTTTTCTACCTTTGTCCACTTATTTGTACCCTTCTTTAGGGATTTCACCAAAGCATCCCTTATCATTGAGTTTGACCTTCAATCTCCTTTCAAACATTTAGCCCACATAAACAAGGTTTTCTGTAGTTGTAGGAACATGAACATACTTCAAGAAATTGGTTTTATGAGAATCATCCAACATGCCATCCCCATTGTGTGTAATGACTTGGGAGGTATCAACACTTGTCTCCATATGCCCCTTGTTTGATGGTACCTGCATATTGGAGAAGAAGTCCTTGTTGTAGCTCATATGATTGTTACAACCACTATCAATATCATATTTTTGACCCATGTGTCTTATAATAAGTCATTTGGATCATGGCTAACATGCTTTTATTCTCTTTTTAAGTAGAAGCATAGTAATGTCTCCCTTTGTATGATGAGTTGATCTTGTCCCTCTAGTAATAATCCCTTGTATAATGGCCATATTTTCCACATTCGAGGCGTCCATCTGAGTTGTTGTCTCTATCACGAGGAAGGAGATAAGCAAGAGAGATCTCTCACACACTCTCGCACTCAAAGAGGAGTACACACACAGATTGAGGCAAGGAAGAATGTTCTTTTTTATCTTCTTCTATTACATAAAACTAATGTACAGGATTGACCTAAAACAACAATACAAAAAGTGCAATATATAAAATAGTACATAAGAAAATCTTAATGTCCACAAATGAGTAAGCTCACAAGCAAAAAAATGTGCCATCACTCTCGGTAGATAAATCTAGTAAAACTCAATGAAGTATCCTTCACATATACCGGCATAACCACTATACATGTCAGAGAAATGAAAAAGGTATACATGTCATCCTTGATCATCACATTGTGAGCTTGATATCTCAATGCTCTCCCTCAAGTGCAACGTGATCATTCACAGATCTTTCATAGTCTATGAGCTTATACAGCCCACGACATAAAATGCCAGAAGCAATAATAACATCGCCATTTGACAGATCATGAACTGTACATCTGTCATCAACAAATTTCACAACCAAGCCAATCTTGGCTAATGCAGAAACTGATAACAGATTCTTCTTGATCCCTGGCACAAATAAAGCATCTAACAAGGTGAAAGAACTACCATCAGCAGTAGTCAGAATGATCTTATCAACTCCCATAACAGGATAAGAGGAGTTGTTGGCGCATGTGACAGTATTCCCTGTAGGGGCAGGCTCGAGTGAAGAGAAGAAACTGTGCTGCGAGGTAATATGTTTGGTCGCCCCACTATCAAAGTACCAAACATCTGAGTCCACTACAGACATGCACTGCTCATGAGAAGATGGGTCAAAACTGCAAACAGTAGTAAATGTCCATTCTTCTTCCTGCACAAGATTTGCAGACTCTGTTTTTGGTGTAGAGGCCTCTGCAACAACCATTCCAGCCTCTTTCTTCTTTGCCTCTTTTGCAGCCAGTTTTGGACAGTTCTTTATGATATGATCATTCCCTTTACAGTACTTGCAAAACAATTTTTGCGTTTCTGATTTTTTCTCATCTTTATCCTGGTTCTTCGAATGTGCAGCATTTGCAGATTTCTGCTTACTAGTAGAAGAGCTCCATTTTCCTTTGCCCTTCTGACTAGCCAGGAAAGCTTGATCTGAAACACGCATAATGGACTTGTTCTGCCTGGATTGATCTTCCTGCAACAGAACAGAGACTAACTCCTCAAATGATAAGGCATTCGGATTGCCTTTCATCATCAACCAAAGAGTAGAAGCAAAACTCTGATATGAATCAGGAAGACCATTCAGAACGGTCTGCACAAGTGAGCTATCTGGTATAACCTCATCAGCAGAAATCAACTGTTCCTTCAAATCTTTGATCTTTGTTAGGAAAATGTCCATAGAATCACCTTCATTCATGTGCTCACTCTCCAACTGTTTTCGGAGGTAAGCAACACGAGCCTCATTCCTAGCTTGGTACAATGTGGTCAGTGTATCCCAAGCATCCCTAGCTGTTCTGCAAGAGCGAATATGAGGAATAATGGCACGTTTGACAGACAAAGCTATCAATGCATGTGCCTGGGCATCTCTGCCATCCCAATGAATTTTCTCTGTAGTAGGTGAAACAAAAATAGCAGCACGAACAGGAATCTGTAGAATATCATCTTCGACACCATCTTCATCAGCCCTAGCACCTGTATTTGCAGTACCTGTCGTTACAGGTGTAACAGGACGTCTTTCAACACCCTGCACAATGTTCCATAGTCCTTTTGCAACCAATACATGTCGCATCATATAAGCCCATAATGGGTAGTTGGTACCATTCAACTTATCCTCAACAGCCAACATACGGAATACATCACTGCTTTCAGCCATGGCCGGTGACTAAAATACCTTGATGCAGAAAATTGATTATATCTCAAAAAGTTGAACAGAACTGCCCAGACGAGTTCTGCTAGACCTGTAGCAGACTTCGAGGCGCTTAAACTGGCGAATAGAAACTGGTATATACCTTTGGCACAAAAAGACAAAATAGCCTGCACAAGCACTGCGATACTGCGTTCGGAAACACGCTGAGTATGCTCACCTAAATTCGTGCGATTCTGAGACTGCAAATGGAGGAGTGTCGACGGCACCCTAGATGAAGCGACGACCTGCTCTGATACCGATTGTTGGAGATAGATCTCTACGAAAGCACAGGAACAACACAAGGAAGAAGAAGAAGCTTAGAGCACAACACACAATGCTGAATGTATTACTAGAGAATGTACAAAGATAAGTAGCCCATTAGGGCAATAGGCGTATATACAAGCCGGGGGAAAACAACCTCCTAAAGAGGGAAAAAAGTGCCACGGCGGTCCTAGTGTGTTCACACACATCACTACCTAAATATATCAACAAGGCTATCAATGCATGTGCATGAGCATCTCTGGCATCCCAACTAAGTTGCCCTATAGTAGGTGTAACAAGAACCGCAACACAGACTGCAATGTAAAGAACATCATCTTCAACACCATCTCAATCACCTTTAGTAGCTATATTTGCAGATGTAGTAGGACCTTTCTCAACACCCTACATAATGTTCCATATTCCTTTTGAGACCAATACATGATGCATCATATATGCCCATAATGGGTAATTGGTACCATCCAATGTATCCTCAATAGCCAACATACCAAATACATCACTACTTTCAGCCATTGCCACTAAGTAAAATACCTTGATGCAAAAAAAATTATTGTATCTCAAAACGCTGAATAGAACTACCCTATTGAGTTTTGATAAACCTGTAGCAAACTTTGAGGAGCTTATACTAGCGAGCCAAAACTTGTATATATGTTTGTCACAATAAGACAAAATTCTGTGCATAGGCAGTGTTATAGTGCATTTGGAGGCTGAAACGAGCTCAGATCACAATTTTGGCACCATAGAGAGAAGTTGTTTTGAACTCCTAATTTCCCTTAGTATGCTCGCTAATTTTTGTGGGATTCTGAGAGTGTGATCGAAGGGGAGTGAACGACACCCTAGATGAAGTGGCAACCTACTTTGATACCAATTGTTGGATTTTGAGGTATATGGAAGCACATGAACATCACAAGGAAGAAAAAGAACAAGCTTGGAGCACAACACACAATACTACATGTATTACCAAGAGAATGTACAAAGATAAACAACCCATTAGGGTTATATTCCTACATACAGGAGAGAGGAAGAAAACCTCCTAAAGAGGGAAAAAAGTGCCCTGGAGGTCCTAGTCTGTTCACACACATTACTACCAAAATATATCAACATAGAGAACCATGTGTAGGTTTAGTGAGGGTGAATTTGAGAGAAATGCTCTCTTTATTTTTTATGCAAAAAAGAGAAATCTCATTGGCATACAGTTTCTAACTCTATTCTTTTCATGATGATCATTGTATCTTTAGAAGGATTGACATGAAAAACATTGAGAAATATGATTGAAGATGTAGCTGCAAATAGAAGGCAATGAGTTAAGTTGAAATTAAGAGAAAAATAAAATAAGATGTGTGTGCACCATGTGACTAAACTGATACCCTATGTGCGACACATTTGCATCTTAATTCTGTTTTTTTCCACTTAGGCGCCATGTTTGTGTATTTTGTAATTTGTGCATGTATATATGAGCTCAGTTGTGTGCAGGTGAGTCCATCCAAAAAAAATATATGAGGTCAGTTGTGTGTTCTCAAAAAAATACGTATGTACAATTATGCGAATAAGGTCGTTTGTATGTGTTTCGTAAAATTCCTAATGTGAATTCATAAATAAATGAATCAAAAGTTAAGTAAATAATATAATATAAAAAACATAAAAGCAAAAAAAAAAGATGTAATCAAAACAAAACAAACAAATAAAACAAAAATGCCAAGCAAAACAATTGACGAAAATGGGAAAAACATCATGATTGACGAATCGATCACGAATGTATAGTCATGTTTTTATCTCTGATGCAGCATGCATATTTTTCTGGTTTGTCATATTTTATACTGTCAGTTTGATGGTCATTTGGAATTCTAGTTCAAATTTTCTTCTTAATATTCACTTCTACAGAAAACATTGAAGATCACGATGGTCTCTTCTCTGTGGTATGATCATAATCCTTTATTCTATGAATTCATCAAATCTTGCTTTATTTAGAATTATTAAGCTTTTATATTCCTACGACGAAGGTTAAAGGTTTAAATTCTAGTATTTATAATAATATTTTGACGTATGAAAAGTCAAAATTTCAAGTGCAACCTAACTTTTGAAAAGTCAATCTATGTTATAACTGAAGACAAACCAATGCTTGCATACAAAACTATCTCTCAATGTGACGACAAGTGTATATGTCGTTTTCCAATGTATGTAGTTCCATATAAGTCATCAGTTCTTATAGATGCATGTTCACATCTTAAGTCTTCTTCAATTCCAAGCTTCATAATGAGTCATATTGTACAAAACATTTGATGATAATCTATTTATCAAATGTCCTATTATTCATCTCTACCAATTTATTCTCTTCAAGTGTGTATCTAGTGGTAATTCCTCTCCTAATTCCTCCATTTTTCAAGTAAGAAACAAATTCACGGGTGAAGTATTCTCCCCCTCCATCAAACCTTAGTCTTTTTGGGCATTGCATGTTTGATTCATAATTGAATAAATTAATGCTCTTGGTGTCTTGGAGTTCAAAGGAGAAAAAACTACCTTTTCCCCCCTTTTCTATTCTTTTGAAGCCTTGATATGGATCCTCTACATAGGCTCCATGCTTGGTGAATCTCAGCTTCGAACCTTTCTACACAATCAGATCTACACTTATTAGGTAGGTTTTTTCTAATGTTTGGTACAAAGAGAACTTTTATAAAACGATTCATATTACCATTGCACATTCTCACATTCCCTATCTTGTCCATGACATTCCTTGTACCATCACCTGCCTACTCTTCATTCTTACTCTTTTGATCTTCCAAGTATTAGAGTAAGCCTAAATTCCTTGGTACATGATTTGAGCTTCCAGAGTCAATGTAGGATACAAGTTTATCATATTTACCTTCCTTCATTGTCATATTCATAATTACAAGTGAAACCTCTTGAGGTTTTTCACCAATTTAATTTTCATAGTACCTCGTTCAATTCTCTCCTCCTTGGTAGTTGTTGTTGTAGGCGTTATTGGTGTATCCATATGAATTGTTGTATTTGTGTCTAGGAGCTGCATATCTACCTCTGCTATATCATCTTCCTCTCTAATTCCTTGGGTTCTTGAAGCAATGCTCTATGATGTGAATTGATAGGCCACATATAGCACAAGATGGAGAGCTTTGAGCTCTCCCCATACCTTGTCTACCTACTCTACCTCTTCTCTCTTGAGCTTCTACCTCTACTCGTAAAGTTAGCTTGGGAGGTGCTTCCTTCATCATCAAACTTTTTGAGCTTTTCGTTTGTTATCTTTGCCTTTGTTTTTATCTCTTTAAATGGTAGAGGATTGGATAACGTTTTGGTTCTCACCACTCTTCATTAGTTTGGGCTCATGAGCAAAGAAATTTCCCTTGAGAATGTTCAAGTCTCGTAGTTGCATGTTCATGTATAAATCTATGGCAATGATAAAAGTTTTGCACTTTCATCATCCTTGATTCTATTGGTCACTTGCCTCAGAATATTCTCTTCATCAATGATTTCTCCGATTCTACCTAGTTTTTTTGCAATGTCCTTCATTGTGGTGCCAAAATCAGTCAGCCTTTGCTTTAACATCTTCTTGAGTGTTATGAACTCCATCTGTAGTTGGTTCTTTCGAGCTTTCATATTTTGAGGAAAAGATGTCTTCTTGAGCATTCTGCATCTTTTGAAAGGTCCCAAAACGACCTTATATGAGGAAGTAAGATATCATAGATAGCATTTAGAATATATGACCTTGCCAAAGGATCCTTTGCACACAATGTATTCAATCAAAAACTCCCTCAGAAGTAAGCCTTCATCTTTAGAATGGAGTAGGAGAGAGGAAGAATACGATTTGATAAATAGATTACCCTCAAAAGCTTTGGATATCATGACCCTAATGAGGTTTGGAATTGAAGAATACGAAGCTTGGACCATTGTAGGATATTTGTGTGCATTGCGTATGCACACATACCATCTCAGATTAGGAGTAAATTAGATCTTAAGGTAGAGAAGTGTATCTTTATAGGCTATGACCTTAATCCAGGATTTTAAAGACTATTTAACTCTAGAAACAAAGATTTTATAGTTAGTTGAGATGTTGTGTTTCATGAGAACAAATCATGGTTTCAAAATGATTTCAGAAAGATCAAGCTACAGTATGACCTAGAAGAAGACTTCCAACACTCTCCAATAAGCGTAAACATACAATTGAAGCATCGAATGATTTTGAAGATGATCAAAACGCTCCTATGAAGATGATTAACTCATGGAACTCCAAAGGAAAATCCAAGATACATTTTTGAGGGACATTTTAAAATCTCTTAAAAAACCAATAGAAGATCTAAAAGGGAGATGAAGAAGCTAGAGAGGCATATCTATGGCACATTGTCAGTGGCTAACGTTTTATCTATTTAGCACAAGAAATAAACTCTCAAGAGCCCTCATATTATGAGGGAGAGGACTCCAAAAGCTTTCTCAAAAGTGCATGAACCACTCAAAAGAGTGTGATTATCAACACTCATATCCATGAATAAAATCAGAGTGTATAACTAAACAGTTTTACGCATTAGTATTCACTGGATCTACCTAAAAGTAATCCATACTTTTAGGAGTTATTCTTAACTTGAATTCAAATATGTTTGTAGCATTTGCCTCTAAGTATGACCACGAGATTCTCTCAAAAGTTTTTCTTTACTTGTTACCAAGGTAACATCACAAATTAACCTTAAAATTCATTCAATGTATTCAAGCATATGTGTAAGCTTGTGCCTGTCATCCCATGGGAAGTCCTAATGCATAGGGACAATAGATAGGATTGTTCCATGTACTGAAAACTTCAATACCTTGAAAGTACATTAGATCTCCAAGATCTGAGATCTTGAACTCCTTTCCTAGGTTCTCGTTGATGTGGTTGATGCATACTTCATAATAACCTTGGATATTTAGGACATCTATATACAGGAATAAGTAGACAAAAGATTCACCTTCTCTTTTGTAGAATAATGCAAAGCTTGAATTCCATGACATTTGGGCTTGGGTTGAGACCATAGAGTGACTTGGTTAACCTACAAGCATGAGATCTCTTTACATCTTAAAAAGCTTGGTGTCTACAAGTAGATTGATTGTTGTAATGGTATTCATCTTTGCTATAGTGCTAAGGGTTCTTTCATATTCCAATATATATGTTAAAAAAAAACCTTTAGCTACAAGCCTTGCTTTATATGTAGCAATGCCACGATCGAAGTGCTTTTTCACCTTATAAATCCAATTTTTCCCAATGATCTTCATTTCCATCTTCTTTGGAACTAATGTCAAAGTGTGATTGTCCTTAGCTTTGATCTCACTGGTCATTCCCTTCATATATTTGCTGCTTCAAAGCATGTGGGTTCTTCAATAACTCTATTGGTATATGCAAAGTGCTTTTTAATGAATGATTCATAATTAAGGCTTTCACTCAATAATTTACCATATCAAACCCTCTTAGCTCACTTTTCCATTGATTTTGATATTTTTTGTTTTCCATTGATGTCTCGACCCTTTTTTATATGCTGGTATGCAGTGAGCTCTAACCACAAGTCTTCATTTTCTTCAATCTCTATGAACCTCCCCTTTCTTTTTTTCCTTGCATCACTAAGTTGGCTTGATGTAGGGCTACCTCCACTCCATGATGGGTGTATGATTGATTCCTTTGATCCACTATTCCTCATTTCATCTAGAAGTGCATCATCTTCACTTAGCTGCATAGATACATTTGAAGATAGTACAAGGAAAAATCACATCAAATCTCAGATACCTTGATACCTCTAGCTATTTTGTTATGGGTGTTCACCACCTAAAACCCTTTTGTTCACTTACATACCCTAAGAATATACATCTTTTTTATCTATCATCGAGTTTGCTTCCTAATTCACTTGGTATTAAAACATAGAAAATAAAAGAAAAAACTCTCAATTGTGATACATCTTGTTTTCTATTATAACAAGCTTCATATGGTATCAAGGTGTGTATAACTAATGTAGGTACTTTTTTCTAGATGTATATGGTGGTGGTTGCTGCATTAGCCTAGTAGGAATTCGACATTCCCATCTCCTTCATCATAGTCCTAACACATTTTGTAGTGTACCTATTCTTCCTTTCTATTACACCATTTCTTTTATGATGTTTACCTCCATATGATTTTTCTCTTGATGCCATTTGACTCCAAGAAGTTAGAGAACTCATGAGAGAATTATTCTCCCCCTCCATCTGACCTTAAACATTTGATGTACCTATCACATTCCTTCTATGAAAGAGCTTTGAACATTTAGAAGTAATAAAAAAAAATCTAATTTATGCTTCATGCAATAGAGCTAAGCTATTCTTGTCTATCCATCAATGAAGATTAAAAAATATCTTTTACCTCCATTTGAGTTCTCTTTTGTTGGTCCCCAAACATCTCTGTGAAGTAAATCAAGTGGCTGATAACTCACATAGTTACTCTTCTTAAATGATAATCTAGGTTTCTTACCCAATCATTAAGATTCACAAAAAGTCTTGAGATTCTAATTTTGAAGATGTGGTAATCCAAAAATGAACCTCTTTTTCTCCATGTCCTTAAACCGTTGAGTATTGATATGTCCATACCTCTTATGCCAAAGATCCGAATTCGCTACCTTTTTGCTTCCATATGTGAAGTAGGTTGTGTGCATGAAGTTTGGCTCCAATGTGAATAACCGTCCATCTTTTCTACCTTTGGCCACTTATTTGTACCCTTCTTTAGGGATTTCCCCAAAGCATCCCTTATCATTGAATTTGACCTTCAATCTCCTTTCAAACATTTAGCCCATATAAACAAGGTTTTCTGTAGTTGTAGGAACATGAATTGGTTTTATGAGAATCATCCAACATGCCATCACCATTGTGTGTAATGACATGGGAGGTATCAACACTTGTCTCCATATGCCCCTTGTTTGATGGTACCTGCATATTGGAGAAGAAGTCCTTGTTGTAGCTCATATGATTGTTACAACCACTATCAATATCATATTTTTGACCCATGTGTCTTATAATAAGTCATTTGGATCATGGCTAACATGCTTTTATTCTCTTTTTAAGTAGAAGCATAGTAATGTTTCCCTTTGTATGATGAGTTGATCTTGTCCCTCTAGTAATAATCCCTTGTATAATGGCCATATTTTCCACATTCGAGGCGTCCATCTGAGTTGTTGTCTCTATCACGAGGAAGGAGATAAGCAAGAGAGATCTCTCACACACTCTCGCACTCAAAGAGGAGTACACACACAGATTGAGGCAAGGAAGAATGTTCTTTTTTATCTTCTTCCATTACATAAAACTAATGTACAAGATTGACCTAAAACAACAATACAAAAAATGCAATATATAAAATAGTACATAAGAAAATCCTAATGTCCACAAATGAGTAAGCTCACAATAAAAAAAATGTGCCATCACTCTCGGTAGATAAATCTAGTAAAAGTCAATGAAGTATCCTTCACATATACCGGCATAACCACTATACATGTCTGATAAATGAAAAAGTGATACGTGTCATCCTTGATCATCACATGGTGAGCTTGATATCTCAATGCTCTCCCTCAAGTGCAACGTGATGTCACGAAATCCAAGCATCCTTTTGAAACTTCTTCAAATTCTCTATTCCAAGTGCTTTAGTAAAAATATCAGCAACCTGCTCATCTCTCCTCACATAAAAAAGATTAATATCACTCGTTAATATCTTCTCTCTAATGAACTGATAATATACCTTAATATGCTTTTTTCTAGCATGAAAGAAAGGCTATTATGCTAACTGAATGTATGATTATCACAATAGATGATGATCAGCTTTTGCACTTCCACACCTAAATCTACAAGTAGCATCTCTAACCATGATGCTTCACATGTTGCTATTGCCACACCTCTATACTTAGCCTCTATACTTGACAAAGCAGTAGTGGGCTATTTATTTTTGCATGATGTAATAGCTGCACTCCCAAGTGAGAACAAAAAGCCACTAGTAGATCTTCTATCTAGAATACTAGTAGCCCAATCTACATCGATGTATCCATGAACATGTAAATCTACACCAACTTCATAAAACAATGCATCATCCAAAGTAGCACTCACATATCATAGAGTGCTTCTCAAGGCATCTAAGGGTGGTTTCTTGGGAACCTACATAAATTGACTTTCAAGTCCGACAATGTAGCTTAGATACAACCTTGTAATTATGAGATATATCAAACATTCCACAATTTTCTTATACATAGTAGTAATTTCCAACGCTTCACCCAATGTAGTATCCAACTTCAAATTTTGATCTAAGGCATAGAAATTGGCTTGCAATGAGCCATACCATACTTTTGCAACATAATCAAGGCATATTGCCTTTGCAACATCCATATATCTATTTTTGTATGTATAAACTCAATGCCCAAGAAATAGTGTAGCATACCAAGAGCTTTCATGTGAAATTCCTGCATAAGGAGTTGCTTTACCTCTTTAATGCTTGCTTCGTTATCACCTCCTATAGTCACGTCATCCACATAAATATCCACAATCATGATGACATCATCACACTTCCTTGGATATAATGAATGATCTGCATCACACAAAGAAAATCCAATGGTGGTTAAGTAGTCAGCAATCCTTGCATTCCAAGCATGAGGGGCTTGTTTAAGCTCATACAAAGCCTTTTGCAACTTGCAAACATATTGTGAGTGCTTTGAATCTTCATATCCTTGTGACTGGCCCATGTATACTTCTCCCTATAACTCACCATGTAGGAAAGAATCATTCACATCAATTTTATGCAAAGTCCATCCTTTTGTTGTAGCTAATGCAACAAGTTCTCTCACACTAGACATTTTCGCTACAATGTTGAATGTTTCCTCATAATCAATGCCATATGTATATGAATATCCCTTTGCTACTAATCATGCTTTATACCTGCTTATGATACCATCTTCATTGTGCTTTACCTTCTAAACTCACTTGCATCCTATGGGTTTCTTTCCTTATGCCAATTGAACCAGCTTCCATGTTTCATTTCCATAAAGTGTAGCCATCTCCTCATCCATAGCTTTCTCCCAATCTGTGTTTCCAATTGCTTCTTCAAAACAAGAAGGTTGAGCATTTTGCATTACCTTGGTCATGTAGGCACAATGATAAGCCATGTAACTGTCATATGTCAATCATTGCACTGAATTCCACATCCTCATTGATCTTCTTCATCTTGGGTCACTTCTCGAAAATAATTGCCTTATGAGACTTATTCATGATAGTTGAAGAAATTTAAGTTGTGAAGCTATGAAGAATCTTGGAGTGTCTCAAAGTCAACAAACAATTTCCCTCATCACTAATGTTGGGCTCATGTATTGTTTTGAAAGTTCATGCTTTAAATCAAAGTTCCTTGTGAGTGCTTGGTGGAGCTCATTTCGACCTCTTAACACACTATTTCAATGAAAAATCTCTAGGAAATTTTGTGCTTTTGTGACAAAAATATATACAAGTTCTGGTTTGCTAGTAAAATCACCTTGACATCTACCACATGTTTAATGGAACCCAAGAGGGTTTCCTTGTTCAACTTTTTGAGATATGGCATTTTCTCAGCATCACGGTATTTAATACAAATGTGCCATCACTCTCAGTAGATAAATCTAATAAAGCTTAATGAAGTGTCCCTAACATATACTGGAGTGACCACTATACATGTCAGAGAAATGAAAGGTGATATGTGTCATCTTGGATCATCACATGTTGAGCTTGATATCTCAACAATCCCCCTCAAGCTCAACTCCATGTCCCTAATCCAAACATCTTCCGAAAATTCTTCAGCTTCTCTACTCCAAGTGCTTTAGTGAAAATATTAGTAACCTGCTCATCTGTTCTCACATAAAAAAGATCAATATCACCTGTAATACCTTCTCTCTAATGAAGTGATAATGTACCTCGATATGCTTTGTTCTAGCATGAAAAACAAGGTTCCGTGCTAGTTGTATGCTGCTAAGATAATCACAATAGATGGTGATAGGCTTTTGCACTTCCACACCTAAATTTGCAAGTAGCATCTCCATCCATGATGCCTCACATGCTACCATTACAGCACCTCTATAGTCAGCCTGTGTACTCGACAAAGCAACATTGGGTTGCTTCTTGCTGCTCCATGTAATAGCTGCACCTCCAAGTGAGAATAGAAAGCCACTAGTATATCTTCTATCTAGAATACTACTAGCCGAATCTGCATCGGTGTATCCATGAACTTTCAAAGCTACACTAGCTTCATAAAACAATGCATAATCCAAAGTAGCACTCACATAACGTAGAGTGCACCTCGGAGCATCCAAATGTGGCTTCTTGGGAACCTGCATAAACGGACTTTCAAGTCCAACAGTATAGCTTAGATCAGGCCTTGTAATTGTAGCAGGCCTCTACATAGTAGCATTTTCCAATGCTTCACTTGATGTAGTATCCAACTTCAAATTCTGATCTAATGGCATAGAAATTGGCTTACAATCAGCCATAACATCCTTTTGCATCATATTCAAGGCATATTGCCTTTGCGACATCCATATACCTGTTTTTGTATGTATAAACTCAATCCCAAGAAGTAGCAGAGCACACCAAGATATTTCATGTCAAATTCTTGCATAAGAAGTTGCTTTGCCTCTTTAATGCTTTCTTCATTATCACCACCTATAATTAAGTCATCAACATAAATAGACACAATTGTGATGCTATCATCACCCTTCCTTGCATATAGTGAATGATCTGCATCATGCATAGAAAACCCAATGGTGGTTAAGTAATCAGGAATGCTTGCATGCCATGGACGAGAAGCTTGCTTCAGCCCATAGAAAGATTTTTGCAACCTGCAAACATATTCTAGATGCTTTGAATCTTCATATCCTTGTGGTTGGTCCATGTATACCTCTTCGTGTAACTCACCATGTAGAAAACCATTCTTCACATCCATCTGATGCAAAGTCCATCCTTTTGTTGTAGCTAATGCAACAAATGTTTTGTCAATAGACATTTTAGCTACAGGGTTGAATGTTTGCTCATAATCGATGCCATAATTTTGTGCATATCCTTTTGCTACCAAATGTGCTTTGTACATGCTTATGCTACCATCAGCATTGTGCTTTACCTTGTAAACCCACTTGCAAACTATGGGTTTCTTTCCTTGTGGCAATGGAACTGACTTCCATGTATCATTTCCATAAAGTGCAGCCATCTCCTCATCCATAGATTTTTCCCAATCTGCATTTCCAATTGCATCTTAAAAACAAGAAGGTTCAGCATTTTGTATTACCTTTGTCATGTAGGCACAATGACCAGCCATGTAACTATCATATGCCAATCGTTGCGCTGAATTTCGCATCTTCCCATATCTTCTTGATCCTCAGTTGGTTCTCCTTGTATCATCCGCATGTGCCTTTCTTACTCTTGGAGTCTTCACAAAGGGCAATCCAAGTTCCTCATCAAGACTCTTTTCTCAACCGCTTGAATCTCCACCAACATCTTCAAAACCTGCACATGTTTTATGACCAGTAGAAAGCTTTTCTTTACCTTTCTTAGATGTATTTGATGAGTTTGTTGGACTGAAACTTCCACATAATCTTCCACCCCATGGATTTGAGTTGGAACTATTGTTTGGTCATGCATCCGGTGTCGGGAAGAAGGAGGTCGTGGCGGGAAGCCGGCGCGTGGGGTTGGATCAGGCCCCGCTCTGGTGCGCCGTTCCCGCTGTCCTGCGAGCGGCGTCTGCGCGCTGGGCGCCTCGCCTGTGCTCCCCGGAGCGTGTGCGATCCTCGTAGGGTCCCTTGCCCCTCGGAAGTGTCGAACGTGCGTGCGTACATGACCGTAGGCGTCGAGAAAGAGACAAATCAGATACAACACTGATTCTCGAAATCACTGGGTCGGTGTATATACAAACTCGATGATACAGTAAAATCTGAATGATACAATGATGCCCGCTACAGTGCGGGTCCGCGATACAAAAATCCGCTACAGTGCGGAACAGATAATTACAAATAAATGCCGCCGCTACAGTGCTGATCGGCTGGATATGATGTAGGCCTCCCGCTATAGTGCAGGAAGTCACCCTCGATCTTTGTCTTCTGGTCTTTGCGATTTAATCTTTTCTTCACTTTTCTTCAATCCAAGCTTTTCTTCTGGTCGTCACTTTGTAGCCCTTTACTTCAAAATTCACAATAATCTCTGATCACGCAGTAACCTGGAGGTGACAATCCACGAGCAAGATCCATAGGGTGAGGTTTTTATCTTCAGTCTTCAATCACTTTCTCTTCCCTTCATACAATCAGCATCCACATAAACCTGGAGGAGACGATCCACAAAGGCAATCCACGGGATGAGGCGTAAATTCATGTTAGTACTTCTTGAAAAAAATAAAACATACTTGAAAAATCATTGGCTCATAAAAACACTTTATACTTCTGATTTGTTTCATTTTCTTTTTGAAATTGCAAGGCATTCATGCACGTAGATATATGGGGAAAAACACATGCATGGTCACAAACACAGTTTCTCTCCCCCCCTTCTCTCTTTCCCTCTTCTCTTTTCTTCTTCTTTTTCTTTACTCTCTATTTTCTTTTCTCTTTTCTCTTTTTCCTTATTTCCTATTTTCTTTTCTCTTTTCTCTTTTCTCTTATATATATATATATATATATATATATATATATATATATATATATATATATATATATATATATATATATATATATATATATATATTTTTAGTCGGCAACCGACATTCTCTCTCTCTCTCGCTCTCGCTCTCTCTCTCTCTCTCTCTCTCTCTCTTCCAGCCGACTCTCTCTCTCTCTCTCTCTCTCTCTCTCTCTCTCTCTCTCTCTCTCTCTCTCTCTTTCTCTGACATCGTCTTTGCCTTTGCCACGCATGCATCCACATCCGTCTCTCTCTCTCTCTGTCTCTCCCTCTCTCTCTCTCTCTCTCTCTCTCTCTCTCTCTCTCTCTCTCTCTCTCTTTCTCTCTCTCTCTTCTCTCTCTCTCTCTCTCTCTCTCTCTCTCTCTCTCTCTCTCTCTCTCTCTCTCTCTCTCTCTCTCTCTCTCTCTCTCTCTCTCTCTCTCTCTCTCTCTCTCTCTCTCTCTCTCTCTCTCTCTTCCAGCCGACTCTCTCTCTCTTCCAGCCGACTCTCTCTCTCTCTCTCTCTCTCTCTCTCTCTCTCTCTCTCTCTCTCTCTCTCTCTCTCTCTCTCTCTCTCTCTCTCTCTCTCTCTCTCTCTCTCTCTCTCTCTCTCTCTTTCTCTGACATCGTCTTTGCCTTTGCCACGCATGCATCCACATCCATCTCTCTCTCTCTGTCTCTCCCTCTCTCTCTCTCTCTCTCTCTCTCTCTCTCTCTCTTTCTCTCTCTCTCTCTCTCTCTCTCTCTCTCTCTCTCTCTCTCTCTCTCTCTCTCTCTCTCTCTCTCTCTCTCTCTCTCTCTCTCTCTCTCTCTCTCTCTCTCTCTCTCTCTCTCTCTCTTACGCGCTGCCGCCATGGGAGGGGGAGGAGAGATACTCTCTCTCTCTCTCTCTCTCCTACGCGCGCGTGCGCGCAGCCGCCGTGGGAGGGGGGGAGAGAGATACTCTCTCTCTCTCTCCTACGGGCGCGTGCGCGCAGCCGCCGTGGGAGGGGGGAGAGATACTCTCTCTCTCTCTCTCCTACGCGCGCGTGCGCGCAGCCGTGGGAGGGGGGAGAGAGAGACTCTCTCTCTCTCTCTCACGCGCGTGTGCTGCGCCGCCATGGGAGGGAGGGAGAGAGAATCTTTCCCTCTCTCTGACTCAATGCTAGGCGGTCATCCATTTCTGCCCGCCAGCTCATCTCAGTTTTCCTCTCTCTGAATCCACAACAGCAGAGCTCCATGTTACGCACAAAAGATGGCATGACAATCGATGACAAAATATAGAGCGCAAAGACAAAGTTCTACAAACAGGAGATCTTTCTAGCACACTAGTTTAGAAACTCGCTCTAGAGTTCTACCATAGCCAACCCCTTCCTCCAGCCTTCCTTTGCCTGTCTTGACCCTTACCCTCCCTCTAGGTGCAGTGCTGTAATGTAAAAGCAAGAACATGAATGAATCAAAATGGACAAGGAGCATACCTGGAGGAGACGATCCACAAAGGCAATCCACGGGATGAGGAGGAAACAAATGCATTTTGCACGTATTTATAGGCCCCCCCTAGGACTTCCTTCTAGAACGTTCTAACCTCCTCAATGAACTTTCTAATTTCGGTGGTATTTTAATTTCTCCATAAACTAAGGTTTCAGTTTCACACTGGGTATTTACATTTTAATGGGTTTTTTAGGGTTTGGCCTACAAAAACCGCCATTTCCAAGGGTCCGACCTCGGGTTTTTGGTCGGAAAAATTAGGCGTTTTCTCACAATTATCTCAAACTTGCCAATTCACGAGTTTATTTACAAATTCGGCCTAATCTCCAAGGGTTTCCAAGGGTTCAAGTCTGATTTTCATGGGGTAAACTCAGGTTTTCAGGGGTTTTGAAGGGTCAAACCTAGGTTTTTATGGGTCTAATATCTGTTGTTTATATACACGGGTCTAACACACATCTCAAACTTGTTTTTCGCATCACACAATCAATTAATTCGGCCAAAATATACCACTCTCTCGATCAAAAACATCACACAAAAACTCAAAAACAATGATCTTTTGAAAAAACTCAGTGCACACTCCCTGCGGGATTTCATCCCGACATTCGCCCCCGCTAAACCTGCACATCGTCCCGATGGGCCAACCTGCAAGATCCAACAGAAGAGTATCAGGGTTCTTTTAAAATTTCTTTACACTTTTTATGCCTTTCTTAAATTATGATCTCATGCAGTCATGCAATTTTTATAAAGATTGGTATGAATTTTAGAAAATTAGGTAGATTCAAGCTTCACAAACATCATATTATGTTTCCGCGCCTGCAATCTGACAAGTAATCACATGAATAAATCGTCGGCTTTCTAGACCTTTTGATCGTTCAACTGGTTTAGATCCAACTGCTCATTCTAAGTACTAGAATATACATATGTTTCTACTAACTCAGTTTGTAGAATATACCTCGATTCCTACTATTTATCTCCTACTTGTCCAACTCTCCATTAGATCTTTCTTTCTTTTTCTTTCTCTTTTTCTTTTTTCTTTTTCTTTTTCTTTTCCTCTTCATCTCAGCTCAGCATTTCTTTTTATCTTTCATTTTTCACAAATCGGCCTATGTCGAAATCGGGTGCGACTCATGGACTTGTCCGCCCGGCCAAGTTTATTCCACCTGTCTACCGACCCGGCATAGCGCACGACATACACAACATCAGCCCTGCATGAAATCGACGTCAACTCGTGGCTCTGATCACCTGATCAGAGTGACTCCACCCGCCTACCGACCCATACAGGCACATGACAACAGATAGGTTAGGCCTATGATGAAACTAGCTACGGATCGTGGCCTTGATCACCCGACCAAGGTGGTTCCACCCGCCTACTAGCCCATCGTAGCGCACCAACAACATACACGCACATATACAGCTGGCATGAGTATGAATCTTTTTCATGAATCATGATCCATATGGAGGTAAGATCTCGCAAGAAATAAATACTAGGATCCAAAGTTTCCCACTCACTAAGTGTTCAAATCAATCAGTATATACATGCACTCGGTCTAAGCATGCCATCACATCCCCAAGCTTTCACTCCCAAAAGTCTCTAGTCTGCTAACTGATCTCACTCATATAATTTCCTAGTCATTCATGCTTCATGCAAACCCATAATAGATATTTGTTATCTTCATTCTACATGATTTTCATAAACTCATACATATCTTTATCACACACATCAATGCAATGCATATGCTCTATCAGAAAGAAAACACATCTTAAATCAGAAACGTTTCACCTGGTCATTTTTCTTCATTTTGATCCAGCTTTTCTTTATCTTCATGGTCTATTATTCTTCATCAACATCAGCCTCGGTGTCATCAGTTCCCTCTAGAAGTTTTTGCTCAATCTCATAATCCGCTTCATTTCTTTTCTTGAATAATTTTATCCTCTTTCCTGCAATCAAAGATCTCAAAGGAGTACTGTCTAACTCACGAAGTGCATACGTACCATTCTCAAACACAGACGTAACCACATATGGCCCAAACCATTGTTTGGTTAATTTCTTCTTAGCATCATACTGAGTATCGAATGTACTGTCGTACACCAACACCCAATCATCTATCTCAATCCTACGTGGTCTCAGTCGATGGGTTTTGTCAAAATAAATCTTATTCTTTAGTCTTGACTCCTTTAACTTTTGGACTGCTTCTTTCAACTTTTCATTTCCTTGTTCTAACTGCTTTATTCTCAATGATAATAAATCTTCTCTTGTCATACCATCATTCCATGGGAGCGTCAACCATGTCACTATCTGAGTCTGGATGGGGAAGATTGGCTTTTGACAGTACATCAATTCAGCAGGCATGAAACCTGTGGATCGAGTGTAAGTCATCCTATCAGCCCATAACGTGAATGGAAGAAACCTAGGCCACTGCTTGATGTCATCGCTGCAAGCCTTAGAGATCGCCTTCACAATGGAAGGGTGACCTCTCTCAATTTTCCCATTTGCCTCTGGATTATAGGCAGTGGTGAGAGACAATCGAATTCCATGACGATCAAAGAACTCTTTTGCCTCTTTCTCATCCAACTCTCCCCTGTCCGCAACCACTTTCTCAACGTATCCGAATCTCGAGATTACTTCTTCTAAAAGGAATTTGCATGCATTATAAGTAGTCTTCGTGCGAAGAGCTTGACCTTCCACATGGTTGGTCAAGTCCTCTTTGGCAAGTACAATGTATCTCATCTTATCTATCCCTTTGGGCATGGTTACAAGGTCGATCACCTACTTGTAATGGATACAAGGAGGATAAGTCGGATGTAACGGGTCTCTGTGCCTAACTGATGAATGCACTTGGCATGTAGCACAAGTGTCTACAAAACCTTTCACACTTACATAAATCCCTGGCCACCAGTAAGCTTCTCTAATCTTCTCATATGTAGCATAAAATCCTTTGTGACCTGCCCATATGGTCTCATGCATCTCTCTCATAACTTTTCTCTGAAGACTCCTCGAACTCAATACTCTCTGTGGACTCTTTACCTTGCCCTTAGCGTGTCGCCAAATAAGCCCGTCCTTCAAGAAAAAGTTGTAAGACTTTTTCCTGATGGATCTATACTTATTTGTGGACCAGCCTGGGGAAGGTTTCAGAGTACTTAGATATCTCCCTATATCTCTCCACTCACCATCATACTCATTCTCACGGAACTGCTCATAAACATACACCAATGGATCGTATCTTATCATATGTATATCCTTTTCTACCTCATCATCATCATCAGACTCATCATTGAATTTTGCCCTTGAAAGCATATCAGCAACTGTGTTCGACTTCCCAACTATGTGTACAAATGCAGGATTTATAAACTTTATATAAGAGATCCATCTAAGCATAGCAATATCTGGAGATGAACAATTTGCAATCATGCCAATCAGTGGAAGACAGTCAGTCTCAACTATCACATTCGCCCCAATGAAATACTCTTTATCGCTCTTTAAAGCAGTCACTAATCCCCATAACTCTCTCTTAATCTGTGGATATTTTCTTTGGGTATCATGTAGGATCTTAGCACCAAAGCGCACTGCATATCTCTGCCCCTCATCATCATCTTGCCCTATGACCCAACCTATGCCAATAGGACTGGTATCAACAGTCAAAATGATAGGTTTCTGACCTGAATAGTCAACACGCTTTAGAATCGGAGCTTCAATTAGCAGCTGCTTCAGTTTACGCATAGCTCTCGACTGTTTCTCTGTCCATACAAACTTCTTTCTCTTTCTCAGGAGATCATATAAGGGGTTCGCAACGTGAGCAAACTGAGGAATCCATATCACATAGAATACACAGGCTCCTAGAAACCTTCTCACCTCACTGACATTACGACACACTTCAGAGATCCTGCTAATGGCCTCAACTTTCTGCGAGTACGGCTTGCAGCCATAATGTCCACACAGATGTCCTACAATGAGGACCTCATCAACGCCAAAAACCGATTTCTCTAAAGAAAGTGTTAGCCCCACATCTTCAAACCTTTCAAAGATCCTCTCACAATCAGCAATATGATCTCTCACAAACTTTCTACATCCTGAAGCATCTAAACTCACATCTTTCACTCTTTCCTCACATCCCTTTATCGGAACATCATCAATGAATGGCATAGTCACAGATGGTATAAAGTCTTGTAAAACCAGATTCATGGCATTCATCATGTGAGCCACAGAATTCGTCGCTCCCTGCGGCAAAGTACACATGCGTACAAGGCCCAGTGGAGTCCTCATGGTCGTAATGTCTCTACTCTCCATAGCCAACTGAAACTGGTCATAACCTGAATACAGGTCACCCATAGAGTATATGGAATGCCCAGCAAATGCTTCAGCAAACTCATCCACTATGGGTCCTGTCCCTACGTTTCTAATTGTGACTTTATTAACAGGTTGCAGATCCTGAATGAAACGAAGCTTCCCATTTTTCTTTGGCACAGTAAACCACCTATTTGAATATGGAGCCGAGGAGGGTTCCAATATCCGCATGGAAATCTTTTCCTTTAGCAACCTCATCAGCTTAGGTAAGTGAGCCTTTGGGACTGGTATAGGCCGGATATTCCATGGTATATGTGGCACTGTAAAGATAATCATGGGAGGTACTTGTTTTGGGTCCGCACAACCTATCTCATGAGGGAAAAGTGCGAATGCTTTTTCGTGTTTCTTGATGGCTTCAATAAATTTCTTTTTCTCTTCTTCTCTCAGAAACAATTTCTCTCCAAATTTGATCTCTTTAATAGTCTCATCAGTAAAATGATGCCCTATGAGCTCTCTTCGTCTCAGCATAGGGTCATCTGACACTCGTAAATATTTCTCATGACTATCTTCTGGCAATGGCTGAGCTATAGGCTTTACTTTCTTATCCACAGTCTTATACTTTGTATTTACACTTACTTCATGCTCTCTCATAAACTCCTTAATCATCTCATACTCTTGGATAGAGCTGAGCATAATCATTTCTGATGTCTGATTTCTCTCAAATGCCTGCTCAAGCTCTTCTAGAGTAGTCGAACTTCTCTCCAACTGGATCACATCTTCAATCTTCTCATCAGGTAACATCATTCCTAAATCCTTATAGTATCTCTCATGAACTTTTCTGAATTTATTTGAAATATTTTCTTTCTGTAAGCATAACAACTTGAATGCAGATGAATAAATGGAAACGCTTTCAAAAGTATGTACAGAGTCATGCGAGACATCAAACCAACTCCCACTGTTGTCTCGCTCAACAGTGGATCCTAACAGAAATTTTGATCAGCAGAAGCTCCATACTCTCCAACAGGTATACACTCATCATGGTCATGTGAATTAATAGGTTTCTTCCTTATATTCTTTCTATTCCTGGAGTGATTTGGACACACCGTCATCACTTGCAAAGAATGTAGACCAGATCTAGAACGGATTCGTGCATAGGCAGATCCATCATCCATGGCCTTAGTCTCCATTCTTACCTCAGCTATAAAGGGCTGCCCAAGGATAGCCTCATATGAACAATGGTCCTGGACAAAGAAGTGAAATTCCTCAGAAATCCCACCTATGGTCACAGGCACAAAGGCGCATGCCCCAAGCAGTGCTCCTGAACCATTATCCGCTGTCCTCATCCTCCATCCATGATCTTTATCAATCGGCCACCTAAACTTATCATAGAGCTTCTTAGAAATCACATTTATTTCTGACCCTGAGTCAATCAAGGCCAGAGCAAAACATCACTCCTCGTTGCTCCCTAACTTTATCTTCATCTCTGGAGTTCCTCTTGCCCAAAAGGTCCTGCTAAACTCACTTTCTGTCTTCCTCATTTCATCATCAGGTATGATAGGACCTAGAGAATTCTTATGACACCTGGCAACCTCATCATCATCATCATCAGATGTATCACTCAATGTAACTGCTTCATTTGTCACTTGAATATCTTTAGGTGCTTCTTCCATCTCTACATCTTCAGGTAGTGGAAACCTCTATCTCTTAACCAGCTTTATGAAACTGTCCTTGAACTCAGGCTTCGCTAAGGAGAAGACCTGCTCCAAGGACATGGTCACTTGGCTCTTCAGTAAAATGTCATTTAATATCTCTCTTGTATCATTTTTCCTTTCCAACTCAGAAATTAATACAGCCTTTGGAGTTCTCTTCTTTTTCTTCTTCTTTTCTTTGTCAGCTTCTTGAATACTTTCTTGAATTTCATCTTTCTTTTGAACAGGTTCTGGTTCATTCTCTTTCTCTTTAGTCAGTTCTTGAATCTTAGTTGGCCCAGCTGGCCTCTTTCCCTCTCTTATCTCTTTCTTCTTTGTCTCTTCCTTTGAAAAAACAGGCTCTTTACACTGAACTTTCTTCTCTGGCTCTTTAGCCTTTTCTTCGACCTCTTGGCTTTGCTTTCTGGTCACTCTTCTTTCTGGCTCAGTCTCTTCCTGACTCTCATCCCTTTTCCTCTTTTCCTCCACATTTGCTATGTGCGAATAGACCGAGGATTCATCAACAGGAGACTTCCAGGCAGTCTTCTGCATCATCGCATCCCTAGCCCTCACTAAAGCCTCAATGGAATAATTTCTTTGGGGTCGAGATCTAGGCACTTTTTCATCTTCCTCCTCAACAGGTTCTAATCGTGCAGCTGATGTACTTGCATTATTGCCAGATAAATCTTCATAAAACTTCTTCATTCCCCCCTTTCCCCAATTCACAGGTAGAGGAAGGCGGGTCCTGAAGTCACATAACTTCTTATCGATATCTATCACCAGTTGATGCTCTTTTGCTAGCTTAAGCTCTTCACAGGCATATGAAAAATGCTCTTGTGCATCACACCATACGCATCTCTTAGCCCCTCCAAACCCACCAGTCGCTCGTCTCTCAAAAGGTCCAGTGTTTCTTTGAAATGTGGTTTGCACTGGTGGTGTAGGTATTTGTTGGGCAACAGGCTGCACTGGAGGTGCAGGCTGTGGCATCACATAGCCTTGTAAATTTGGAATGGGCATAGTGCCTCTCTGTAATGTATCTGCATAACTCATATTCGCCTGAGGAGGAGTGGGGTCGTGATATCCCATAGAATTAACTTTATTGTGAATACTCGCCATTTCTTTTGACATAGACGCTTGCATCATAATAAGATTCTCTATCTGTCGACTGAGAATCTCAACCTGTAGCTCGATTGGCGATCGCAAAGTGGATGCAACGTTAGCAAAAGCTGACGTTGGAGGCACATTCGGAATCGCCGGAAGTGGAGCTTCCCTAGGCGGTTGTGGTGTTACCACTGCAGGTCTATCGTATAACAC